>CM038793.1:240341195-240941195 GCA_021764765.1 Vicia sativa
AAAGATTTCATCTGTTGAATATTAAATTCGGGTGATTTTTGGTTGAAGCATATTTGGCTTTTGGTTGGATCGTGTAATCTTGGTTTAATTTTGATCATCGTGTATCCCACATTGTTTCAACATTGTGTGAGATATCTTGGTTCTAAGAGAATAAAATTTTAATTAGTATCGGAGCAGACACCTTATTCTGGTTGAGTGTGTTTTAGGGTATCTATTATATTCAAGAAGAATACTAACAAAGAACAAGGATCTGTTTATTGTCCTCCAATTCTTGATGGCACTAATTATAACTACTAGAAAGGTCGCATGTTGTTTTTCTTAAGTCTATAGATAATAAGACTTGAAAATAAGTTATCAATAGATGGACTCCTCCAATTGTCACTACTAAAGATAATTATGTATCTTTGAAGCATAAAAATGACTCAACACCTGTTAAACATGAAGCTGCTCTTGAGAATTCTCGTGCTCTTCATCTTATTTTTAATGGAGTCGACAAAAAAGTATTTTCAGAATCATAATCATATGCACTAGTTATAAAGATGTTTGGGAAACTCTTGAAGTTACTCATTAGGGTACATCCAAAACGTACATCCAAAGTTCCTACGTCAAGACTTCAACTCTTCAGTGCAAAATTTGAAAAATTGAAGATGTGTGGGGATGCAACTATTTATGAATTATATGCATGCCATCGTGAAATTTTTAAGGGTTAATACCTATTTTCACCCCTGACATATGGGGTGTATTTGAAAAACCCCCCTGCCAAAAAAAAAGTTCCAATAGTTACCTTGATAAATTTTAAAAGTTTCATTTTTTACCTTTAGGATGCCACATCACCTAAAAGGCTGATGTGGCTTATTTTTTTGTTAAATTTGTATTTTTTGGTTATTCCACATCACATAATTCTCAAGCAAATGACCAGAATGCCCTTAGCTTCATCCTTGCAAAGTGGTCACAGCTTCATCTCAAGGAAATGGTTCAACCTCTTCTCTTGTTTCTTCACCACCTTCTCCATCCCTCCTCTCCTCCCAATCATCCGCCACAACCTCAACCTCACAGGTGACATAGGCAGAGCAGGCTCCGCTTCTTTCGCGGGCTCCATCCTCTCCCGCCTACCATGGGTCCAATCATGACCTCATGGGTCCCTAGAGCCTCCAGTATCTCTCTCTCATAACCACACCGCCATCCTCCTCACCTCTATTGCCTATACTCCCGCCGTTCATCGCCGCTCGCTTCGGTGGATTTCTCTCTCGCCAACTTCGAGCGAACCGATCCGAATGAGCTCCATGTTCACCGAATCCGAGATTACAGAGGATGGATATTGGGGTTAGTTTATGGATTCTCGTTAGTGGGTTAGGAGATTACAGAGGATGGATATTGGGGTTAGTTTATGGATTCTCGTTTGGGGTTGAAATGACAATGATAACAAAATAACACAATATTTTTATGATGATTTGGGTGAAGCTACAAACAAGAACAATAGCGCATGTTTTGGGATGACGAATTTGTTTGCAAGACCAATGGGAGGGTTTGTTTCGAAAATGGGAAAACTTTTGGTGTCGAGGAGATTGTGGGGTTTGTGGATTGTTCAAACGGTGGTTTGCTGTGTGGATAAAGATGAAGAAAGCAAACCCTAATCGTAGGTCCGAATTGAAACATGGAGAATGCAAAATAATTTTGATTTTAAGATAAATGGAGCTAAGGGCATTCGTCATTTGCTTGGGAATTATGTGATGTGGAATAACCAAAAATACAAATTTAACAATAATAAGCCACATCACCTTTAGGTGATGTGGCATCCTAAAGGTAAAAATGAAACTTTTAAAATTTGTCAAGGTAACTATTGGAATGTTTTTTTTTTGTGGGGATTTTTCAAATACACCCCATATGTCGTGGGTGAAAATAGGTATTAACCCAATTTTAATAATTTAATTGCTTTTGTGAAAAGATGTGAGACGAGAAACTCGTGAGGAAAAATCTAAGATCTTTTTCAAAGAGGTTTGACATAAAAATTACAATCATTAATGAGGCTTAAAATGTCTCCACTATGAGATCATCGATGAATTTATTGGCTCCTTATTCACCTTTAAGATGGTCACTGATAAAAATATTTGAAAAGAGTAACAATGTCGCGTTCAAAACAGAAACTATCGACTATGAAGACCAAGAAGATCATGACATTAACAAATATGTCACAAGATATATGCCTTGGTTGCTAAGAACTTTAGTAAGGTCATGAGAAGATATATGATGAAAGATTTGGGACTAATATCTCTACTGATGTCAAAGACAATTAGCAACATAATTCAAAAGGTGGAAACATTTAGCGTTTAGGGAAAGATGGGGAAAACAAAACGAAGCCAATGAATTTCAATATCATGAATGCGAGTGATTATGTCACATTCAAGCCAAATTTCCAAATTT
Source organism: Vicia sativa (assembly GCA_021764765.1). NCBI lineage: Eukaryota > Viridiplantae > Streptophyta > Magnoliopsida > Fabales > Fabaceae > Vicia > Vicia sativa. The sequence continues at coordinate 240,343,617 of CM038793.1, forward strand.
TCTAAGGAAGCAAAGAAAAATTTACAATGCGAATTTCTTGGATGAAGAGTAAAACAAATGAAGTAAATATGATCAGAGAAATAGTGTTGTGGCATTTACTACTTGTTTCATAAAAAATTCCAATTGTAAATTACTCCGAGGTAATATTTTCCATAAGATAACGAGAATGTCAATGATGATGATCTTTCTGAAGCTTATAAGACTTTATATCTTAAATAGACTAAATAATCCCAAGTTGTTGATAAGCATAAAGAAAAGATTGAATTCATACTTCAAGACAAAACTCGTCTCATGCTCATTATCTCTTAGTTGAATAAAGTTCTAAAAAACATGATGAAATAATGTTCTTGGGCCCAAAAATGGAGAATTGATGGGTATTATACTCTAAAAGACAAGTAATCTATGACCTGCATTATGTACTACTCATAGTAATGGTATGAAAGGATGGCAAAAGACAAAATTCTAAATTCCATGGACCAAATCTAGGGACAATCAAGAGGCATAAAAGAAACGGGGCTATAAAAGGATCATATTGGAGAAAAGGAAATGAGATTCATAAGTTGAGAAATTTGAGAAACACTTAGAAAAATATGAGAAGAAGAAGGTTAGACCAGAAGTTTGAGGCATTTTCACCATTACCTTTAAAGATTGCATTAAGTAGAAATGTTACTCTTAAATTTATATTTTTCTTTTCATTATTGTTTAGAAAATTTAAGCTTGAGAACTTGTTTTGTTGTATTTGTCATGCTTTCCACGAGCTAAGCTCTTTATGTTGAGAAATATGAATTTTAAAGAAAAGTAGTCTTTGTGTGATATGATATGATTTTAGTAATTCATTTATCACATGACTTACGGTCATATATTTATTTCTTGGGCTGATTATCTTAGAAATATATAAGTAAAAGCTTATTAATGTTGAGGAATCATTTAATAAGTGGAACTCATGATGAATATGGTTGAAAATAGTAGAATATGAATATTCTCTAATTAATTATTTTAGAAATAAAGAACTAAAACCATAGAGGAAAGCATAATTTATGAAATATGTGTACTAATGTTAATGTGAGACTAAATAATTTATTTCTTAACTAAGTTGCATTTTGGAGTTTGTAACACTTTGAATAGTGTCAGGAATAGCGATTTGAAGGAGACATCACCACACTACATGTGCCATAAACCAATATCATTCCATGTGCCCAATTTACATGAAATACTGATGTTATTTTTGTGAAAGTTAACTCGCAAACTTGATACCAATTCGAACCCTCTAAGAATCGTCTTAATGGTCCAAATGTTTTCTCAATAGGTCTTGCCCTTTATGATCGTGTCGTCGTCTAAGTTATTGTCTGCTATAATATCACCACCTACACACATTAGGTTTTGGTATAAGACAAAAACAAACTAATTGGTAAAATATTATTCCCTTTGTTTCAAAATGACTGTTGTTTAAGGTTTTTATGCAATAATTAAGGAGTGCAATAATGTTATCATAAAGTATTCTACTTTTACCAAAATAACCTTATTAATGTGTTGGAAGAAATATAAAAAAATAGCAATTAAATGACACAATTAGAAGTGTTCAAAAAAAAGAAGACACAATTGGAAGTGTTCAAAAAAAAAAAGACACAATTGGAAAAATAACAATAATTTTAACATTGAAAAACAACAATGGCAATTATTTTGAAACAAATTTTATTTACTAAAATGACAACTTTGAAATTGAGGGAGTAGTATTATACATTTGGAATTTTTCTCCACCAAAATAACTTCATTCTTATGAGAATGATGAAGGTTTGGATAGATAGATGTGTATTTTTAATAGAATTTACAATTTATTTTCGAAAAGGTGTACTAGAGAATTTACAAGTTTCTTATTGTAAATATAAAGTAATCAATATTTTATCATGAGATATCATTTTTTATTTTTTTGTTTTGTTCTTGTGTAGAAAATTCCACATCAACAATGCAATAACTACATTTTTTCATAGATAATAACTTGATGACTCATTATTTATAAACAAATATGTTTATTTCTTACTAGAATCAACATTATTCGAGTCTTTATATCTTTGACAAATTGCCATAAACATATTTTTTGTCGAAGAGCATAAAGTCACAAAGACACTAAGGTTTACCACAATAGTTGTGGCCAACGCCAGGACCCTCAGAAATAAAAAAGTTATAGTTAAAAATGACAGGAGGTAAATGATAGTCATAGGCTGTAACAGTCTCTGGCATCCAACCGTCAGTTCCATTCCTAAACAGATACAATTTGCATATTTCACCCATACATGGTTCTGGAGCTTTTACATCAAATGACATCGTCCTGCACCTCCTAAACGGCCCAGAATCAGGTCCATCTAGTCTTGGAACATAAATCTGCAATTATGTTAAATAGTACCATAAAACTTATATCAGTAGATAAATTTCAATAAATCAACCCAAATACGCGAATATTAGGGTTAATTATTATAAAAAAGAACCTCGGAGTCAATAGCGTCTCCAAATAAAAGGCCAATATGATCTTTTGAAAGTCTTGGAGAATCGCAGCTTGTCTTTATGGTAATCAAATAGTGCAGCTCTATATCTTCCTCTAGCATTCATCAATCTAGTCGCATTAATCAAACATGAATATATATACAATAAATATAATCTTACATTTAAGATAAATTAAATATGAAATTATTTAAGATACATAATTATGCTAAAATAAATATGAATATAAATATATTTACATGTTGTTGAGTATGGTTTAACGTGGTTGATTGATTCAATTGAAATTGAAGTTGAGTGATTAATGTTGGTCTTGCATGGGAGAAGGCAACGATGATGGAGAATGTGAGTATTAAGGTAATAACTTTCATGGTTTAGTTGGTTATTACTTTTTTAGTTGGTTATTACTTGTAACTTTTTTTTTGTAGTACTTTACATGATTTTGCAACAAGTAATTAAAGTTAATATTAAAATATTAAAATGTTAAAAATATGACAACTATTATATGACAAATAAAATATTGACTAAGTTATGTTCCTTCACATGCCATAAAAATAGTTAATTTAAAATGAAAGTGTATGTCTTTCAAAACCATAATGGCTTGATTCCTAAAAAGAAAAAAGAAAAAAAAGAAATTACTCTTAATGGCTTTAATGAAGAACCAAAGGTTGTGTGATGAATTTAGTTCACTATTTGTTTTACTTCATAGAAAGATCGGTTGCTAATTGATGATTCGGATAATTATTCAAATCGAGTATATATATATATATATATATATATATATATATATATATATATATATATATATATATATATATATATATATATAATTGTGTTAAAAATTAATTTTTCTTTTTATAATAGATAAATGATATGTTACTATTGGGGAAGTGTTATAGATGAGTTAGTTTTAGTAGTTAAAGTGTTAGTTAATGTTATGGAGTTAGTTGCTATGGTTATGAAGTTGGTTAAAAGTGTGTAATTAACTTCGACATTAACCAAATGTATAAGTGTAATATTTCATATTCAATTGAGTGTTCTATTAGTTGTCAAGTGTTGTTATTTGAGACAAATTGGAAGATACAAATATTTTTTTTTTATTTTCTTTTCTTCTATTCATATCAACCACCCTTTTTATTTGTTAGTAACACTACTAAAAAATATACAACAATGTCAAAGTTACAACAATATCCTATACACCTTTGTAATATGTTAAAGTTGAAGCGTCTAGTGAATGTCTTATTTTATAAAAAGCAATTTAATGACAGTTGTTCTTAAAAACCGTTGTTATAAATTATGTGTAACAAGCTTTGATTCCTAGCAATTATATTTTCTCCATGTTTTTGAATACATTAAGTATGTTTCACTTAAGTCCATTATTGAAAACATAAATTGAAAAGGATTTAACAACGGTGGTTTGACTCAACTCTTGTTAGATGATTTAAATTTCCACTATGATTGAATTGTTCAACTGTGATTATATATCTTTCTCAACCGTTGTTATAAATGTTGTAACCAATCATGACCATTTCCCAATCGCCTTCATAGATGAGTTATTTGATGGGCTCAGATCTGCTTTTTTGTTTACAAAGATTGACCTCCGGTCAGACTACCATCAAATTTGGGTCATGCCAGAAGACACCCATAAAACAACATTTAGAACTTTTGATGGGAACTATGAGTTTTTGATTATGATTTTTAGTCTAACAAATGCTCCTAGTACTTTTTAATCCCCTGGCCTATTTCAGTAAGGAAATGTTCTCGCGTATGCAAGCTTCTTCAGTGTATTTGCGCGAAATGTATGTTATCATAGAGGCTGTAAAAAACGGTGTCGGTATCTCATTGGACAATACTTCCATATTTTTACAAATAAAGTCTTAAGAACCTATTGGTACAAACCATTCAAAGACCAGAGCAATAAAAATGGGCAATCAAGTTACAGGGTTTTAGTTTCAAATTTTTTTACAAACTTGGCAAATCCAACCAAGTAGTAGATGCCTTGAGCCGAAGACATTCAGATGAATACCCTTTCATGTTTTCAATCTCATCCCTCATTCCAACATTCATCAAACCACTTAAGTAGTACTACACTAATACAAACAAAGGACAATAGCTAGTTACAAAATGTCAGAATGACTCCAAATTGCAATTATTTTACAATTTCACAAATGGACTTCCATACTTCAAGAACATGATTTTCTTACCGGATAATATGCAATTCCAAAAAACTATCCTCAAAGAGTATCATAGCACACTAAAAGGAAGGAGATTCAAGCCTTAATCCAACTTTATCTCGCATCTTTGCTACCTTCCTTGGCTGGTTGTACAAAGATGTTAAGAGGTGTGTTTAAAATTGTACCTCTTGTCAACACGATAGATATTTGCCAACAAAAAAACAAGGATTGTTACAACCATTGGAAATACCATCATAAATTTGGGAAGACTTATAACAAAATTTATTTCTCACCACCCAAAGTTGTTTGGCCACACAATTATTTGGGTTATATGTGACCGACTTTCTAAATATATGCATTTTATTTCTTCACCTTCTAAGTTCTCAGCTCAAGATCTGGCCATGCGTTTTTATGTTGAGATACGTAGATTGCATAGGTTTCCATGAACCATAGTTTCAGACAGGGATCCCATCTTCTTAAGTTCTTTTTGGAAGGAACTATTTCGTGTCCAAGGAACAACTCTGAAATATAGCACAACTTTTCATCCAGAAATATACGGTCAAACTAAAGTTGTAAATTCAAGCCTCGAGACATACCTTTGATGTTTTACAAATGATAACCCGCGCCAGTGGTTCAAGTATCTTCATTTGGATGAATATTGACATAACTCTAATTTCCATTCTACAATCAAAATAACTCCTTTCAAGCAGATACTAGGCACCCCCCCAATAAAAGATTAGATCAAAGGCCACGCTAACATTGCTTCGCTTCACACCACCCTGCAAAATAGACAAATCATTCTTAATAGTTTGAAACAAAATCTGGAACACAACTAGAAAATCATGAAGGATCAAGCAAAGAAAAAATGACATGATTGTACCTTCATTGTTGGAGATCTTGTGTTTCTGAGACTCCAACCATACTGTTGAGGTTAAAAATTGGGAAGACCCAACTATTGAGAAATTTGACTCACATAGACTTAAGAAATCACCACTGAACTTTATTGTTTCCAAGAAAAATAGAAAAGATCGAAACCCTGTTATTTTAACATGCAATGCAAAAAATAGATTACTAAAGCAAAGCATAAAGAAGAGATCTAAGGTACGGTGGTTAGTTTATACAAAGGGAGGGTATTAGCACCCTATGTATATGTAGTACTCTACATGAACCTTTTATAATATTTATTTTGTTAAAAATGTTTGCTTGATAAATGAGTGTGGAGGTGATAGTTTAAAAATAACAAAAAGGTTTCTTGTGGTTGATCCTTTATATGAAAGAGGTGATAGTTTAAAAATGAGTTTTAGGGTTTAAGTGAAAAAGATTTTAGAGTACATGAGGATACATAAGGTAAACACCAACAATTACAAGTGTAATATGCAAATGTAAACACAGAAGATTAAACCTAAAGCAACTAACATCTTATGATTATAAAGTCAACAAAAATATCCATTCTCCGTGTACTTTTGACACAAGACATAACCAGGGCCAGCCATGGGCCCGGGCAAGCAAGCCCATAGCCCAGGGCCTCAAAATAACGGGGGCCTCAATATTTGAGTTATAAGTATGAAATTATAAACAAAAATAAAAAAATATTTTTTGTTTAACAAAAGTTATAAACAAATTGATGCTTCTAGCGCAATGGTTCGCTGCTTAACTTGGAAAGCAGAGTGTCACAGTTCAAATCTTAGTGCCTTTGTTTCTAATATTTGAATTTTTTATTTTTACAAGTAACACTCCTTTGTTTCTAATATTTGAATTTTTTATTTTTACAGTAACACTCCTTTGTTTCTAATATTTGAATTTTTTATTTTTACAGTAACACTATATCTTAGTAGTATTTCTAATAGTTAAATTTTTTTTTTTTATTTTTATAATAACACTATATCTTCTTAGTAGTATCTCTAATAGTTAAATTCTTTTTTTTTTTTTTTATAGTAACGATATATCTTCTTCGTAGTATTTATTTTTTTGGCAAACTTATTTAACTATATCTTAATACTTAGTTAAATTATCTAATTTTTATAGTAACATTATATCTTAACAATGCTTAATTTTTGGTAAACTTATTTAACTATATATATCCCATAGTAGTATTTATATATATATATATATATATATATATATATATATATATATATATATATATATATATATATATATATATATATATATATATATATATATATATATATATATATATATATATATATATATATATATATATATATATATACATGATAATTTTATATTCGATAATTATTATTATTATTCTTAGAATTTTATTTTAATTTGTTTTATTATAAATTATAGAGACTATTTCTATGTTATGATTAAATATTAAAAAATTTATTATACAATTAAATTATTTATTATGAAATTTTTATGATGAAATAAAATTCATTATAATTTGTGCTTGAATTTATTATTTTTCTGATCATAGATTTTTTTAAAGTCAGATGAACTTGCGTATTAAGGTCACGACATGGATTATGCCTCCTCATGTATATCTTAGTCATATGACTTAGTTTTCTCGCTAAGAAAAAATATCACTTTTATTTCTTTGAGATGATGATTGTTGCTTAGAAATTGGAGCAATTAAAATTCTTAAAAGATTCTCATTCTTAATTCAATTAATCATATTGCAATTTCAATTAATGATTTATCGATGTCTTTTTATTCGCATTAAAATTCTTTTTGTTAGAAAAAACCAAAACTTCATTTTTTTTAATCTTATTTCCATATTCTTCTTCATTTTATAAGCGAGTAAAAAGTCGGTTTTTTGTTAGGGGACCACTCTTTTATTTGCCTCAGTGCTCCAAAAGTCGGGACCTCCCTGGACATAGCAAAATATAAATATTAATTACTAACATAAAAGCAAACACATACATCACAAGTATTAAAGACAAGGTCACACAACATGTTTATCAAGTAAAAGTTGTGACAAAACATATTTTGACAAAAATTTAATTATGGATAATATAGACAAGTAAAAACACACAAAGTACATGGGAAAGCAAACAACCAACTTATCATGTCAAACATCAACTTTAAACAACAAGAGAATTCAAACAAGATAAGCATCAAAGTTTAAAAGTCATGACATCAAGGTTAGAGCATGCATGAATGTGTAACATAAATAGGCTTTAACTCATGGTAACCACGTAAATATATTTATCATGGTAGAAAACAAGTGAGCATCAACACGATATTGTATCAAAAGCAAAGAGAAAAGTAATATGATCAAAGTTAGGGTTTCTAAATATCAAAAGCAAATTTTATAAAAAATACATACTAAACACATGTGAAACCAATCTTTAATAATGCTATCAACACCAAATAAAAACTCAAACAAAGCATACTATAGTCACATAAACATAAATAATCAATTAAGAAAGGAAAACAATCAAAGGAACATCACAAAAGCTTTTAAAACACCTAAAAAGGATTAGTTTTTGAATTAAATAAAAATAGGTAAAATAAATATTATTTTTGGAATTTCTCATGTATTAAGAAAATAGAGGAAATAAATGAAAGGTGTGCAAAATTCATCTTAAAACAAGTTGATTTGCATACTTAAATAATTAAGTAAAAGTTGGGAAAAGAGTAAAATAAAGAAATGGTAAAAAATAGACAAAGGGTCATGAGCTTGAACTCGCCTTATGGTCACCAACCAAAACACTATCCATTGAGCCACACGCCACTAGTGAAAACCACATATAAAATATATTTGAAAAAACACCGAATATATAATGAACAAAATATTGGAAAAAATGCAAAGGGGTTTCACATTGGTTCAAACCGCTTTGTCGCATGCAACATGACTTTTGACCAGCGGTGCTATGCTCTCATCCATTAATAATATTACTTGCATTAAAAATAAAATGAACTTAATTTTGAAATGGAATTTGCGCACCCTACACATCATCTTCTACCTCGTGACACAACAACACCATCAATGGTGAAATTTGTAACTTTCTCATTTCTTAATGTTTTTAAAAGATGTAAACATAAAAATTTCTTAGATTTTCACAAGGAATTCAAAAATGCAAACATCACAAATTTATTTGGACTATAGCTCACGAATTTCTAACAAAACCAGAAATCCAAACATTTTTTAAATTTAAATTAAAGGCCATAAATGATCAACCAAAGTCTATTTTTATAGAGCTTTCATTCATGATATTAAAACGCACGAGATGGTATCAAAAAAAATTTAAGAATGATACTTACATAATGAAGTTCAAAGTGACATGGTTACCTATTGGATCATGATGAAAAGGTGGAGTTATTCAAGAACCTTGAGTTATGATTCTTATACTTAGGAGGTTGGTTGCTTCTGAGTTTGTTGATAAAGTGTGATAAGAGATAACAAGGTATGAGCTTAATGTACTAACTTTGTGATTAAAGTTACCTTTATGGTAATGGAAGTGTTAACTTTATGCCAAAATGGAAAAGATCAAAGTACAAAGGTTTGATATGTGTACAACTCAAATTTTGGTGTGATCTAGAAGCAACATAGCCCCATAATCAAATATTATGTAGATTCTCTTGGATTACATAGGTTTGTGCATAACTTGGAACATGAACATGACTTAGAAAACAACTTTAGCATAGAAACTTCATTTCTTTGATTCCCTTTCTCAATAATCATGTTTTCACGCCTTGAACATTTTGAAAAGCTTGAGACATCCTCTATAACTTTCATGTTTAGCACTTTCTTTGAATCAATTGGAGTCATGGTGAAAAATGTCTCACAAAATTGTTGTTTTAAGTTGAAAACACTTTAAAATAATTCTAAGTCTTTGGACATTTTTTGAAGATTAACCCTCATTGACAAAGTTGTAGTAAGAAACATTCTTTTCAATTTGACCATTGGAGCAGGAAAAATGGTTAATTGATGAAGACGTTACAAGCTTTGCAATGTAGCATACTTGAACATGAATTTTTAAAAGATCTCCCACTTTGCCTTTTTACAAGTTATCTCAAATTTTGTGATTCCCTTGGCCAAATTCACCTTTTAATCACATTTTCATGATCCTTGGCGTGAGAAGTCCATGATTGGCCAAAATCTTCAAAAAGTCAAAGTTTGACTTTGCATTTGACTTTGTATCACATGAATCCCAATTGTCCAATTTCAATAGGAGCTTTTGATCATGATGAAATTCTTAGCATGTTAATATTTCCTTAAAATCCATGAGATGACGAAGCCTTGAGTGATACACAAATTAAGACCTCAAACCCTAATTTTTGACTTTTCAACTAAGAAGCCAAAACTCTAATCTTCTTCGACCCCTTGATGAATTCAATAATGAAACTTCAATGTAATGATATTGTGATGAGAATGATGATTAATTGATCATCGTAAATGAATGAGGAGCTTGAGTCACTGAGGAATACATATGTCCTTGATCAATCAACTGTTTGACGTGTTTACTCTAATACACCTATCTTGTATATGAAACAAACACAACAAGACAAAACTTTTGTATTTTTATGAGGTTAGTGATGCATAGATGAATGATATGATTTCTAAATGATGCAAAAGGATGTGAGATCTTAGGTAAAAATAAGGGTACAACACGTACCATCAAATCTCAGTCCAAAGGCGAACATCTCAAAAGCTCTTAAAATGGTAATTTGGTCCACTTTTCATCTTGCGCCCCATCGACCTCATCGCTTATGAGCTTTATCTTCCCCCATCTTCGTGAATCCACCTTGTCTTCCATGTTTCACAATTGAGTGCTTACCATGGTAGTGATCCAACATCAGACATGGTCTCGGTCCCTGAAAATGTTAAAGAAAATGGCCTTTTGGAAGAAGAGTTATCCGACTGTGAATCCAAGGGTTTTGATGAGACACTAACTCATAGAGATGCTGAGAAGTTGGACCTAGTGTCTTAGACTTTTTCAGAGAAAAGATGAAACAACAAAGAAGAGAATTGAAACAAAAAAAAGTGAAACTAAAATTCTTCAGTGAACTAACCATATTTATCATAGCACCTTTCCCACTCCACATAGTATTGTACCCTTTAATGTTTCAAAACCATATGAGTCGTTAGATGCAATAAGCTCCCCATGTCTTTCAATTGGACCCTAAAATTTCATTGGTTACCCCTCAAAATTTGATTCACTTCTTAATTCATGGGACTCACACGACACCACCTTCTAGAATTCACGCGAGGTTATTGTGAAACAGCTGGAAACCCCTTTGGCAAAACCGCTTTATCCAGCTCATAGTGTACACAATTTTCAAACCAAACCACATAATCGTTGTCAAACTTTGGATCTTGTGCCAGTTTTCCTACTGTTGGATTTCCAATGGCTCACTCTCCCATGCCTTGGAAATAACACGCATAACATGACTACACACTGTCCCAGGACTGTTTTCTATCTACCCACGTGACCACCAGTAATTCCATTCCTTACCATAATTCTTCTCCTCATAATGGGTTAGCGTCTTCTCACCGGATTAGGCTGAATTTGTCAACAAATTGCTCAATACTTAAGGACAAGGTTTTCAATGGGCCGGATAGTAGTGATAGAAAGCTAAAAAGGCCCTTTAATAAATATGCGGAATAAAAAACAATGTTTAGCTTTCTACAATTTAACTCATAGTTCTTTTGTTTAAAACCCTAATATTTTTGGTAGGAGTAGATCTAGCTTATCAATTTCCATTGCAACCTTACAATTGAAAAATAAATGCTCCAAACTTTCATCCGCCTGAAAGCATAACACAACAAGATCACGAGGAGATGATAATACTCATCTATTTTTCAATTGATCCTTAGTTAGAATTCGGTTTAAGAAAATTCTCCAACCAAACACTTTCATTGTATGGAATACAAAATCTCCATAATCTAATAAAGGATTTCCATAATCCATAATCCATAATCTATAAATACTATGCGTAAAGTTTACATTGAGACACGCATTCAATATAAAAGATCTCTATTTATATTTTTTTAGTTTTGACACTCTTAGTAATAGTACAAACTTCAAAACTAAATACTCTTTAGAGTGGTCTAAAAATCAACAACCAATATAGTCACTTTCTGAGCATAATGACTTAACCAAAAAAGGAATTCATTTATGTAAAAGAGGCAAATAATTCTATTAAAACTAACAAAATTATAAACAAATAAAAAGAAATGAATGTGTCCCTCATTAACATGTTGCTTCTATATTTCTTGAACATTTGATTTGGTCGAAAGACAATAACTATACCTTTGTTCAAAACATGAAAGACTCTTAATAATACAAATATTTAAAGAAATAATTAACACTAAGCTTTATCACAATAATTGTAACCATAGCCAGCATCCTCAGGAATATCAACATTATAGTAAAACTTGACAGGAGGATTATCATAGTCATATGCTATAACTCTCGAATCCAACATCCTGCTCCATTCCTAAATGTATAAAGTTTGCATATTTTCTTCATACATGGTCCCAATATTTCCAGTTTATTTGTTGTGCACTGCTCAAATGTTCCAGAATCAGGATCATCCAGTCTTGGAACATAAACCTATGAGTCATGAGCATCTGCAAATAAAAGACTGATTTCATCTTTTGTATAGGTTGGAGAACTGCAACTTGTCTTTATGTTTACCATGTAGTTGCAGCTACCACTATGTTTAGTCTCGTTCTGTTGATACATGCATATATATACACTTTTAATTAAAATCTTACTATTAATATTTTGGAAAAAATAAATAAAGATGAGAGAAAATAAAATTATTTACTTGTTGATGAGTTTGGTTAAGCATAGAAGACTGGTTCATTTGTGGTTGAAACTGAGTGATTAATGTTGGTGTTGCATATGAGAAGGTAGTGATGACGATGAATGTGAGAATTAAGGTAAGAGTTTTCATGGTTTTGTTTCTTATTACTTGTAACTTTTTGTGTTTCAAGAAGAAAAGAGAGAAAAACCTAAATGGTTTTAAGTGATGTTAGGATCTATTATAGCATTAGAAAGGCAATGGCCATTCTTTAAATACACCGTGAAATAATAATGGTAACAATAATTATAGAATGATATAAAAAAATTATGAATTATATACGACTATAATTTTTATGCGTAATACAATCTGATAAATATAAAAAATACAAATTATTATTTAAATAACAACCGTATACGGTATCAGACACCTTGTGTGGTGTCAAAATATCTTTTTTGAACTTGTATAAGTGGTGGGTAAATTTCTTTAGATTTTTCCGAAAGTTATATTTGTTACTTTTAAGAACTAGAAAGAAGGAAGTGGTGGAATGAGGTATTGAGTGGTGAGCAAGTTTTTGAAAAGTTGTATGATAGGGAGAATGAATTTGAATATCTAAAATGACGAAATGGAGGGAAGATGAAGCTCTATCATTTGCCAATCGACTTTCTTCACAAATGAGTCCGCTTGCAGAAGCGAACATGAATTTAAATCTTCTTGTAAGAGGGTGGAGGAGTTAAAGCTATTTCTGAATGAAATCGTAAAAGTTGGAAGATAGCAAAGAAATGCCTTCAAAAGATGTGACATGAGAATATTGTGTTATCCAAAGAATATATGAAGTTCATGGAAGACAACCTCTTTATTCTACAATTTTCTCTTGAAAAATGCCCTTGAGTGGAATTATATTATCCTACAATACACATTTATCGAGAACAAGTCATCTTAATTTGAGATGGCGGACGAGAAATCGATCTTCGTTGAAGAATCACTCTCTTAGTTTTTTTCTGGAAGAGTCTACCGTAACATTTGACGTAAATGAATCGAAAATTGTTGTTCAATGGCATTGTCTTATTTTGCATGTTTAACATTGTTTTTACTTGATTTGGTGTTGTTTTAGTTTCTAGAGTTCATTTATCTAGGAATTTGCTGATGTCCGAGGTTGTACCCAGATGTTTGTTGGACGTCTCTAGGAACCATACCCGACCAAAGTTCAATACCTCCTCTGCACTTAAGTTTAACTTTTGTTTGAGGTCGATGAAGTGGCACTCATATCTACCTCTAAATGGGGTTTTCTACCAATAGAGGGTGAGTCTGGATCACCACTTTACGATTGGTTATTTTTGTCGATGCGACTTTCATTGCACGTTTTGATGCTTTGGTTCTACACCTGTGGTATTTGTGATAACACCTCTGATCTGTTTATGATGGGGTTTTGATAGGTATGGTTATACACGTGTGTTGTTTGCAACAACATTCTTGATTTGTAGATATCCTTTAAAATCAATAATAAGATAATTAAATAATAATTTATTCATTCATTTTTAAAAACAGAGTATTACATGAATATATGAAAAAGAAAAATCTAACCAAGTCACGTGGCGCTTCTTATTCTCCTCTAGTTGTGATGATATGTGTTACTCGACCTTAATATTTTGGTCGATTTGATTATTATTTGTTCTAGTTGCTTTATGAGTGAAGCTATGTTGATCTCTAATGCCTTCTCTTTATCTTTTCCTTTTAGTCGCGTTGCAAGGATTTGGGTTTCTCTATGCTCCAGCATTCGTTGCATATTGTTATTGACATGTCGTAGACATTTATATACTTTAATTTGAAGTGGATCTGGAGGCAACCGATTCCAAAATTGAAGCAAAGGTCTAATGTCTCTTCCTTCTCCCAACGTGACCATCATCTCAATATACTCTAGGGGAGTTATATTTCCATTTAAATCAAGTAGGTTGAGTCTTTCATATGACCATATATTTTCTTTTAATCCAATCATCTCAAATATTTTTACATGCATATGTCACACGAGCTTCCGTCGATGAGGATCATAGGTACATCAAAATTGGCCATCGTATGTTATCCTTGGGGTAAATATCGCTTAGAATTTCTCCTACCTTTTCATTATCTTGGAAGTAGAGGATTGACCTTTTGGTCTCTCGTCGAGGTGGTTTCTTCTTCTTGGTTGATTTCCATTAATTTAGAAATCATTTTATTCATACCCCATAGAGGGGTTTTCTACAATGACCCCTAGTCATGGAAGAAATGTATTGTTGTTTCCTTAATCTCTTCTTCTTCATTCTTAATGTCCTTCTTCCCTTGATCCACTTACATCCTCAATAGTATTCTTAGAGGAATACATCTCTGATCTAGAAGAATGTCTCTTATTTGGTAACTGATCCTGATCTTTACGGGCTTTCATCTAATTTCATTCGCCTCCCAAGCTCGGCCTCAGATGTAAATGGTGAATTGGCCCTTTATAATAATCTCCTCAATTACATTGTTTAGGTGGACGCTTTGATTGATATCAAGGTCGTGACTTTTGTGGAAACACTATTACCTTTTCCTTAACTGGGTAGAGGTTACTAATACCAACTTCTTTGAACTAAGTGTTCGCCCATTTTTACCGTATTTCCTCACTTTATTTATTTAACACATTGTATACAAAAAATCTAGAATGTGGGTCATTCCTCCTTGTCTACAACGACTATTATCTTTTTTTGGATCACGACCATTCTCGGAGGTTCACGCTTCTTGGATATTCTCTTCCGCTATGAGCTATTCTTCTAAATTTTTGTAGAAACGAGTCATATTCATTAGGTCGTTTAAAATGCAAGCTCCCTCTAGCCCCTTCTTTTTCTCTTAACAAGGAGTCTGGTCTCAGTCCCTTTTTAAAGATCGAGCACTTTAACCCATCATTTGAACTTTCTACCTCTACCACTTTCTCGATAAATGTTAGGGACCAAATAGTACTAATTTCCATACATTGTTATTGGTCCCTTTAACCAAGTTTCATTGAATTTCCACACTTTTATTCATACAATTTAGTAAATATGCAATTACTTTTGTTTTAATTATGTTTTGAGTAGATATTTCAGTTTGTTTGCTAGTTGTGTAGAATTTGTTGATGAGAGAGATTGGATGCATGAGCAATTTAGGTGAGAGCTTGGAACATATTGTGGAGTACACTTGAAGAACCAAGCATGAAAATAAAAGGAGGTGGAAATCACTCAATTTGCGCTATGAACTGTGTTGTGGAAAAAGTGTCGAAAACATGCCAAAACAAATTGAATACTGGCCCGCGAATCATGTGGTCAGCCAATCTATTTTTAGGTTTTGGCCACTAATTCTGTTTTTGGGCCCAACTTAAGTGTGACACTCCAAATCCATTTGAGCCCAATTTTGATAGATTGAATAGATACTTGTTGTATTTGCAGGTACTCGTTATTCACCACACATTGTAAGAGGGTTTGAGAGATAGATTTTGAGGTGGATTCTCACAAGATTTGTGAAAGCAAACTTGATGCCCATTTATTCTTCTCCATGTATTGTGTTTTCAAACATGGTGATGAGTAGCTAAATCTCACTTTGGCAACATTGGAGGTAGTAATTATCCCTAATTTACTATGTATTTCCTATAGTTCTTGTATGCAAACAATTGATTATTGAAATAGATAGATACTTTTGTCCTATTTTGAACATTTAGATGTGGATTATTGTTAATAAATATTATTCACATCTTGAGCTAAAGTATTCTTTCAAGTAGTGGATAAATTGTAGAAATAGATTTATACACTACATTTTTTTTATCAAACATTAAAGATTGCTATATTGATAGTTAGGTGGAGAAATCGTCTAAAGATTAATATAGTGACTATCACAATCTCATTTAGAAATAAATGTTATTGAGAGGATAATAGAATATTTTCAATAATCTTGAGTTCATATGTTTGTTATTAGAAACATAGGAAATTGGGATAGTGAACCCCAATCTTGCCAAGCTTTTACATTTGATAACAATCAACTTTTATTGTTTTAGTGTTACTTGAAATTGAAAGATAACTATCCAAACAAAACCAACTTTTTTATGTTTTAAACTTGAAACAATAGTAACTATAGAACGGCGGTAATATCACACAACCTCTGTGGATAGGATACAAAAATATTTCCGAAAAATACTTTTCAACAAAGAAACCTATCAATGTACTGCATGGTTTCTTTCTTCTTTGCATAATCCTATTCAAGACGTCTATAATAGTAGGTTACTATTTTCAAGTAGTTAAATATCGTGAATAGATTGTATAGTTCCTTCCACAAGTCTATACTCATTTAGGAGGATTTTGAACTATATCTCCTTGATGATAATGAGAAGATCATACACTTCACGGCTCCCGGAATGGTAATAATCCATTTAATCACAATATGCTCAACGTGATAATCTTGATCCCTAATGTCGTCATTACTTTCCAGATTTAGGGTTTCTCAAGGACTGGGATCATGCTATCTAGAATATGAGAAAACAAAGGGTTCCTATCCATCTCATAGATTGGCTCATTTACATCATAATTTTATCGAGTAGTTTAATTGTGGACTATTGGATCGAAAACCTCTAATGGAGTGTGACTATCATTTCTCCATTAAGAATCGTGAGAGGGAGTATGATGTCTCATGTTTCAATTACAACTTTGGAACTAGACCATGTGGTGAGGTTGCATATATTGAATCGACTATGGTATGATTCAGTTGATCTTCAAACGATACTATTTTGCATGTTGAATTGGCTTCCAAAGGAACGCATTTCAATTTCTCTTCAATTCAGAGTATATCGATGGATAGGGCTTGAGAATTTTGTTGGTGTACTAGGTTATAGACACTATTGAGTAGGTCGGCTTATACTTGCATGCTTAGGTGGATTGCGCTTGAATAATTGGGAGTATCTGTGCAGTGCATCACCAATTTTGAAGGAGGTTGTTATGAAAGTTGGGCTCGGAAGAACTCTTGCATATGTTGGAAGAACGATAAGGCTTGGAACATTCCCACTCAATTCTTAGAGGATCAATATCTCCTTGCATAGGAATAGACGAAGATGTCACGAGGACCGGATCATTCTCCTCTAGGGGAAGTGGAGCTTTGTTAACCTCGGTTGTAGTAGCGACTTGACGCAGATCGACGATCTAGTAATCTTTGACATTAGTATAACTTCAAGAATACGTTATCTAATTTGTTCAAGAAATAGACTCGAGTTTTTAGAGAAGAAGATCGTCGATCTACAAGAAGGAGATTGGTGATCTAAAGAAGGAAGATTGGTCATCTGAGAGAAGAAGAACGATGGCTTTTGTGGAAAAATTGTGGGAATCAAGAGTCATTTCCCACATACAATGTCAATGTTCTTTTCATGAACTAGAAATGAGTAGAGAAGTAGTCGAATAAGGCCATGGAGTGGTGGAGGAAGCCTCTGGTACGACAGAGAAGGGTGGACCTGTAAGGTTAACACTTCAACATCCAACTCAATTACTGAGTGAAAAGTAGTATGAGAATGTGAATGAATTTAAATACGTGAAATGACACATTCTGATCTTTTTATAGTATGGATGGTTAGAACGTTCCATGTGTGATCCAACATCCTATTTTGATGATCACTAGATTAATAATCAATGGTGGGAGATCTGATAGAGGGTGTGATCTTGTGTTCGTGGCATAGATGAAGGTTCACCTAATTCGATGTGATTTCCCTTTAAGCGCTTGTTATTGGACATTCTTCATGGATCATATAGACGATCTAAAAAACATTAATTAATTAATTAATTAATTCTATTATTATTATTATTATTATTTGGTTGACGCTATACACTTACCACCTATAGATAATACTTCAAGGACTATTAAATATATTTTTGGTCTCCCTATTTTTACGTTTTTTAAATTTTAGTCACTCAATTTTAAAAGTCAATTTCTTTGTTCTAAAGTTTACCACACTTGGGATTTCATTGGTCCTTTTAGTTTACATATGTGACGTTATATTAATGACATGACATTGCTACAACAATTTCACGTTAGACAAACACACACTATATAATGTTAATGTAGCAGTGTCATGTCATTAATAAGGACGTCACATATGTAAAATGATAGGGGAGTCAACAAAATCTCATTGAGATAAAATTTAAAGACTAAAGAATTTTCGGTTTAAGAAAATTCTCCAACCAAACACTTTCATTGTATGGAATACAAAATCTCCATAATCTAATAAAGGATTTCCATAATCCATAATCTATAAATACTATGTAAAGTTTACATTGAGACACACATCCAATATAAAAGATCTCTATTTATATTTTTTTAGTTTTGACACTCTTAGTAATAGTACAAACTTCAAAACTAAATACTCTTTAGAGTGGTCTAAAAATCAACAACCAATATAGTCACTTTCTGAGCATAATGACTTAACCAAAAAAGGAATTCATTTATGTAAAAGAGGCAAATAATTCTATTAAAACTATCAAAATTATAAACAAATAAAAAGAAATGAATGTGTCCCTCATTAACATGTTGCTTCTATATTTCTTGAACATTTGATTTGGTCGAAAGACAATAACTATACCTTTGTTCAAAACATGAAAGACTCTTAATAATACAAATATTTAAAGAAATAATTAACACTAAGCTTTATCACAATAATTGTAACCATAGCCAGCATCCTCAGGAATATCAACATTATAGTAAAACTTGACAGGAGGATTATCATAGTCATATGCTATAACAGTCTCTGGAATCCAACCATCTGTTCCATTCCTAAACAGATAAAGTTTGCATATTTTCTTCATACATGGTCCCAATATTTCCAGTTCATTTGTTGTGCACTGCTCAAATGTTCCAGAATCAGGATCATCTAGTCTTGGAACATAAACCTGTGAGTCATGAGCATCTGCAAATAAAAGACTGATTTCATCTTTTGTATAGGTTGGAGAACTGCAACTGGTCTTTATGTTTACCATGTAGTTGCAGCTACCACTATGTTTAGTCTCGTTCTGTTGATACATGCATATATATACACTTTTAATTAAAATCTTACTATTAATATTTTGGAAAAAATAAATAAAGATGAGAGAAAATAAAATTATTTACTTGTTGATGAGTTTGGTTAAGCATAGAAGACTGGTTCATTTGTGGTTGAAACTGAGTGATTAATGTTGGTGTTGCATATGAGAAGGTAGTGATGATGATGAATGTGAGAATTAAGGTAAGAGTTTTCATGGTTTTGTTTCTTATTACTTGTAACGTTTTGTGTTTCAAGAAGAAAAGAGAGAAAAACCTAAATGGTTTTAAGTGATGTTAGGATCTATTATAGCATTAGAAAGGCAATGGCCATTCTTTAAATACACCGTGAAATAATAATGGTAACAATAATTATAGAATGATATAAAAAAATTATGAATTATATACGACTATAATTTTTATGCGTAATACAATCTGATAAATATAAAAAATACAAATTATTATTTAAATAACAACCGTATAGATATACGGTATCAGACACCTTGTGTGGTGTCAAAATATCTGTTTTGAACTTGTAGAAGTGGTGGGTAAATTTCTTGAGATTTTTCCGAAAGTTATATTTGTTACTTTTAAGAACTAGAAAGAAGCAGTGAAGTGGTGGAATGAGGTATTGGAGTGGTGAGCAAGTTTTCGAAAAGTTGTATGATAGGGAGAATGAATTTGAATATCTAAAATGACGCGAAATGGAGGGGAAGATGAAGCTCTATCGTTTGCCAATCGACTTTCTTCACAAATGAGTCCGCTCTTGCAGAAGCGAACATGAATTTAAATCTTCTTGTAAGAGGTTGGAGGAGTTAAAGCTATTTCTGAATGAAATCGTAAAAGTTGGAAGATAGCAAAGAAATTCCTTCAAAAGATGCGACATGAGAATATTGTGTTATCCAAAGAATATATGAAGTTCACGGAAGACAACCTCTTTATTCTACAATTTTCTCTTGAAAAATGCCCTTGGAGTGGAATTATATTATCCTACAAT
Source organism: Vicia sativa (assembly GCA_021764765.1). Lineage (NCBI taxonomy): Eukaryota > Viridiplantae > Streptophyta > Magnoliopsida > Fabales > Fabaceae > Vicia > Vicia sativa. Next base: position 240,364,032 of record CM038793.1, read on the forward strand.
ACACATTTATCGAGAACAAGTCAGTCTTAATTTGGAGATGGCGGACGAGAAATCGATCTTCGTTGGGGAAGAATCACTCTCTTATTTTTTTTCTGGGAAGAGTCTACCCGACGTAACATTTGACGTAAATGAATCGAAAAATTGTTGTTCCATGGCATTGTCTTATTTTGTATGTTTAACATTGTTTTTACTTGATTTGGTGTTGTTTTAGTTTCTAGAGTTCATTTATCTAGGAATTTGCTGATGTCCGAGGTTGTACCCAGATGTTTGTTGGACGTCTCTAGGAACCATACCCGACCAAAGGTCAATACCTCCTATGCACTTAAGTTTAGCTTTTGTTTGAGGTCGATGAAGTGGCACTCATATCTACCTCTAAATGGGTTTTTCTACCAATAGAGGGTGAGTCTGGATCACCACTTTACGATTGGTTATTTTTGTCGATGCGACTTTCATTGCACGTTTTGATGCTTTGGTTCAACACCTGTGGTATTTGTGATAACACCTCTGATCTATTTATGATGGGGTTTTGATAGGTATGGTTATACACGTGTTTTGTTTGCAACAACATTCTTGATTCGTAGATATCCTTTAAAATCAATAATAAGATAATTAAATAATAATTTATTCATTCATTTTTAAAAACAGAGTATTACATGAATATATGAAAAAGAAAAATTTAACCAAGTCACGTGGCCGCTTCTTATTCTCCTCTAGTTGTGATGATACAATGTTACTCGACCTTAATATTTTGGTCGATTTGATTATTATTTGTTCTAGTTGCTTTATGAGTGAAGCTATGTTGATCTCTAATGCCTTCTCTTTATCTTTTCCTTTTTAGTCGCGTTGCAAGGATTTGTGTTTCCTCCATGCTCCAAACAGTTCGATGCATATTGTTATTGACATGTCGTAGACATTTACATACTTTAATTTGAAGTGGATCAGGGAGGCAACCGATTCCAAAATTGAAGCAAAGGGTCTAATGTCTCTTCCTTCTCCCAACGTGACCATCATCTCAATATACTCTAGGGGGGGAGTTATATTTCCATTTAAATCAAGTAGGTTGAGTCTTTCATATGACCATATATTTTCTCTTTTTAATCCAATCATCTCAAATATTTATACATGCATATGTCACACGAGCTTCCCCCGTCGATGAGGATCATAGGTACATCAAAATTGGCCATCATTGTCGTTATCCCTTGGGGTAAATATATTTTAGAATTTCTCCTACCTTTTCATTATCTTGGAAGTAGAGGATTTACCTTTTCGGTCTCTCGTCAGAGGCGGTTTCTTCTTCTTGGTTGATTTCCATTAATTTAGAAATCATTTTCTTCACAGTCCCCATAGAGGGGGGTTTTCTCTACAATGACCCCCTAGTCATGGAAGAAATGTATTGTTGTTTCCCCTTAATCTCTTCTTCTTCATTCTTAATGTCCTTCTTCCCCTTGGATCCACTTACATCCTCAATAGTATTCTTAGAGGAATACATCTCTGATCTAGAAGAATGTCTCTTATTTGGTAACTGATCCTGATCTTTACGGGCTTTCATCTAATTTCATTCGCCTCCCAAGCTCGGCCTCGGATGTAAATGGTGAATTGCCCTTTATAATAATCTCCTCAATTACATTCTTCAGGTGGATGCTTTGATTGATATCAAGGTCGTGACTTTTGTGGAAACACTATTACCTTTTCCTTAACTGGGTAGAGGTTACTAATACCAACTTCTTTGAACTAAGTGTTCGCCCATTTTACCGTATTTCACTTTATTTATTTAACACATTGTATACAAAAATCTAGAATGTGGGTCATTCCTCCTTGTCTACAACGATTATTATCTTTTTTTGGATCACGACCATTCTCGGAGGTTCACGCTTCTTGGATATTCTCTTCCGCTATGAGCTATTCTTCTAAATTTATGTAGGAACGAGTCATATTCATTAGGTTGTTTAAACTGCAAGCTCCCTCTAGCCCCTTCTTTTTCTCTTAACAAGGAGTCTGGTCTCAGTCCCTTTTTGAAGATCGAGCACTTTAACCCATCATTTGAACTTTCTACCTCTACCACTTTCTCGATAAATGTTAGGGACCAAATAGTACTAATTTCCATACATTGTTATTGGTCCCTTTAACCAAGTTTCATTGAATTTCCACACTTTTATTCATACAATTTAGTAAATATGCAATTACTTTTGTTTTAATTATGTTTTGAGTAGATATTTCAGTTTGTTTGCTAGTTGTGTAGAATTTGTTGATGAGAGAGATTGGATGCATGAGCAATTTAGGTGAGAGCTTGGAACGTATTGTGGATTACACTTGAAGAACCAAGCATGAAAATAAAAGGAGGTGGAAATCACTCAATTTACGCTATGAACTGTGTTGTGGAAAAAGTGTCGAAAACATGCAAAAACAAATTTCTGGAAATCACTCAGTTCGCTCCGCGAACTGTGCGTGGTCAGCCAATCTGTTTTTAGGTTTTGGCCACAAATTCTGTTTTTGAGCCCAATTTAAGTGTGACGCTCCAAATCCATTTGAGCCCAATTTTGATAGATTGAATAGATAGTTGTTGTATTTGCAAGGTACTCGTTATTCACCACACATTGTAAGAGGGTTTGAGAGAGAGATTTTGAGGTGGATTCTCACAAGATTTGTGAAAGCAAACTTGATGCCCATTTATTCTTCTCCATGTATTGTGTTTTCAAACATGGTGATGAGTAGCTAAATCTCACTTTGGCAACATTGGAGGTAGTAATTATCCCTAATTTACTATGTATTTCCTATAGTTCTTGTATGCAAACAATTGATTATTGAAATAGATAGATACTTTTGTCCTATTTTGAACATTTAGATGTGGATTATTGTTAATAAATATTATTCACATCTTGAGCTAAAGTATTCTTTCAAGTAGTGGATAAATTGTAGAAATAGATTTATACACTACATTTTTTTTATCAAACATTAAAGATTGCTATATTGATAGTTAGGTGGAGAAATCGTCTAAAGATTAATATAGTGACTATCACAATCTCATTTAGAAATAAATGTTATTGAGAGGATACTAGAATATTTTCAATAATCTTGAGTTCATATGTTTGTTATTAGGAAACATAGGAAATTGGGATAGTGAACCCCAATCTTGCCAAGCTTTTACATTTGATAACAATCAACTTTTATTGTTTTAGTGTTACTTGAAATTGAAAGATAACTATCCAAACAAAACCAACTTTTTTATGTTTTAAACTTGAAACAATAGTAACTATAGAACGGCGGTAATATCACACAACCTCTGTGGATAGGATACAAAAATATTTCCCGGAAAAATACTTTTCAACAGTAAACCTATCAATGTACTGCATGGTTTCTTTCTTCTTTGCATAATCCTATTCAAGACGCTATAATAGTAGGTTACTATTTTCAAGTAGTTAAATATCGATGAATAGATTGTATAGTTCCTTCCACAAGTCTATACTCTCATTTAGGAGGATTTTGAACTATATCTCCTTGATGATAATGAGAAGATCATACACTTCACGGCTCCCCGGAATGGTAATAATCCATTTAATCAATATGCTCAACGTGATAATCTTGATCCCTAATGTCGTCATTACTTTCCGATTTAGGGTTTCTCAAGGACTGTGGGATCATGCTATCTAGAATATGAGAAAACAAAGGGTTCCTCTCCATCTCATAGATTGGCTCATTTACATCATAATTTCCCTTTTATCGAGTAGTTTAATTGTGGACTATTGGATCAGAAAACCTCTAATGGAGTGTGACTATCATTTCTCCATTAAGAATCGTGAGAGGGAGTATGATGTCTCATGTTTCAATTACAACTTTGGAACTAGACCATGTGGTGAGGTTGCATATATTGAATCTGACTATGGTATGATTCAGTGATCTTCAAACGATACTATTTTTGCATGTTGAATTGGCTTCCAAAGGAACGCATTTCAATTTCTCTTCAATTCGTAGTATATTGATGGATAGGGCTTGAGAATTTTGTTGGTGTACTAGGTTATAGACACTATTGAGTAGGTCGGCTTATACTTGCATGCTTAGGTGGATTGCGCTTGAATAATTGGGAGTATCTCGGTACAGCATCACCAATTTTGAAGGAGGTTGTTATGAAAGTTGGGCTCGAAGAACTCTTGCATATGTTGGAAGAACGATAAGGCTTGGAACATTCCCACTCAATTTAGAGGATCAATATCTCCTTGCATAGGAATAGACGAAGATGTCACGAGGACCGGATCATTCTCCTCTGAGGGGAAGTGGAGCTTTGTTAACCTCGGTGGTTGTAGTAGCGACTTGACGCAGATCGGCAGATCTAGTAATCTTTGACATTAGTATAACTTCAAGAATACGTTATCTAATTTGTTCAAGAAATAGACTCGAGTTTTAGAGAAGAAGATCGTCGATCTACAAGAAGGAGATTGGTGATCTAAAGAAGGAAGATTGGTCATCCGAGAGAAGAAGAACGATGGCTTTTGTGGAAAAATTGTGGGAATCAAGAGTCATTTCCACATACAATGTCAATGTTCTTTTCATGAACTAGAAATGAGTAGAGAAGTAGTCGAATAAGGCCATGGAGTGGTGGAGGAAGCCTCGTGTACGAGAGAAGGGTGGACCTGTAAGGTTAACACTTCAACATCCAACTCAATTACTAAGTGAAAAGTAGTATGAGAATGTGAATGAATTTAAATACGTGAAATGACACATTCTGGTCTTTTTATAGTATGGATGGTTAGAACGTTCCATGTGTGATCCAACATCCTATTTTGATGATCACTAGATTAATAATCAATGGTGGGAGATCCGATGAGGATGTGATCTTGTGTTCGTGGCATAGATGAAGGTTCACCTAATTCGATGTGATTTCCCTTTAAACGCTTGTTATTGGACATTCTTCATGGATCATATAGACGATCTAAAAAACATTAATTAATTAATTAATTCTATTATTATTATTATTATTATTATTATTATTATTATTATTATTATTATTATTATTATTATTATTATTATTATTAGGTTGAGGCTATACACTTACCACCTATAGATAATACTTCAAGGACTATTAAATATATTTTTGGTCTCCCTATTTTTACGTTTTTTAAATTTTAGTCACTCAATTTTAAAAGTCAATTTCTTTGTTCTAAAGTTTACCACACTTGGGATTTCATTGGTTCCTTATAGTTTTACATATGCGACGTTCATATTAATGACATGACATTGCTACAACAATTTTACTTTAGATGAACATACACTATATAATATTACTGCGCAGTGTCATGTCATTAATAAGAACATCACAAATGTAAAATTATAGGGGAGTCAACAAAATCTCATTGAGAAAAAATTTAAAGACTAAAAAATTGACTTTAAATTGAGAAACTAAAATTTGAGAAAATAAAAAATGTATTTAAACCCAATCTTTCTTCACATTAAATGTAGTAACTAAGTGATGTATAAGTGCATCAATTGATGTTGCCTATTTCTTTGAATCTATTGTCAATGACTAGAATATGAAGGGACAGACAATTATATAATTTCAGATTTCACTGAAAATGGATGCATTGTTCGACCGTTCTATTTCATATTTCGGTTTGATTTTAAAATATTAGTTTAAATATGTCTTTACACAGAGCATGAAATGAAAAGTACTAGTTAATTAATAAATAGAAAAAACAAAGAAATTGGTTGTCCTTCCAAAATCTTAATAGTCTCATAAAAGAAGCAAAGGTGTAACAAATGTAATTCCTTTGCATTATGAAAGGTCACAAAAAGATAAATGGAAAATTAATCTCAACTTGTTGATTCAGTAGCTCAATCGAGCATCTACGGTGGACCTTCTTAATTCCAGTGCTGTTTTTTATTAACATATGGGTTCAGCAAATTTAGATGGATTAATTTTTATGTATTGTTAGTGTAAAAAATATTATATAATTAATTAATTACAATTATTCATAATCATTATTTTAGATATAAAAAGTTTTTGGTCTCTCTATTGACATCAAAAATTTGAAAGAAATATTAATTGTGAAAGACTGAAAAATAATTAATTGTTTCTTTTTTTTTTCGTAATTTCATAGTCTATCGATCTTTTAAGTATTTCGAATTCTTCTTGCAGCTCTATGTGACACCTTGGTTCACTTATGTATATGATCACTAGTGACCGTGAAACCTATATAAGGTCGATCGTTGCACATACCTCTAGAGATCCCATAATTTGCTTCAACAAAGTTACATTAACTTTATCTTCCTCTTGTTCTTAACTTCAACTTCACTGTTTGTTGATGGTACTATATGTTAATCATATTCAATCATCTCTCTTTATCTATCTCTGTTCATGCTCTTGTAGTATCTTGACATACATCACTTTTTTGATGTAGCAATCATACACTTGCTTTCATGTGAACATTTGAATTTGCACTAGGAAAGTAAGAAGTTTTGTTAGAGAGTTAATAGTAGGAGCATTGATATAAAGTTGAGGAACAAACACCCTTGAGAGACACACCACTTGTCCACCTAAAACCTTAAGGTGATATGTGAGTGGGTTCTCCCACTTATATATGCTTAAGTCTCGACATTCCTATCCAATGTGGAACTATTTCCTCACTTACTCACACTTGCTATAATATTCCAACAAATTTTCCCAGATCCGACATTCAAATTCTCTCGTCACCAGCTCTTTGAACTTCGACAACTTCTCCAAGTTATTTCCAGTTACCAGCAAGTCGTCGACATATAAGTAGATGACTGTTATTTCTTGTGCTACAACCTGAACATAGACACCATACTCAGATTTGCATTTTACACATCACAATTCGATTAAGTTTGAGTTGATCCTCTTGTTCCATGCCCTAGGTTCCTGCTTGAGGCCATAGAGTGCTTTGTGCATCTTCTATAACTTACTCGCTTCCTTCCGAATCACAAACCCTGGAGGTTGTATGACATAGACCTCTTCATCTAAAGGAACATTGAAAGGTCGACCAATCTTGGTTGCATGACAATGCTACCACTAGTCGAACAATATCAAATCTTACTAACAAAGAAATACTTAGTAATTGAAGAAAAGCTTGAGCTACTAATATTTTTTATATCTTGTTATTTATCCATCAAAATTGTGTTTCAACATAAACACCCACTTTACTTGATAACTTTCATGTTTGTTGGCAATTCGACTAACTCATATGTATTGTTTTTTCGATTTCATGTAACTCTTCGATCATAGCACTTCTACTATTTAATCTTCAAAGCCTCACTATAGTGATTGGTTCAACACCGCAAGTAAAGAAAAATGAACTAATTCTCCATCCGCGTTACTTCATCATCACGAGTTACTTCATAGTCTTTAAGTCTTGTTGGACGAACTATAGTTCTTTGAGGTCTTTGGCCTGTGATAGCCACACCATTTTCGACTTCAACATTGTCCGGAATGTCATTTCTTATACTTGACTAAACTATTTGTAATTTCTTCGACTTGACTTCATTAGTTTCTTCATCAAACCATAACTCATCGATGGCTTGTTAATTGCATCATTAGAATTACAAACCCAAACAAAATTTTCATCAATCACAATGTCTCGAATTATCATGATTTTCTCATTCATTAGGTTGAATAACCTATATGCACCAGTTTTATGATATCCTACTAGAATCATAGGTTCACTCTTGTCATCAAGCTTCCTTCTTCTCGCACCAAGAACATGCTTGTAACACATAGAGCTAAACACCTTCAGATGACTCAGTGATTGTCGCTTGCCACTCCACTTCTTTAAGAACCTTCTTCAATTCTTTGTAGGGCACCTATTCAGAATATATACTCTAGTTGAAACAACTTCTCCCTATAAGGATTTTCGAAAGTTCTTCTAATTCAGCATGCATCTCACCATATCAAATATGGTTCTATTTCTTCTTTTCATTATGTTGAGGCATATAAGGAGCAGTTAACTCATGATCGACACCATGTTTTGCACATAAATATTCAAACATCTTGGATGTATTCGCTATCTCCAACTATTTGCATAAATTTGATCTTCTTTCACTAGTTTTCGATAAGTATCTTAAATCTCTTAAAGATTTCAAATACTTCATCATTTCGATTGATCACATAGATCCGTGGATTTCGACTAAACTCATCGACAAACAAAACAAAATACTCGTTTCCACCAATGGTATGTTCTTGAATGGGCCACAAACATTTGAATGTACCACTTGAGTATGTAGGATGATCTCATTGGCATAGTCGAAACAAAGGAATTTCTAGATTGCTTTTGCCAAACATCCTTCGCAAAGTTTGTCGGGCATCTCAACAAAAGAACAAAAGAGGATAAAAGCCACATGGCTCGACTTTGTGACCAAGTCTGAGGTCCCGACGTAGAGGCGCTAGTATGCCTTAGGCACTGGAGCACTTTTACCCATGAGGGAGAAATGGAGGCGACTCCGGAAGTAAGCGAGGATTCGCCCACCCTATTACCGCTTCTTATTTTAGTCGTTGTTGTATTTTGAATTTGAGTGGCAACACCATGAAGTAGAATGAAATATAAAATTATTTACTATTTTGCTCTAGATCAAACATTATAATATGGTAAAATGAGTTGTTTCACCAAGGATCGCCAACCTTGTGAAATAATACTAATGGCCTATAAATGTTTCATTCTGCATTCGAAATTAATCAACAAAATCTACATATCCTCTTTCCAACATTTACATTCGAGGTTTTCAAAACTTAAAAAGGTGAATTATTTAGATATTCCTACATCAAAACTCTCTAAGACAAATTGAGAATGCTCGAATACTATTAGAAAGTATTCCGTACACGATTTCAGCCTCGTTGATTCTTTCTAATTTATAAGCTTTACATAACACATTAGACTTTAAGGTTTATCATAAAGTTTCATCGGCTATATGGTGTAGTACCGCATCTCAAAATATGCCATTTGTGTTGAGAACAAAATATGAGTTTTAAGCCTTGTACCACTTTAAAAAGTTAAGGTTGAATACTTTATAATACACCTATCACCTTAAAATTTGGGTGAATATGTGGTGTCACCTCACTTATTTGATGAATTATGTGTTGTAGTCAAAATGGGTTGTACTAAGTATAGGTTTATAGATATCTCGATGTACGAAAGCATGTTCCTCTGTGGTTTATAGATATCTCTTGGATGTATGAGTTCATGTTATGTTCCTTTGTTTCTTTGAAGCCCACTAGAATTTTAAGATGTAAACCATATGCATATTTTGTATGCAACATTGAGATCATTCATCAAAAGTTATCATCAATCATTCTAACCCATTTTGATCAATCATGGGTTAACTACAACTTGAAATTTGTGTGTGCTTTGCTATCGTAAATTCTACCATATTGAGAATAAAATCTTCACCCCTTAGTTGGATATCACTTAAATATATTTTAATTTGTATATAAAACCTGCAAATTGACTCATTATTTTTCCTCCCACTATTTTCCGTCAACATATATCTACGAGTGAAGAAGATCTTTGCTTCTGTCTAGCTTCCATGTCAACCATCTTTGCTTCTAACTAGCTTCCATGTCAACTGTACCAAGTTATGCGTGTTGGGGTATCGAGTAGCAAGATAAATATCACACATTTCAAAATAAGAGAGATTAAGTAGAATTCATTAATAATATTTACGTGGAAACCCTCAATGATAAGGCAAAAAACTATGGGCATCGGTAGAAATATTTTCACTAAGGGAAGAAATTATAACATTCTAAATAATAAGAGATAACAAATTGCACATCTTTGTATTAAAGCAGAACATTACTAAAGAACTCATGAGAATACAATATTTTCTTTCTCTTATTTTCTTCTGTAATTATGTTGTAATGTTATTTTGTGGTATTAAAATGAGAAATGCAAATCATTTGTAATGGTGATTGTTCTTTACAAAACAACATGAAGATTCACAAACCATAATTAAAACCATGGGTGTTCATGATTTCATATGACAAGATATCTTTGAAACTCCGTGATTACATTGACCAATATGATTTCTTTAACCATATGATTTCTCGACTGTATGATTTCTTAGACCACATGATTTCTTTCTCAAATGATTTCTTTTGTCACATTATTTCATGATCAACAAATTGTGAATCTTTATTCAATCACAATCTTGACCATAATCTTGAACACTTGAACCAAACATTTGACAATCTCCCACTTAAAGTCAAATTTATGATCTTGAAAATTTTCAATGATAACTTCAATGTCGATTATGCTTCTAATAGGCCATAGGAAGACCTAATTATGCAAACTTATCGTGAGTTGCCATCTGGTTTTGTCATTGCATCTATTGGATTATCATTGGTGTGAATTTTCAACATATCCACATTTCTCTTCAACTACCTCTCGACAAATTGATATTGAACTCCTATATGTTTCATTCCAATGAAAGATGGATTCATGTAATTTGCAAGGAACTCCTCGACTATCACATATTATGTAATTTTTGTTGCTCGATCCCGAGTTCTTCCAATAAACTTTGAATCCAAATTGCTTCCTTACATGCTTGCATGCCATGATCGATCAGAGTAGATAAAGTCACAACAACAATTGATACCATTCATCACCTCCTCTACAATGCGGAATATATAGCTAATAGTAGATTTTCTTTTATCAAGATCAATGCAAAATACATATGAATCAACATAGCTCTAATAGTGAATTTTGATCCACCAAAACATATGCTATGAGGTTCCTTTAATAGGTATCTAAGGGATTCTTTTAAACAACATTCCAAAGTTGTTCATTACCTGATCGCCCATAAACCGACCGGACGCTCCTATTGCTTGAGGAATATCAATTTAGTATTATATCATAGCATACAAGTATTTCCCACTATTGATGCATACGGTACTTGGGACATTTCATCCTCTACGCTTGTTGCAAGGATTCATACTTTAGAATAATTTATAATTGACAAGAAGTGGGGTAGATATTACTACAGCTTTGCATGTCACACGAAGCATTCTCTCAAGATAATCTTCCGAGAAAGCCAAACTTTTATTTCTTTTGTCTCGGTGAACTTCTATCCCTAAAATCTTGTTTGTTGGTCCTAAGTCCTTCATATGAAACTCCTAGCCAAATAGATTCTTTAATTTGGACTCGATCTTGTTGGGTCCTACCACCAACATGTCATCCATATACAACATCAAAATCATAAAATAATTATTAATATCAAACCTTGTAATACGTACAATGGTATGAACTTAATATGTTGTATCCAAGGCCATGATGAAGGAATCAAATCTCTTTGTACCAACACCTCAGCTCGCTTTAAACCGTATATAGATTTGGTCAACCTACAAAACTAAGTTTCTTTTTCCTTGTTCTTCAAAGATCTCAAAGGAAAAGCATATATATTTCTCTGGTTATCCATGAAGAAATGTAGTCTTACATCAAGCTACTCAAGATGTATCAAATGTCGTGACACATTTCCAAGACCACCATTGTGGTGAGTCTTACCACCGGAGAAAATTTTCATTGAAATCAATAATTTCTTTTAAGCATATCCTTTGACCACTAATCTTGCAATGATATCACCCACCTGATCGTTGCCATATCTCGCTTAATTTTGAAACACCCATTTATTGTCATGGCTTTTCTTTAATCTTTGTGAAGTTCAATAAGGTTCCCATGTGTTATTTCTATGTAAGGCTTCAATTTCTCCCCATCACGCTTATCCATGTGAGAAGCATCCGAATCCATTTAATACCATGAAAGGTTGATGGTTCCCTCCATCTTCCTGACATAAAGACAATATGCATCATGACTTGCCATCACATATTCTGAGTGCTGTGAATGATTTTCTTATCCACGTGTTGTTCTTCAGATCTTCGGCTATTGATATTTGGTTCTTGTTCTTCTGAGCCTCCGCTTCATAAGAATCATTTTCTTGACTTTTCCTCCATCTCCACTTAGTAGTATCATTTATAGTGTTGTTGCTATTTGAGATCCCTTTTGTAGTTTATTTTCACAAAAGATTATCTTTGATAAAAATAATTCAGGCAGCGTGATCCTGTGCATTTGTATACCCTATCACATTGTCGCATAACCCAAGAAGGCGTACTCGGATTTTGGATCCAACTTATTCTTTTGAGTTGTGACATCATACTCGGGACATCCAAATACATGCAAAGAAGAATAATCACTTGGTTTTCCTTCCACATCTCCATTGGTGTCTTTAAATCAATCACTTGATGACATTGATTTATCGTGTGACAATGTGAAATCTTTGATGCCTTCCCCGTAAAAGATTTTGCCAATTCATTGTTTCTGATAGCTCTCGCCATCTCTAGGAGATTTCGTCCATCCGCCTAAGTACTCCATTCCTGTTGAGGTGTGGAGCAACAGTAAACTGAAGTTTAACAATACCTTCGCTGTAATGTTCAGAAATCAACATATGTATATTCTCCTCCACTATTTGTCATCAAGCACTTAATCTTTCTTTCCCGCTTTTAAGTTCCACTTGTGCTTTGAACCTCTGAATACTGAATACACACTCTAAATTCTCTTAATTAGGTACAATATATTATCCTTGAATAATCATCAATGAATGATACACAATATTTTGCTCCTCCAATGACATTTTCATGACTAATTAGGGGTGTTCATAAAAGTGTTTAAGTGTTTGACACAAAATCATTTGAACCCACAAGAGAAAAATGTGTGCGGTTTGGTTTGGTTCGGTTGGCTTTTAGAAAAACTATTAATTAAGAAACCAAACCAATGCGTTTGTCTTATAAGGACGAGTTTGGTTTTTACAAGTATCATTGAGCCTAAGACATACACATATAGATGACAACATAACTTGTATTTTGTCATTCATACACCATGTCAAATAATGTGCTCATCATATTTGGACACAATTTTCTATTTATGTAAAAATCAGATTAAAGAAAAGGAAATAATAAACATAAAATAATAGCATAAAATAATATCAAAAATACTATAATAAAACAAAAATAGATGAGATTGAGAGATTAGTGAAGATGAAAAGAAAACATAAAGAGAAGAGATTAGAGATAAATGTTCGATAAAATAAATTGAAAGTAGGGAGCATTTGCATAAAATGAGAAGGTGAAAAGAAAGAATATAAGAGAGAGAGATTAGAGATGTTAAGAGACAAGATAATTGGTAGATGTGGAGAGATAATGCTATTAGAGATTTTAAGATTGAAATCAAACCATAAGTGTAGATGAGAAAATTGTTTGTACATGTTAATTATTATATAATGCTTTTAGTTTGAGTTAGATGAGACATAAAATTTAGGTTAAAATCACAATGCAGCTTTGATTGGTTTGTCTGGCTTGCAACATAAATCGAAACCGAACTGCATCTATAGAGGTTTCGTTAAAAGATGGCCCAAACTAATCTCAAACAAAATGCGATATTTCAAAATTGGTTTGCCTCTTATGCTTTTTTATTGGGTTGGCTTTGGTTTTTGAACAATTCTTTAACTCTACACACGTAATGAATCAAGTTTAGTATGTATTTACTTCAGCAGTTGATTTAGAAAACTTAATCAGGTTGCTTGCCAACGCACAATGCTTGCAAGAAGGTAAATTTACTGACTTGAGCCTGGGTATAAGATTTCAAAGAACCAAGCCTTGTTCTGACATATGGCCCATCTGATGCCATATCATCATTGTTTCTTCCTGAATTCCGACTACAACTAAAGATTTCATTTTCAAAGTATCTCCTGAAAAGCATGTATAGATTTGCAGCAACCTTCTCTGCTGATCACTAATAGCGAACCTTTTCACCACTTTCAAGATTCCACCTGAACATGGCCTTGCATCCAAGGTCATCTAGTTTCTAATAAACAACAAAATTGCTAACCTTTCATATGTCTGTCTCTGAAGTAAAAGGATCGGTAAACACCCCTTCTATTTACCCGTTTTATAAATAATAATCAGAGTATTTAACTATAATCTAGAAGGCGTCACAATTTCTACAGTTTAATCAATCAATACAACTGTCATGCTTTTAAATCAAGAAAATTTATTAACAAATATTGCGTTTAATAAAATAAAAATGAAATATAATCAAAATTTTCAATACATCATTCATAGTATTCCCAAGACAACCAAAACCTGCTTGAAACACTAAGGTATTCCAGATTTTTAATCAAGACACAATTCCAAACTATTAAGAAAGTATCCATTTAAAGGATTCAAACAACCGCTTCCCGTTGTTACATCTACCAGAAAGCAATTACACCGACACTGGACTAATTAATCGACTCAATGTTAGAGCTATCCTCACCAACCCAATGCAGCTAATCACTTTAGATCTGAAATTGTTGAGTAAGGTGAGATCTCAATTCAATATAACATGCATTATAATGTTCTTAGAATACAATAGAATAATCAGATACATTAATCCATTAATCAAGCACAAATCATAGTCAATTCACAAGGCAACTCACAATGATACATATAATCAAACAATGGAAATTGCAATACAGAAACATCCTATATGTTACAATCCCATATGCAATGCAGACTCTATGCATGTGGTACCAAAATGAACCGAGTTCATCCAATCATCCGCTTATACGGAAGACAATATATCCAAATTCGTTCTGCAGAACATCGAAATAAGAATCCAATCCACGATTCGCCATAACCACGGGTCAAGAATCTAGCCTCACTACCTACACACCGGTAAGTCTATTATTATTCGCCATTCGCCTCGCACAATGGGAATGAACCAATTTAACAATGCTCATGCATGCATCATAAAAGCATGCACATCAATTCAATAATATGATAACAACATAATCCACATAAATACCAATACCAATCATCACATGATAACAACATAATCATAAATTAAATTATCACAAAGCATAAACATGCCAAACTCTTACTCTTCAATCGGTAAGACTATCACCAAGACATAATAACAATAACACATGATACCAATACAATCATGAATAAACCACAAGGAAAGAAACATCACATGAACGTCAATCTCCATTCAAATTGTCAAACAATCTAAACCAATTCATAGATTGACGATCTCAACATAATTCACTTATTTTCAATCACCAATGTATCGCATTCAATCACAATGAATAGTCAACACAACATTGTAAGCATTAATAACTCATCCAACTCGCACTATTCGTAATAGTTTCCATTATCCTTAACTAAACACTCTTTTCAAAAATCGGGAGCTCGACTATTTTTAAAATAATTTAGCAAATAATATTTTTCAAAGGTAGTATTTAATTTAAGAAATAACAAAACAGCACTAAATCGGATTACGGTTTAGAAAATATGAATTTTAAAGTTTTAGAATTTTAGAAAAATACTCATGGAACCGGTTCCTACCTATCAGGAACCGGTTCTGAAAGTCTTCAAAACTCGCTCCCTGGTTTTGTATGGGAACCCGTTCCTACCTATAGGAACCGGTTCTGAGTAAAAATATTTTTTTTGAATTATCATCGTGGAACCGGTTCCTCCCCAGAGGAACCAGGTTCCCGACCTATAACAAAGATTTCGCTACTTTTGACAAAGATTAAGCATCCATTATCATTTCCAAACTTTCAAATATGATTTGGTACATTAGGAATACCATTTCATCATCATTTCACACCATTATAACATCAAACAACTTGGTTTATTCATCCCTAACAATTATTTGACATACTAATGATCCTAATTCCAACATCGACACAAAATAGGGTTTATTCCTATAACATAATCATCAAAATTCAAACTCCTAACATACCCAATTATCCCTATGATTCCCAAACCCATAAAACATATTAATGAACGAATCACCCTTACCTCGATGAATCTTCGATTTCTCGGCCTCTCTTTCCTCTTCTCTCCATTCTACGTGAGGGTTTCTAAAAAGACTCCTCTTTTCCTTATTTTCCTTTTATACCCTTTTAATATTCCTTTAATTATTCCAATAAAATAAAATAATAATATAGTAAAGTAGAGTAATTTACTCTCATACTCACTAATTACTACCGCACACCTCCAATCTTTTCCTCATTAAATGACCCACTAATCCAAATAAAATTAATACTTAAGACTTTAATTAATTAAATAATTAAATTCTCACTTATTTATTTGAATTAAATCGTGTCACAACTCTCCACTAAAAGAGTTTTCGTCCTCGAAAACATACCTTAGACGAAAGTTTGGGATACGAGTCCTTCATCCGACTCAGCTCCCAAGTTACATTTCCTTGTGGTCCACCCCAAGCTACTCACCAGTGTTATCTCTTTGCCCGCAGTTGCTTCACTTTCCGATCCTCAATTCTGCAGTATCGCTTCAACATCAAATTATTCCGTGACCAACATCATCTACTTGAATCTCATGAGACGGATCCGCAATGTACCTCCTCATTGAGATACATGGAAAACATCATGAAAATTTGCAAGTGACAACGGTAAAGCAATCGATAAGCAACCTTTAACTCTTGGTAATTTGAAACGGACCATAAAGCGAGAGTCAACTTCTTGACTTCAAGCTCGAATACGATCAACGGAGTAACTCGCATAAACACATGATCTCCTTCACTAAACTCAAGACCTTTCCTCTTATCATGATAACTTTGACGACTCGAGAAGCCTCATCTTCTCCGAATCATCTTAATCTTTTCAAGTCTATTGAACATCTGGTCCAATCACCGCACTTCTCTCCAGATTCATACCAACACAACGGTGTCCGACATCTCCTACCATACAATGCCTCAAGCGGAGCCATACCAATGCTCGAATGAAAACTATTGTTGTAGATAAACTCTATCAATGGCAAATAGCTATCCCAAGCTCCACCTTTCTCAACACACAAGCCCTCAACAAATCTTCTAACGGTTGAATCGTCCCTCCGTCGACCATCTGTTTATGGATGATACGCGAACTCAATCGTAACTTAGTACCCAAGCTTCCCAATCCGTCCGAACTTAGACGTGAACCTCGGATCTCTATCGACACGATGCTAGACGGAATACCATGCAACTCACAATCTTCTCACATACACCGCCAATCTCCATCGGATAATCCATTCTTATCGGATAAAGTGAGCGGACTTTGTCAATCGGTGGCAATAACCCAAATAGGATCACAATTCTTAGTTGTCCTCGGAAACCGTCACAAATCCAAGAAATGCCATCCCATTTCCACCCGGTACAAACAACGGTTCCATCAATCCCGACGGCTCGATGTTCAATCTTTGATTTTCGACAAACCAAACACGCATACCCAAACCGACAATTTTTCATTCCGACCACCAAAATAATTTTTCAAATCATGGTACATCTTAGTAACACCGGTGTGATACTCAACCCACTTCGATGTCCTTCTTCCAAGATACTCTTTCGATCTCGAACATCCGAACACACACTCTATCACCAAATCTCACAACGCCATTCTCATCAATCCGGAACTCACCTCCTTGACCTTGGTTAATCAATGTCAGCTATCCACCAACCCAAACATCGATTTCGTCCATTTCGAATCTCTTCCAAAATACCACTAGTCGCCTTCAACATGCCCATTTCACACTATTCGAGTACTTTCAGATACTAAACTTAAGTCTCCGAATCGTCCCACTAAATCCAATTCACAGAACCAAACTGTCTTGAAGCATAAGCCACAACGCCTATCTTGCACCAACACCACCTATTCCACTGACGATCACAATACACCACGAAAGATTCTGCTCGATTCGCAAAATTAGAATCAAGCACTAGTCAACCTCCCCTCCAACTCTTGGAATCCTTTCTCACAATCAGAACCCCAAAACAATACACTTGGTTTTACAAATCTATTTCTCTGAGCATCTTCCAATAGCTCCTTCAATTTCTTATCTCTAAAGTTGACGTCTTGTACGGTGTCATAGAAATAAGTTTTGTACCAAGAACTACATTAACAACAACCCGACTCTCCTCAAACATCACTACACGATAAATAAATTTACTTACAAGTGCTGGAACCATTTGTAAAACAAAGTTCATCACATTATCTTTCCAACACTTCAAACGAAACTCAATTCAGACATCCAAAACTCAAGTTATGGATTTTACAAGTTTTCGAAAATGCTGCCGCCGGGAAATCAACACAGTGATAGGTAACGATTTCTCACCTTGGAGAGTGAAAATCCAAAACATCATAGAATGTAAAATTTGAGATCCCACTTCAACATACCGCAACACAACATCATTCACCGATGATTAATTCGCCTAGTTACAATTCAATAACCAATTCACATCATTGCATACTTTATATCAACCATTGACACCGATACAATTAATCTTTTCAAGAACACAGAGGTAACTCACACGACAACTTCACGATCAACCGAAGTGTTGCAACATTCCAACCACACACTTCATCTTCTAAGAGTCATCCTCTTAATTACCAAATATCTTCTAGGCCAAGAATATGCATCGACTCATCAAACGATTCATAATCACTTGTTTAACTTCAAACATTCAACCCAAGAATAGCCTCAAGCTAATCCAACATCTTGCTCAAACGATGAGTCGCTATTATTCTCGGGACATTAGAACTCACACCTAATCGAACACCATTATCCATACCCCGTCCTAAATACGCCTCTTCAATATCCTCCGCCTTTAACACGAATCTGATGATATCCGCACCTTAGACCAATTTTACTAAATACACAAGCTCAAACTAATCGATCCATCAAATCATCAATCCTCGACAATGGATACCGATTCTTGATCGTCACTTTATTCAATTGCCTGTAGTCAACACACAATCTCATCGCACCTTCCTTCTTCTTAGCTAACAACACCACAACACCCCACTGCCAAACACTAGACGAATAAACTTCTTCTCTAGTAACCTTCCAACTGCTTCCTCAACTCGTAACCTGTGATGCCGACATGCGATACGGCGCCATCGACACCGACTAGTTCTAGGAATTAAATCTATAGTAAATTCCTCTCTCTCTCAAAGCGTGCACCACCGACATCTTCCGGAAACACCTCTCGAAATTCATCCACCACTGGCAATCCAACTTACTCGAACAATCTCAAAATAATTCTTCACTACCGCAGTAATTCATCACTCTTAGATTTTTTCACTTCCGTCAAGAATACAACATAAACACCACACCATCATTAACAACACGTAACTCGATCATCCATCTTAATTCATTATCCTTATTAGAGTCTTCGTTCACTATGGTTCAAGCTTCTACCACACTTCATTCATATTCATCATTTTATGCCCCATTTAGATAGTAAGACAATTGTATACCATCCAATACGATCCGCCTACTATCAACAAGAGATTAAGTGATCAAGTCCTCAATTTGTCAATAGACATCCGATAATCATACTGAAGTATAAACCATCATTACCAACACTTTCTGTTCTCAGAATCGTACTCACCTTTTTGCACTTCCAACTATGACTCATGGTCCAAACGATTCCAACTTTCTAACCCACTTGCACCGTCTTTCAAGCAACTTGCACTAATGACTTACAATCGAACATATCCGGAAGGCCTCTTCTCCCCACTTAGTTCCACTACCCCCGCAATAATCAATCCGAAGTGACAGTACCGACAGTGTTGTACACACTTGTCGAGCAAGGGATAATAACATTAAGACACCGGTCACAACGACCGACTATGCTCGATACCACTATTGTAACACCCCTTCTATTTACCCGTTTTTATAAATAATAATCAGAGTATTTTAATCATAATCTAGAAGGCCACAATTTAAGTAGTTTAAATCAATCAACACTATGCTTTCATCAAGAAAATTTATTAAGTAAATAATGCAAAGATTATGTTTAATAATGAAATGAAACATAATCAAAATTAATACATCATTCATAGTATTCCAAGACAATAACCAAAACCTTTCAAAACACTAAGGTATTCCAAGATTTTAATCAAGACACAATTCCAAACTATTAAGAAAGTATCCATTTAAAGGATTCAACCGCTTCCCGTTACATCTACCGAGTACCTTACACCACACCGGACTAATTAACTGACTCAATGCTGAGCTATCCTCACCAACTCCAATGCGCTAATCACTTCGGATCCGAAATTGTTGAGTAAGGGTGAGATCTCAATTCAATATAACATGCATTATAATGCCTAGAATACAATAGAATAACCGATACATTAATCCATTAATCAAGCACAAATCATAGTCAATTCACAAGGCAATTCACACAATGAACATGTATATAATCAAACAATGGAAATTGCAACACTGGAAACCATCCTAGCATGTTACAATCCCATATGCAATGCAGACTCTATGCATGTGGTACCAAAACGTGAACCGAGTTCACCCACCGCCCGCTTACATGGAAAGACAAGGTATATCCATGATTCGCCTAACATCGGTCAAGAATCCAATCCCTGATTCGCCCATAACCACCGGGTCAAGAATCTAGCCTCACTACCTCTGCACCAGGTAAGTCTATCGGCTCTGCCAGTTCGCTTCCGCACAATGGGAATGAACCAATTTAACAATGCTCATGCATGCATCATAAAAGCATGCACATCAATTCAACGGAATATGATAACAACATAATTCCACATAAATACCAATACCAATCTATCACATGATAACAACATAATCATAAATTAAATTATCACAAAGCATAAACATGCCAAACTCTTACTCTTCAATCAAAAGACTATCACCGTGACATATAACAATAACACACATGATACCAATACAATCATGAATAAACCACAAGGGAAAGAAACATCACATGAACGTCAATCTCCATTCAAATTGTCAAACAATCTAAACCAATTCATAGATTACGATCTCAACATAATTCACTTATTGTCAATCACCAATGTATCGATTCAATCACAATGAATAGTCAACACAACATTAGCATTAATAACTCATCCTAACTCGCACCATTCGTAATAGTTTCTCATTATCCTTAACTAAACACTCTTTTCAAAAATCGAGCTCGACTATTTTAAAATAATTTAGCAAAATAATATTTTTCTCTTTTCAAAGGTAGTATTTTAAATTTAAGAAATAACGCCAAAACGGCACTGAATCGAAAGTTACGGTTTAGAAAATATGAATTTTTAAAGTTTTAGAATTTTTAGAAAAATACCTATGGAACCCTTGCCTACCTATACAGGAACCGGTTCCGAAAGTCTTCAAAACTCGCTCCTGAGTTTTGTATGGGAACCGGTTCCTACCTATACAGGAACGGTTCCAGTGTAAAATCCCAATTTTGAATTATCACTGAACTCGGTTCTCCTCCCCAGGAACCGGCCCCACGACCCATAACAAGATTTCGCTACTTTTTGACATTAAGCATCCATTATCATTTCCAAACTTTCAAATACGATTTGGTACATTAGGAATACCATTTCATCATCATTTCACACCATTATAACATCAAACAACTTGGTTTATTCATCCCAACAATTATTTGACATACTAACGATCCTAATTCCAACACCGAACAAAATGGTTTATTCCTATAACTTATAATCATCAAAATTCAAACTTCCTAACATACCCAATTATCCCTATGATTCCCAAAACCCATAAAACATATTAACCGAACGAATCAACTCACTATGAATCTTCGATTTCTCAAGGCTGCTTTTCCTCTCTTCCTCTTCTCCAATTCTACGTGAAAGCGTTTCTCCAAAAGACTCCTCTTCCTTATTTTCCTTTTATACCCTTTTAATATTCCTTTAATTATTCCAATAAAATAAAATAATAATAATTAGTAAAGTAGAGTAATTTACTCCTCATACTACCAATTACTCAAGCACACTCCAATCTTTTCCTCATTAAATGACCCACTTAATCCAAATAAAATTAATACTTAAGACTTTAATTAATTAATTAAATTCTCACTTATTTAATATTTGAATTAAATCGGTGTCACACGGACATACCACTCATTTTTATTTTAATAGTACCAACTCCACCAATTTCCAGCATGGCCATTCCCATCAATACATGTCCTTCCAAGATAGGTTCATAAGTGCAAAACTAGTGTCATCGTGGATTCATGTGCCATGTTGCTCTTGAATCTACTATCCATCCATCAATGAGTTGATTTTCACCATTGGTACTTATTGTTGCTTCATAAAAGATTTCTCCATTATCAATGGTACTAGCAATGCATCCTTGAGATGTACTTGCTTCAGAAGACTTCTCACCATTTTTCTTGTTGAACCAACATTCTTTCTTCAAGTGTCCTTTCCTGCCACAATTGTAGCATATGAGGTTTATCCTTCTTCAAGATTTTGATCTACCATGGTTTTGAGTACCATTCGACCATGTTCTCATTGATCTACCTCTCGTCATTGTCAAAGCTTCTATTTGCTTCCAACGACATCATTAAAGGATAGATGGTCAACAATATTATTGTTTGTAATATTGATGAGCAAGGTATGATCATAAGAATCGGGTAAAGTCAAGAAGAATCTTCGTATTTCATTTTCCACTATTGTGAAACTGATGCGTATTGTTGAGCAAGTAATGTTCAAATTGTTGATGTGATCCAACATCAAGTGGATTCACTTATCTCAAGAGTGTATAGTCTTTTAAGAAAATTATGTTATGAAGTGACTTGACCTCATGTAGTTGAATTGTAGTATCTCATATCTCCTTTGCGCTTTCTTTGCAATAATGGACAAATCGAATCTCTCATTGCTAAGTGCAAATTAACAACATTGTCACCATCTCTTTCCACCTTTCATCAGTTATATCTGCAGGTCTAATTTCAATTGTTGGTAAGCAATTATCCTTCCTCATGATCGCCTTCATCTTCAATTTCCACAGGAAGAAATTACTCCCATCAATTTCTCAATCTCAAATTTTGCCGCCATTTTTTAATCAACAAGTTTACACAATTTCACCGTGAATAGCACATATCGGAGTAGTATTGTATTTTTATCGCACACTAGAATAAATCTAGTATACGCTAACAATCACTACAAAAGTATACAAACACACGTGTGAATAATAATCGATACCACAACGGAAATAGGAACTAAGACCATAGCTCCGATACCATTGGTACCGTAGTAGCAAGATAAATATCACATGAACTTAAAATAAGAGATTAAGTAGAAATTGACACAATATTTACATGGAACCCTCAACAAATTAATAAGGAAAAACCACGGCACCGTAGAGAAAAGATTTTCACTAAGTGGAAAAATTACAACACTTCTCTAAATACAAGGAGAGAACAAATTACACTCTCTTATAATAGGAGAACACTCACTAAAAGAATCTTACAAGAGAATACAATATTTTCTTTTCTCTCTTTTTTTTCTTCTTAGTTACTATGTTGTAATGCTATTTTTGTGATGTTGTACAAATGAGTAATGCACTTGTACCATGGAAGATTCACAAAACCATGGGTGCAAAATCATGGGTGCTCACATGCATTCTTTGACACAATGATATCTTTGAACCACATGATTACTTTGACCCACATAATTTCTTTAACCATATGATTTCTTTGACTCACATGATTTCTTTGTCACATGATTTCTTTGATCAACAAATTATGACTTTATTCAATCACAATCTTTGACCATAATCTTTTAACACTTGACCATAATATTTGATAATGCGCAAGTGCAATGACTAATCTCTCAAATTAGAGAAGATCTTAATAGAGGACAGAATTCTCTCTCAAAAAATTTAACATTGTTGTATGCCCAAGACTTAAATCATACCACGAAGTCAGAAATAACTTACTCGCGTACATAAAACACTTATTAGAGAAAACAACCATATAATAAAAAACAATGAGCGTGTCTCAGGCGAAACAAAAGAAAGACTCGTAGTATTTCTTAGAAATATTTACACTAAACCTTACTATTACAATTATTGTAGCCATAGCCAGCATCTTGAGGAATATCAACATTGTAGTTAAATATGACAGGAGGGTAATCATTATGATATGCAGTAACACTCTCTGGTATCCAACCATCTGTTCCATTTCTAAATAAATACATTCTGCATATTTTTCCAATACATGGTCCCAATATCTCAAATTCAATCGTGGTGCATTGTTCGAATGTTGACCCCGAATCAGGATCATCCAGTCTTGGAACATAAACCTACAATTAAAAACATGTTTAGATCAATATAACCGATTCAATACTGTGTACTCGATCCATTATTGAGTCGACAAAAGAGAAAGAGAAAGGAACCTCGGAAGCATTATTGTCTCCAAATAAGATACTGATTTCATCTGTTGTATGTGGTGGAGAATTGCAGCTTGTCTTTATATTAACTTTGTAATTGCAGCTACCAGTACTCTTTCTAGTTTCATTCTGTTATTAACATATTCATATAGATATTATAAAACATTCATGCATGTATGAAATAAAAAATAAAAACATTCATGTATAGACGGAAACTTTACTTGTAGGTGGATGAAAGATTGATTCATTTGAGGTTGAGTGATAAATGTTGGTGTTGTCTGAGAGAAGAAAAACATGATGGAGAATGTGAGAATTAATGCAAGAATTTTCATGATTTAATCTCTTATTAGTTGTGTAAACTTATTTTTTCTCTTCAAGAGAAGAGAAGGAGGAAGAGTTAACTGGTTTTAGATATTCTGAGTTTCTATTATAGCATTGGAAAGGTCGGGGGCAAAATATCAAACTACACCATCAAATGCTAATATAATTTACATATTCTATAATTTTAGAGTTTAGGACTGAATTTAAATTTATAGGGACGGTTTGTTTTAATTTTATTTTAAAATAATTTTTATAGTGTAATATAATTTGTGTAGAAATTTTTTATATAAAATTTTAAATGAAAAGTTAATTTAAATAGTTATTCTTAAAATATTATTTTAAATATTTAATTATTTTATTGAATTTTGTTATATTAAAATTTCAAAAATTAAAAGTTATTTCAAATAGTTTTTAATAAAAATATTTTTAAAATACAATTATTTTAAAAATTACAAAACTTAGTCTTTAATTTAAAAAAATAATAATAATATTTTAAAAACAATTTTAAAATACAAAGAAAAATTTATATTTTTAAAACTAAAACAAACGTGCTCATAGTCTCTAATTAGTAGAAAGAGGTTATTGTTGGTGTACAAGAATCAAAGATGATAGGAATAATGGGAGAATAATGAGAGAATGACGCTACACAAAGGAGAAAGAAATAATGATTGTTGTTATAAATGACATCTACTACTAGTCTATTTATACAATGATAGAATTGTCACATAGGCCCTAATAAAGTAAACTTAATAACTAAGCAAACAAAGACAAACTAGGAAATATTAAAGTACCTTAAAATTAACCTTAATAAATACACTAAAGAACCCGTAAGTTAAACATACTGACACAACCTCTCAAGCTTCGCTCGACTAACAACAACTTCTAGCTAATCAACCTCGAACATCGAACTTGATTAACAATGCTTCTCGAATAACAACATCAGAGCATCACAACTTCGATTAACAACATCTTCAATATTGAATTACTCTTCAATAGTGATTTACCATATGATCCAAAAGGATAATAAGGTTATGTCTTTCAAAACCTTATTAGCTTTAAGGAAGAGGCAAAGGTTGTTTGCAAAATGTAATTTAATTCACTAATTTTATTGCTTTCAATAATCACCGACTAATTGTTGATTATGTCTATTCATCATAAGTAGATTGATAACCTTTTACTTACCCCAAAGGTTTAAACCGAATATACAATGCAATAATAATCAATTTTTCAAGAAGAAAAAGCCATATGAGATGTATACTGTTGTTATTTGATTAGAATTTGAGATGATCGAATGATGAAGGTTTGTTGATGGAGAAGGGTGATGTACCTGCAAGACACTCTGATGCTAAAGTAAGAAAGTGCTCAAAGAGGTACAAAAAAGTTATTAGGATTATTAGAGCGAATAGTGGGCCTGTGAAAATATGTAACCAAGATGATTTGGTCAAACCGAGCGATACTTCCCGAAACTAGTTGTTGTGTCGACCAAAGGGGAGCTACTATATATAGCTGCAGATGAGATCCTGGTCATCAACTCGACGATCGTCGAGCAGAAGTAATGAAGCATGTCTGTGATGGGGGTTTAACGAGCACATAGCACCCTTCGGGGACCCCTCGCTATACTAGTCTGACATAAGGCCCATGGACGGTGAGTATGCGGTTGGCCCAACATTCATTGGGGCATTCTGAAACATTATTAAAACTGCCATCAAAGAAAATGGAATTGAGTCGTGGATTAAGTCACTTTCTTTAATATTTTTTGTCGTATTGTATCAATTGTCTAAGATAAAATGTTTCATATTGTACAATTATAATTTATATTAGTCTAAAAATGTATCATCTGATGGTCTAAATACCAGTTAAAATAATTTCTCAAATAAGAAAAAATTAAAATAACTCTCCAAGATAATTTAATAATAATCGTTTGACAACTCAAAACATTTTTTCAAATAAAGAGAAGTTCAAATAATTCTTTAAAATTTTAAAATAAAAAAAAAACTAAATTTTTGAAAAATTCAAGTGTAAAAAGAAACGGAAATAATGTTTTGAGTTTCGACACACTACAAAAAAAAAATGCTTGATTGTGGCGACTATTTTGAGGGGTGTTCTTAAGTTGGAATAAAAATTGATATTCTCTATTTATGAAAAAAGAAGAGCTTTCTTTTTCACATCTCAATGTAGCTTTTGAAGAAATTTAAAGAAAATTTTTCACATTTTCTTTGATCGTGTTTATGCTTCAAGATTTGAAGTGGTGTATTTCAAGTTACAACTTCATTATCAAATTCTTGATCGAGGATATTTGGAATCTTTAATCTAGAAGTTTGTCGGATAGATGTAGGGTAGTTTTTAATGTTGCCTTCATCTATGTTTGCAATGCAATATGGATCGCTCGTAATAAGGTCAAATTTCAGGATTGCTTCATTCTGGTTTCATACTCTATCTCTTTTTGCGGTCTCTTTGGCCGACTCAAATTTTGTAGTGTCCTCTATGGTTAATATTCAAGATTTTGTGTTTCTCAAGTCGTTCAAGGTTGATATTCCGCCTCTGAACATCTCTAAAATTATTGAAGTTATTTGGAAGCCTCATTTATTTAGTTGGATAAAATTCAATTGTGGTGCATCTTCGAGGAATCCTCGTCCCTCAAAGATGTAATGGGATTGCTAGAGATTTGATGGTGTTTCCTTGGTGCTTTTGCTTCCTTTTAGGCACTTCTACTTCTCTCATTGCCGAACTCTCGTGTACTATGTAAGCAATTGAGTTCGCCAATGAGATGAGGAGTTGGCACAAGCTTTCCGAATCGATTCGATAGCGATTGTTCGTGCTTTCAAACATCATTCTTCGTCCCTTGGTGCATCTAGAATAGGAGGATTAATTGTGTACATATCACTTTAAAGATGTCTTTTATTGTTTCTCTCATCTTTAGAGAATAGAATAGTTATGCCGACTCCTAGCTAACATAGGTCTTACGGTGTCTCGATTCAATTAGTTTTAGCTTTATACCGCATTTTTTAAGGACATATTTTATAAAGAATATGTTTGATTTGTCTTTCTTTAGGTTCGCTTCTTCTTTAGAGAGTCTTGCCTAGTCTCCTCTTCTTTTTCCATCTTTTGTTTTATATATTATTCACACTCTCTCTCTCTCTCTCTCTCTCTCTCTCTCTATATATATATATATATATATATATATATATATATATATATATATATATATATATATATATATATCAGTAATAGGAGGATTAAATCAAGATCCTTGATTCGATAATTGATCTTGATGAAGTCATAACAATAAATGTTCATCAAGATTATTTATCAAATTCAATGGTCTTAATTCAATCCTCCTATCTCTTATTTTAAAAACAATCATATTTGATATATATATATATATATATATATATATATATATATATATATATATATATATATATATATATATATATAATATGTTATTCATACACCAATATTTATGTCAAACATTATTCATCGTATTTATACGGTGAATAGTGTTTTTTAATAAAAAAATATATTTATGAACAGTAATATATTATTATAATGATTTTTTTATATAAAAAAAATTATATTTTTTAATATTAAAATAAAATTGGTTAATGAAATATAAAAAATTAGTTAATGAAATGATGAAGTTGGTTAATAAAAAATTATTCTGACTCAAGCGCTTAAAATGGAACATTATACAATGTTGAGCAGAAGATGAATTTAGAAGTTCTAAGGAAGAACTTCTAGAACACGCACGTTGTAAAGAAAACTTCTGAGTGAAGATTGAAATACAAACTCTAATAGAAGCACCATATGCAAATCCTTGATAGAAGATGTGTTCAACAAGGCTTACAGAAGATCATGAAGTATTAGAAGTTCTAATGAAGAATAGAACTTCTGGTCAAGCACGTGAAAGCAACTTCTGAAGGAAGCATGCTAACGCAACCTCCGATAGCACCAAAGCAACTTCGATAGAAGTGCTACTAAATTATTTTTAATATTTAGTCATTTATTAACCAACTTTATCATTTCATTAACCATTTTTTTATATTTCATTAACCAATTTTATTTTACTATCAAAAAAATATTATTACAATAATATACGACTGTTCATAAATATATTTTTTTTATTAAAAAACAATGTTCACCGTATAAATACGATGAATAGTCTTTGATGTAAGTATTGGTGTAGGATTTGGTGTATGAATAGCATTACTCATACTATATGGATGGTAGTTGTGGGAAGAAGGTAAAAGGTCGCCATAGGAAGAACTCAATCATATCCATAGTCCATAAGATGGTTGCAACTCGTTGAGTCATATAAAGAGTGGGTCGAGTCTCGCCTTGTTATTGGATTCGATGGAAAAACAGATGCAATCCTTGTTTGGCTTCCATAAAATCTTAGAGGTGGTTATCGACGCGCGCTAATTGCGCAGATGCAACCGCTACGAGAAAAAAACTCACAATGAAGTCAAGAAGAAAGATTTCAAGGTTGTTTATTGAATTCAAACGGTTGTTGATGCTTCTAATTTCGAAAAAATCTCTCATGCTAAAATAGTGAAGGAGGCATGGGATATTTTGGTGAAATATTATGAAAGAGGTGAGAAAGTCAAGGTTGTCAAGTTACAAACCTTGCCGACAAGATGAATTGTTGTCAATGGGAGAAGATGAAAAAGTTACACAATATGTGTCGAAGGTTCAGAAAATCGTCCATCTCATGAAGAGTTGTGGTGAAACCATAACTAATAAGATGATAGTTGAGAAGGTAATGAGAACATTGACCTCTCACTTTGATCATGTTATTGTAGCTATTCAAGAATCCAACAAACTTGAAATCACTAAAGTGGAAGATTTGGTTGGTTCGTTGAAGGCGCGTGAGATGAGGATTGTCGACATAAAAGGAGTTCAAGACTCGATACAGGCTCTGCAAGCTCAGTCATGGAGAAAGGATGGTGGCTCCAACAAATTCAAAGCAAGTTCGACAAGTCTCAGGGCAAGAAGCCTTGGTCAAATTTCCACAAGAATAAGGTTGAAGATAGAAATTATGAATCCTCGAAAAGAGGAGGAAACTATCGAAAGGACAAGAAGATAAAAAGAGTGTGCAGTTTTGTAACTGTGAAAAGTTGTGGCCACGTAGCCAAAAATTATTGGTACAGAAAAGACAAGGGATCGAAGGGCAAGGACAAAGGAGCGGACCTTGCACGCCAAGATTCAGATGATTCTGAAGGTGGTATGGTGGTTATGGCTGTAGTTGCTCATAACCATGTCAAATCCAAGATCTGGTTCCTCGACTCAGGCTGCTCGAATCACATGACTGGTTGAAATGAGTGGTTAGGAGACCATGACAAGTCAAAGAAGAGCAAGGTAAAACTTGCTGATAATAGTTCGTTGCAAGCAGAAGGTACTAGCAACATGATCAAATGTGTAATGGAGGGAAAACTATGATTAAAGATGTGCTCTATGTACCTGGAATGAAGTGAAACTTGCTAAGTGTTGGAGAACTGGTCGAAAAAGGTTTCTCAGTTGTTATGAAAGATGGAGCTTTGAAAATGTTCGACACCAAGAACAATTTGGTCTTAAAATCTCTGATGTCGAAGAACAGGACATTTAAGACTATGATCAGTTCGACAAAAATTCAATGTTTAAAAACTGTTGTCGACCACAAGGATAGTTGGTTATGGAATTTGAGGTTTGACATTTGAATTTTGATCCCTTAATCAACCGATTACTCAAGATATGATTACTGGAATTCCAAGTCTTGAGATGCCTGAAAAACTTTGTGAGGGTTGTTTAGTCGGAAAGCAATCCATAAATTCTTTCATTTCGACTATGCCAATGAGATCATCCTACATTCTCGAAGTGGTACATTCCGATGTATGTGGTCCATTCGAAGAACATACCATTAGTGGAAATAGATGTTTTGTTTCGCTTTGTTGATGAGTTCAATGAAAGTTATGGATCTATGTGATCCAGAGAAAGGATGAAGTATTTGAAATCTTTAAGAGATTCAAGATACTTGTCGAAAACTAGAGTGAGAAAAGGATCAAAGTTATGTGAACTGATGGAGGTGGCGAGTACACTTTGAAGATGTTTGAGAAATTATATGTAGAACATGGTGTTTATCATGAGGTAAATGCTCCTTATACGCCTCAACATAATGGAATTGCGAAAGAAGAAATGTAACTATATTAGATATGGCAAGATCCATAGAAGTTTTTTCGATCGCAGCTTATATTTTGAACAGCCTACCAAGATATTGAAGAACAAGATTCCTGAAGAAGTATGGAGTGGCAAACTACCATCAATAAGACATTTGAAGGTGTTTGGCTCTATGTGTTATAAGCATATTCTTGATGCAAGAAGAAGGAAGCTTGATGGCAAGAGTGAACCTATGATTCTGGTAGGATATCATACAACCGGTGCATACATGCTTTTCAATCCAGCTAATGAGAAGATTGTGTTGAGTAGATATATTGTAATTGATGAAAATTCTGCCTGGAATTTGAACTCTAGTAATTCAATTAACAAACCACTGATGAGCTCTAATTTCGACAAAGAAATTGATGGGTCAAAGTCGAAGGAATTAATAAGAATCCAGTTGAAGTCGAAGATGAAGCAAATGGTGATATTTTAGACAATGTCGAAGTCGAAAAGGGTGTGGCTATAATAAGCCATAGACCTCAACGAACTAGAGTTCCTCCAACAAGACTTCAGGATTATGAAGTAACTGGTGATGATGAAGTAACACCAGATGGAGAATTAGTTCATTTTGCTTT
The DNA here is from genome assembly GCA_021764765.1 of Vicia sativa. Lineage (NCBI taxonomy): Eukaryota > Viridiplantae > Streptophyta > Magnoliopsida > Fabales > Fabaceae > Vicia > Vicia sativa. The sequence goes on from CM038793.1 coordinate 240,395,333, forward strand.
ATTTTCAGGTGTTGAACCAATCAACTATAGCAAAACTTTGAAGAGTAACAAGTGGAAGTTAGCTATGGTCGAAGAGTTAGAGGCAATCGAAAGAAACAACACATGGGGTTACCAGCACATACAAAAGCTATCAAAGTGAAGTGGGTGTTCAAGTTGAAACACAATGATGATGGTTCAATAGCAAGACATAAAGCAAGATTAGTAGCTTAAGGGTTTCTTTAAAGAGAATGACTTGATTACTCTGAAGTATTTGCTCCAGAAGCAATATTGGAGACTGTTCGACTAGTATTAGCATTGGCATGCAATCAAGGTTGGTCGACATTTCATTTAGATGTGAAATCAACATTTTTGAAGGTTCTTTAGAAGAAGAGGTTTATGTCACACAACCTCTGGGTTTGTGATTCGTATGAAGCAAGTAAAGTATATAAGTTACATAAAGCTCTCTATGGTCTCAATAAGGCACCTAGGGCATGGAATAAGAAAATTGACTCACACTTAGTCGAATTGGGATTTGTTAAATGCAAATCAGAGTATGGTGTCTATGTTCAGGCAGTAGCACAAGATATAACAATCATCTACTTATATGTTGATGACTTGCTAGTGACTGGAAATAGCTTGAAGAACTTGTCGAAGTTCAAAGAGCTGATGAGGAAGGATATGGGAAAATTGTCTTATTTCTTAGGCATGGAATTTCAAATGACAAAGCAAGGTATGGTGCTACATCAAAGGAAGTATGTCAAAGAGATACTCAAGAGATTCATAATGAATGATTCGAATCCTGCATCCTCACCTGTCGAACCAAATGTGAAGTTGGAGAAAATGGAGAGGAAGAAAAAATTGATGTAACTTTGTTCAAGCAAATTGTGGGATCTCTGAGGTATTTATGCAACAGTCAACCTGATATAGGTTTCGCTGTCGGATTAGTAAGCAGATATCTGAAGGGTTCGATAAACTGTGGAATACTATTTCGGAGAAATTATGAAGATAAAGAAGCAATAGTTAATTGTTTTTCAGATGTTGATTGGTGTGGAGATAAGGAAGATCGAAGAAGCACAACTGGATATTTCTTTCAAGTATTTGGTTTCCCAATATCATGGTATTCGAAGAAGCAACTTATGGTAGCATTGTCATCTTGCGGTAATATATAACAGATCATATGTTGCTTGTCAAGCAATTTGGATCTAATTAGTACTTGAAGAAATGACCGTCAAGTGAAGAAACCACCGTGTTGCAAATCGACAAAGAAGTCGCCTATAACCGAGAAGAATTCGTTATGCATGAAACAAGTAAACATATCGAAGCTAGGTTTCACTTCGAGGAAAAGGTAAATCGAGGTGAACTTGAAATTAGGCATTGCTCAAGTGAAGTTCAGCACGACATCCTCACCAAAGGATTGAAGATTGATGATTCTCGAATTTGAGAAAGAAATTAGGAATAGTTCAGATCGACTATTTTTAGGATGTTCGCAATTTGGATTATGGGGGTGTTGAAATATAAAATTAGATTTAATAAAAATATTAAATTTGGTTAGATTTAATTAGATTTAATATTTAAATATAATCCAAGTTGTGTAGACTCAAGTCCAATTATGGTTGTATATAAATAATTCTAGGTTGAATCATTATTTGTACAATTGAATAATACAAATTTTTATTTCTTTTATTATTCTCTCTTTTTCTCCTCACTAAAAATGTCTCACGCACTAAAAGTTATCAATATCATAATAACTAGAAAAAGAAATAATTACGTACATTTCCTTTTTTTTACACTTTTTCTTCTACTTTTTTATACAAATACACTTGTATATAAAAATTCTAATATAAATAAAAACTTATATTATCAATGAAAATAAATAAAAAATCTCTTAGTCAAGACCTCAATTAAAATGTATTAGATTTTGTTATAATTCTTTAGGTAGTATCACCCTAAAAAATTTATTTTTTTAATTTTAAAATCAAGAAAATAGTATTTTATATGAAAAAGTAGTTAATAGAATTTGTTTGAATTTATTCTTTTGTCTTACATATTTACATGTATTAACATGTCATAAGACTGCCTGATTTCAAGTTTAAATCAAATTTTCTTTGTTAAGATGTCAAAATATAAAAGGGAACATTTAAAACCAAAAAACAATATTTTACACTCTAGATCTCTAGAACTTCTCGATGTTGACTTGTTTAGACCAGAGGTATTGCATTAGTATTAGAAAGAAATATTAAACGACCAAATGAGAAGAAAACAATCCGCACTCATCCACGGTAGAACGAGGCCAAACCAAGTTTTTGAGAATATCCACCATCCTTGACCTTGATATTGTCTCTACTAACATACACAAGAGAAACATTAAGAAAACTATCTAGAGATTTATAATCAATAGCTTTAGTATCTAACGATATAGTCGACTCCATTAATGTAATTATTGTCATTGTTAGTAGTGATATCAATCTTGTTCATCAAGATTGATAGAAATTTATCATAAATTTTAGTGGATTTTCGACATCTGGTATCAAGAGCTCTGGTTGATTGATTCAAGAGAAGAACGAGCAAGAATGATGGAGGAAAAGAAGAAGATCATGATGGCAATGAATTATGATAACGAAAATTTTCCAACAAGTCTCTCAATTCTTAAAGAAGATAACTATGAGAATTGGTGATAATAGATGAAGGTTATATTTGGTTTTAAAGATCTTTGGGATCTTGTGAAATATGGAGTAGAACCACTGGATGAAAGAGTTTCAGAGGCGGAAGAATCGGAATATAAAGAATTGAAGAAGAAGAATTATAAAGTTCTCTTTATAATTCATCAATGTGTGAGCCCAGACAATTTTGAAAAGGTCACTTATGTAGAATCTACAAAAGAAGCTTGGGAGATTTTCAAGAAATCGTTTGGAGGCCCTAAGAATGTGAATGAGGTGAGGTTACAAACTCACAAAAGAACCTATGAACTGCTTTAGATGGAAGATAGTGAAAGCATGTTTGATTTCTTCATTAGGGTTACGAAACTAGTGAATCAAATCAAGACTTGTGGAGAGACGTTAACAACAAGAGCAGTTGTTTCGAAGATCTTAATATCTTTGACTCTAAAGTTTGATCATGTGGTAGTTATCATAAAAGAATGGAAGGACATGTCAACTTTTTTAAAGGAATAGCTTTAAGGGACGCTTGAATCTCATGAACAAAGAATGGCTGAAAGAGCTGCAGGAAGAATCGGTGATAACAGATGAAGGTTATATTTGGTTTTAAAGATCTTTGGGATCTTGTGAAATATGGAGTAGAACCACTGGATGAAAGAGTTTCAGAGGCAGAAGAATCGGAATATAAAGAATTGAAGAAGAAGAATTATAAAGTTCTCTTTATAATTCATCAATGTGTGGCCCAGACAATTTTGAAAAGGTCACTTATGTAGAATCTACAAAAGAAGCTTGGGAGATTTTCAAGAAATCGTTTGGAGGCCCTAAGAATGTGAATGAGGTGAGGTTATAAACTCACAAAAGAACCTATGAACTACTTTAGATGGAAGATAGTGAAAGCATGTTTGATTTCTTCACTAGGGTTACGAAACTAGTGAATCAAATCAAGACTTGTGGAGAGACGTTAACAACAGCAGCTTGTTTCAAGATCTTAATATCTTTGACTCTAAAGTTTGATCATGTGGTAGTTATCATAAAAGAATGGAAGGACGTGTCAACTTTTTTAAAGGAATAGCTTTAAGGGACGCTTGAATCTCATGAACAAAGAATGGTTGAAAGAGCTGCAGGAAAATCGAAGAGTGATGTGGCTCTGCAGGCTCAATCAACAAAAGGCGAGAAAGGAAAAGGAAAGTGGTTTGACAATAAAGGTATAGGTGGCTACAACAATTCGACTGGTAGAGGAAATCAGAACGACAAAAACGTGTTGAATCAAAGAAGACAACAATACCAAGGCAACAAAAGAGGTGGTGTTGGAGGTAGAGGAAGAGATGGTGGTCGAAAGCCTGACAAAAGTCATATACAATGTTACAATTATCAGAAGTATGGTCATTATTTGATTGATTATCCAAAGAAGCGAAAGAATCAAGAAAGTGATGCAAAGTTCGCTAAGTATTAAGAAGAAGAGATGTTGTTGATGGTCACAATAATAGATGAAGTGAAATTCAAGGATCAACGGTACTTGGATTCGGATGTTCATCACACATGTTTGAAGGAAAGATTGGTTTGTTAACCTAAAACCCTCAATGAATAACATGGTGAAATTTTCAAATGACAATACTCTAACAGTGAAGGTATTGAGATGTTTTGTTGTGAGGAAAGATGGAAAATGTAAGTAATTTCGAATGTGTTATACATTCCGTATGAAGAGCAAATTTCTTAGCATAGGGCTGGTCGAAAAGAACTACAAAGTTACGATCGAAAACAAGATAATGAGAGTCGTCGACACGAATGGAAGATTAATCTTGAAGGCCCATTTGACCCAGAATAGAAACTTCAAGATCGAACTTAATGTGATGGAGCATCAGTGCCTTTCGACTGCAGCTAGCAGAGACAAATGGATATGGAACTTTCGAATAGGCCATCTCAACTTCAGAGATTTAAAGAGAAAGAATATGGTTTCATGATTGCCAGAAATTGACATTCCAAATGAAGTGTGTGAAGAATGTGTGCAAATAAAGCAACATAAGAATAGCTTCAGCAAGGATGCAGGAGGTAATAAATATTTTGTCACATTCATAGATGATTTCAATCGAAAACTATGGATTTACCTAATCAAGAAGAAAAGTGAAGTGATCGAGTTATTTGACAAGTTTAAATCTATGGTCGAAAGGCAAAGTGGTCGAAAGCTCAAATTTTTTAGAACTGATGGTGGTGGAGAGTATGTGTTGAAAGATTTCAACAGGTTATGTGAAAAATAAAGGATTATGCATGAGGTGGTGCCACCCACACTCTACGACATAATAGGACTACAGAAGAAAGAATCGAACCATCATGAATATGGTTTGAAGTATGTTGAAAGGCAAGAATTTACGTAAATAGTTTGGGGTGAAGTTGTGACTACTGCAACATATATTTTGAACACATGTTCTACGAATAAGCTAGAAGGGATTACTCCATAAGAATGTTGGTCTGATGTAAAACCTAGTTTGAGTCATTTGAAGGTATTTGGATCTATTGCACATAGAAATGTGTTAGATCAGTTGAGAAGAAAACTTGATGAAAAGTCAAGTAAAATGATTCTAGTTGGATATCATTCGATAGGAGTTTACAAGTTGTTCGACCCAGTGAACAACCGTATTGTGATCAGCAGGGAAGTGATCATAGATGAGTTTAAAGAATGGGATTAGATAGAAAATGTCAAGAAACATTCAGTGAAAATCTTACTCGAAGAACCAGAAACTCAAGTCAAAAGAGAAGTTTGACAAAAGGAACCGACACTTATAGATCAACCAAGTACAAGTACAAACAAACCTCGAGAACAAGACGCGCCTCCAAGATTGCAAGATTGGGTGGTTACATCGATGATGTTGTTGATAATGAAAGTTAGATGGTACATTATGCTTTCTATGTAGATGTCGAAATTGTCAATGCAACAAGCATCAAGGATTTGAAGGAAAGTAATGAACGAAGAAGTGAAATCCATTGAAGACAACAAAACTTGGTCACTTGTCGAATTGCCTTAAGGCAATAAGGAAATTGAGGTCAAGTGGATATACAAAGTGAAGATGAATCCTAAAGGGGAGTAACTTGACACAAAGCAAGGCTTGTGGCGAAAGGATTTCTGAATGAAGGAATTGACTTCGATGAGGTTTTTACACATGTGGCTAGAATCGAAACAATCAGTTAGTTGTTAGTTTAGCGTAAATAAATAGATGGCACATATGACTTGGAAGTGTGCATTCTTGAATGGACCCTTAGACGAATACGCTTATGTTAAACAACCAGTTGGATTTGTGAAACATGATAAAGAGAGAAAGTTGTACATGCTTCATAAAGCCCTATATGGATTGAAACAAGCTTCAAGCTTGGAACAAGAAAATTGATAATTTTCTAAGGAGAAGGAATTTGTGCGTGCATAACCGAATATGGAGTATATGTAAGAAGAAGCAATGGTGAATTTTTATACTATGTCTCTATGTAGATGGCTTGTTGATAACAGTAGTCGCAAGAAGGATATCAAGACTTCAAAGGTGATCTCAAGAAGGAATTTGAAATGTCCGATCCGGGTGATATTTCATATTTCCTTGGCATCAAATTCTACAAGACTAGTAGAGGTTTGATGATGCATCAAAGAAGATATGCAGGAGAAATTCTCAAGATATTTGAGATGGAGGAATGCAATTCAACTCGACACCAGAACCAAGACCGAAACTATCGAAGACTCAGAAGAAGATGATGTCGACCCAACCCAATATAGAAGACTTATTGGGTCCTTAAGATACTTTTGTCATACGAGGTCTGACTTAGCATACAATATGGGTGTGGTAAGTAGATTCATGCGAAGCCAAAGGTATCACACCTAGCAAAGAACGAGAGATAATGAGGTATCCGAAAGGAACTCTTGACTATGGAATTTTATTTCCAACAGAAGATAAAGGAAAAAAGTGCAAGTTAGTGGGGTACACTGATTCGATTTGGTATAGTGATTCTGAGGATCGAAAATCCATAATAGGATATATGTTTATGTTAGTTAAGTGGTGCACCAGTTGCTTGGAGTTCGAGAAAGGAATCAGTTGTGGTATTGGCATCATGCAAAGTAGAATACATAGTTGCTTCTCTTTATGTATGTCAAGAAACTTGGATGGTGAACTTGGTCGAAGAAATCATAGGTAAAGATCATGGAGCAATTACCATGAAGATCGACAGCATGTCAGCTATCAACCTGACGAAGAACCCAATAGCACACGGTCGAAGCAAGCACATCGAAAAAAGATTCCAATATCTTCGAAAGCATGTAGCAGATGGGAAGATGAACTTTAAACACTGCAGAACTGAGAATCAAATTGCAAATATCATGAAAAAGGGTGTACAGGTCGAAGTAATTACAAGACTAAGAGTTATGATGAATATAAATAGCTTAGATATAATGAATTAGATGGTGTTTTGAAAGTAATTCCTTGTGTCTAAAAGATTTGATTTAATTTGATTTGATTTGATTTAGGAGTGTGGAAATAGTTTGTTTCACACATATTTGTTTTAGATCTAAAATAGATAAAAGATATGATTTAGATCTAAAATAGAATAGATTTGATTTAGCTCCAAGATAGGTATTTTGTGTTTTTATAATTTTGGGTATTAGCTAACCTAAATCTATAAATAGATGGCGTAACCTCTATTTTTATAATCAAGTCACTCACATAATTTTGCCGTTGTAAAGTGAATAAAATAGTTTTCCACATTTGTGCAAGAAAACTCTGAAAAATTATTTCATTTCTTCTTTGATTTTTTTCATTGACATTGTTATTGTGTGGTATATCAATCTTATTCATCAAGATGGATAGAAATTTATCATATATTTTGATAGATTTCCAACAAAATTTACCCATATAGATAAAAACAAGAGATGCAACAAAAATGGTCACATTTTTTTCATGTTGACTCATTATATTTTGATATATCTACTCTAACTTTAAGATCGAAGTCTTCATAGCCAAGTAGAAGATAAAAAGTGTGTTCATCTATCTAAAATTTCCTATAATTTGTTGTAACACAACTTAATTTACCTTGATAAAATGTCTCTAATTATGCATCTCTTTATTAACACTATTGTTTATGTTATTAATGATTGTAACGATCGATGGATATGTGTTTATTGTTGCACTAATTATAAAGGATGTTGAAGATTGTTATTAGGAGCCCAAATTGAAGATAAGAAATTGTATTATTAATGAAAAATCACTAACTATTATAGAAGATGAACCCCTATAATCCCACAACTATGCTCCGAAAAGAAAAGATTATTCTCTCTATGCTCAAATCATTGATGTTGCTAACTAAATAATCCTCAACGCCTTCTCTCTTCAACAACTAAAATTATTCCACCTTATATGGTCTTTCCTACTTGAGCATGCATCTCCACATATAGAAATTTTTGAGGGATATTTTTTTTTTTACAAAATAAGATTGTATCCACGTGGAATATTATTTAACAAAATTACAATTGTGCAAGTTTAGAAAGTAATAAATGGAGGATTCTAGATTGTTTGCAAAAAATAAATGTTTTCTGAAATAATAAGAAAGCGGTCAAGTTATGCATATAATCCCTTATTTCTCTCATGTGGATGTTTGATGCATTACATGAATGATAAAAATCAATATATTTTTACAGTGGGTTAACAAAGCCACTATCCTCAATCCCTTGATTTATAGCTCACTAATTTCTATTAGAGGTCTCATATCCCTATTCAACCATCGTGAGTGAAATTAGGCAATGCAACGGTACGCTAATTGAAATGTCATTACTAGAGGTCTCATATTTCTATTGAACAACAAGATGTTTCTCGAATTTTAATCACCACTAAATCTCTTAATAGGCTTTCCAATTCCAACAAAACCTAAGCTTTTCATTAAATCGTTATTATCAAAATATAAACATAAACATACATGTTCTATGAAATGTAAATTAGACAGAGAGAGAGAGAGAGAGAGAGAGAGAGAGAGAGAGATAATGATTTATGGTGCATCAACTCTTTCGTCTTCGTGAGTATAAGTGAGCTTTTGAAAGTACCATAATTCCATTAATTTGGAAAATATACAAAGAATTCATGCAATCACTTATCCGAAATAATGATGAAGAATACAATAAAACTTCGATTCGGATCTTGACTTGTCTATGAGGCCAACTATAAACCCTTCATGCAATCTTCACTCAATTAACGCCCAATGTTCCAATATCACTAATTTTGCTCGAACCTTCGTGTAGCAATCAACCTCTTGATCCTATTGACTACTAATGCAAAAAGAACTCTTATGAGCGGTGAATTGTCTAAAGATGTAAAAAGAACTTTGTGTTATCCGTAGTCTTCCACATAGTTACTACTAATGAAATTTTGGAGAGAGAGGGCCTTCTTTTTTTCACTGGAATTTGTCAACACCAATGACAACAACCCCAATATTGCAAGAACCTGGAAATTTTGAAAAAATCTCCAAGAACGATTAGTTTCAAGACAGTGTATCCCCCAATCAATTAACATGTACTCGTGATTAAGATGTGAAAAAGAAACGAGGTTGGAGAAGAAAGACTTTTTATCCAAGAGTTTTAAAAGATGTGGTCTATTTTCGCATAATTTCACAATCAGTTATGAAAAGCTATCACATTGATGATGAATGTCTTACATGAAAAGGATGACTAAATACGTATATATGTGTTTGATATGAAGCACACAAAATACTAAAAAATGTTGGCTAGATTCAAATCAATGCCAATGCATGTAATGAGTCAAATGAGCAAGTGAATGGAATAAAAGAAATTCATAAGTTTTGATCCATTTTAAGTTGATTTGAATCAGGTGTAATGAATGATTCGAATCATAACCTTCGTGATTCAAAACATAGCCTTCGTGTTTCGAATCATGTATAAATATTTACTCAAATCAAATGCTCTTGGGATTAAATGAAAATTCAGAAAAGTGGCATGATTTGAATTATGTGTAAAGTGTGATTTGAATTAATTGCTCCAAAAAATTTTGAAAAACCAAATATTCCATGATTCGAATCATGCGTAAACTCTGATTCGAATCAAATTGTTTTCAAAATCTTTTGGAAGTCTCTATTTGATTTGATTCTGACCAAATCTCATGTGTAAATGAAAGATTCAAATCAAATAATTCAAAATATGATTTTTCATGTTTTTAATGCTTTTCTTTGCACGTGATTCAAAAAAAGTGCACAATACTTTTTTCCACAAATGCATACACTTGGCTAGTGACATTTTGATCCAATTCGATAACCAAAAGGTTTATGCATCTTAAATGATATGTGAGTCATGTGTGCGCAATCTATGAGGGAGACTAAACAAAGATGAAACACAAAAGTGACAAGACAAGCAATCAAAACATAATCGTATCGGGATTTCTCCCCCTGCACATGATAAGGATGCTCAACAAAAACAACATAAAATAGTGATCAAAGTCAAAATAAAGAAATGCATTAGACGATAAATAGTTATTGACCAATTGTACAAAAGATAAAATACACATAATTAACACTACGTACTTAAAAGACTTAAATGCAATGAAGAAAAGTCAAAGACATGTTGGAGCATTGAATGAACATAATAGAGAGATAGCAAGCACACAAATTAATAAATAGAACAAATACACACAATGATAAAATTTTAGAGACATACTAATGTAATCTACAAGATAAAATTTGCTACAAAATAGTATTAGTGATAATAAAATATATAGCAAATGAAACAACGTAGAAAACTTATTTTATTTGAAGCACGAGGAATCTAAGATTCCCAAATTTCTGTAGATTTTGTGAAAAGGTTTTGAAGGCAATGGTTTTGTAAAAATGTCAGCAAGTTGCCTTTTAGTGTTAACGTATTCAAAAACAAACTCCTCTTTTTTAACATGATCTCTAAGAAAATGGTGCATGATCTCAATGTGTTTAGTTCGTGAATGAAGTACTCGATTCTTAGTGAGACTAACTGAACTAGTATTATAGCACTTAATAGAAATGAAGCCAAGTTTTAAATCACAGTCTAGAAATTATTGCTTTATCCATAAAACTTGTGCACAATAACTACCAGCGACTATGTATTCTACTTGATAGAAAGAGAAACGTTATCATGTTTTTTATTATGCCAAGAAACTAAATAGCTTTCAAATAAGTGACATGTAACACTAGTACTTTTCCTATTTGTCTTGCGCACTGCAAAATCAGAATTAGAATAGCCTATTGAGCTACAAGCATTACCTTTAGGATACCAAAGACCGTGTTGTAAATTTTTGTTAAGATAACTCAAAATATATTTTACGATCTTAAAATGTGATTCCTTAGGTGATACTTAATATCTAGCACAAATACACACGCTAAACATGATTTTTCTGGACTACTTGCAGACAAAAAGAGTAAGGATCCAATTATACATCCATACATTGTAATGTGAAATCCACTCCTCGTTCATCTTTGTCTATAAGCACATTTGATGCCATGGGTGTAGAGATACTCCTTGAGTATTTCATATCGAACTTCTTCAAAAGTTCTTGATAATATTTGGCTTGACTTATAAAGATTTCTTCCTCGGCTTGCTTGATTTTTAATCCCAAGAAATAAGCCAACTCTCCTAGAAGAGACATCTCAAATTCTCCTTGCGTTAAACTAGCAAATTCTTGACAAAGAGACAGTAGAACCAAATATGATATCATCCACATATATTTGAACAAAAAGAATATGATATGATTTACGTCTAATAAACAAAGTGGTGTCGACTTTGCCACAATTGTATCCTTATTTGATTAAAAAAATCCATTCATTCTCTGATACCAAGCTCTAGGAGCTTGTTCGAGACCAAGGATGAATCTCTTTATTTTAAAAACATGGTTAGAATTTTTGTGATCTTCAAAATCAAAGGGTGGTGAGACATTTTAGAATAATATAGCAAGTGTGAGTAAGTATAAAAATAGTCCCACATTGGATAGGAATGTGGAGACTTAAGCATATATAAGTGGGAGAACCCACTCACTTATCACCTTAAGGTTTTAGGCGGACAAGTGGTGTGTCTCTCACAAAGGTTCATATTCCTACACTATGTATCAATGCTCCTAATGTAAATCCCCCAACATGGTATCGAAATGTGTCCAAAAAGTGGTGTCGCGTTGCAAGACCTCAACGGTGGTACATGAGGGGGAGTGTTGATCGTATAGTAAATCATTATAGATTAATCTCAAACTTTATAGGTATGATCTATATGATGATATATTTCAATCCAACGGTTGATTTTAAAAAATATTAATCCGAGGTGACGTTTTGGCGAGTATAACTCATGGTGTAACTCTTTGGGTGTAATTTGATCCCTCCTCATATATATATATATATATATATATATATATATATATATATATATAAGTGGGAGAACTCACTCACCTATCACCTTAAGGTTTTAGATGGACAAGTGGTGTGTCTCTCACAAAGGTGTCTATTCTTACACTATGTATCAATGTTCCTAATGTAACTCCCCAACAAGACATTCACCTCTTTGTTTATATGATCGTTAATAAAATTATATTTGGTCTTCTAGACGAGCTATCAGAGCATAAGTCTCCTCTCAGTTTATTCCTTCATCTTGACTATATCTTCTTGCTACTAACCTTGCTTTATTTATAGTAATTACACCTTTTCATTCATTTTGTTCCTAAATACTCATATAGTGCCAACGACGGTTTTATCAAGTTGATGCACGACAAGGTCCCAAATGTCATTATGTTTTAATTGGATTAGTTCTTCTTGCATAGAAAGTAACCATCCCTCATCAAGAAAAGAATCAGATATAGATTTAGGTTCAATCTAGAAAATGAAAGTGGGGTACTTACAGAAATTGTTAACCTGAGATCTAGTACTTACTCCCCTTTTTATGTCTCCAAAAATTTGATCTAACGGATGATCCTTTGGGATTGTCTAATCTTAAGGTATCTAGTTTGAGGTCTCATGTTTTCCATCCTTATATAAGTTTTTCTCTTTATCATCCATAATGTCCCCATCTTCTTTTGATGGAGGATCCTCTTTGGGATTTTCGTCGTCGATCATTGTCACAAATGCGTTTCTTTTATCAAAATCATCATCTGGCCTTCCAATTACAATGTCGAACCCTAATTTGGCAGCCTCCGAATAAATCATACTTGGACTCTATTATCTAAAAAGGGTTGCTATAAAAAATTTTAAAAGTTATACATGAGATAATATATAATCTGAACATATCTTTATAAATTGGAACAATCTTTATCATACAAATCAGTTTTATAATAATGAATCAGACCCAATTACATTTCTTTACCAATTTTTTTTTCAAAACTATGCTCCTAATAGCCCAAACATGTGACAACCGTGTAAGATTTGAAGACTGTTATTTCTTCATGCAGAAACAATAAAAAGAAGTTACTATCTAATCTTGCAAAAGAAACTCTAATTCACTATTTCACAAAACTTGTGGAGCCCAATTGAAAATGACACAGCCAATTTGACAATTGACACTAACGATGCACATGGCAAGAACATTCTTCGATGCTTACCACTTGTTTATATGGTCCATCTCTGAATATTTTGTACTTTGGTGAAATAACACAAACAAATGAATTTTGGGTACTCATGAAATCTTGTCTGTTATTACATATTAGAATATTGTTGATTTGCACTTTTTAGTTTTTACTTATAACTTTTCCTCCCTTATTAACCATGTTAGAAGATTCTACACTTTTTTGCAACAAAAAGGTTTTCTAAAGGTTGGTTTTTTTCATTGAATCTCTTACTTTAGAACCCCTTATTCAAATGGGGTTCTAAAATTTTTCATTGTGAAAAAGAAGAATAAGAATAAGAAAAAGAGACCATTTGGGGGTTGTTTGACTTGATGTGATGTTTGCAATGTCTTTGTTTTACCAATCACAAACATTATTGGGTTGTGTAAGTATTGCTAATCCTAATCTTAATCCTAGGTACTTGTGTTTGTGCAAATCAAGGTCATGGAAAGTTCTATCTACACCCCCACCATCTTCAGCTATATTGAATGCAGATGAAGGTGGGAGATTTTCAAAGAAGATTCATTCCTCAAATGATGTTTCTGTTAGGAATGATTTTGTTACTCCTTTTGGTTATCAAGGAACAACTGTTGGAATCATTGGAGGCATGTCTGTTGATGCAACACTCAATTTTCTAAGAAAACTTGTGGAGTTGAGTTCACAAGATGGACAAAATCCTATTCCTTTTTTGCTTTGTTCTGATCCAATTTTGAATAAGGAGCTTCTTTCCTATGAAAGGAGTTTGGAAAGTTTTAAACTTGATTCTTCTGATATTGTCAAGAGTCTTAGAAACAAAAGGGTTTTTCTTGAGAATTCCGGGGCGCGTTGCATAGTCATGCCTTGTAATGTTTCACATTCTTGGTATGAACAAGTGTCTAATGGATGTTCTGTGCCTTTTCTTCATATGGCTGATTGTGTTGCTCAGGAACTTAAGGAAGCTAAGTTAAAGCCACTTGAAGCTGGTAGTCCTTTGAGGATTGGAGTGCTTGCGACAAATGCAACTCTAGCAACTGGTTTCTACAAAGAGAAGCTTCAGAATGAAGTAATTTCCTTGATCTCATTTATGACTTATAAATTTCATATCTGTGTACTTTCTTGGAAACTTTGTTTCTGTTCATTAGGACGAAATTGCAATGAATATGCAACTTGTTTTCAATTTATGTGTACTATGTCAACTTATTTACTTATATTCAGGGTTTTGAGGTTATCCTGCCTGATAGAGCAACTATGGAGCATACAGTGATACCTGCGACTGAAGCTTTGAGTCGAAAAGACATGGAAGGGGCGTGCAATCTTTTGAGAATTGCACTTCAAGTTCTTTTGGTGAGGGCGGTTAATTTTGTTATACTTGCTTCTGATGAAATGCGGGATGTCTTGCCTCACGATGATCCTCTTCTCAAGAAATGTATCGATCCAATGGAAGTCTTAGCCCGGTCAACTATCAAATGGGTAAGATCTTCGGGAGAAAATACGTGAAAAACAATAGAAAGCAACACTTGCATTTCGCTATGTATCAATATTCTTCTGATTTTGTTGATACCCTGCATCTCATTAATGCGAACTTTTGAATTCATCGATACTGCAACAAGCCAAATATGCTTGTTTTTTTGTTCATTTAGCATGTATTTCTTCTGTATTCATGTTCAAATCAATTTTGTTGAGATTCAACAATTTTCCATCTTATCTATTCGAATTTCACAAAGGGAATCTTGGAATCTATGACTCGCTTTATGACTGTCAAACTTAGACTAAATTATGCGTATACTTCTTTTTTATTGGTCGGTAGACGAAGTGGTAATAACCACTAGAAACTCACGAACACAACTGTGAGTACCAAAATTCGAACTCTCCTGATGACGTCCAACCTAGCAATGCCGGCTTTTGCCATTTGAGCTAGGATTTGCAGACTATGTGTGTACTTCTTAAATATACAATAACTAGAAAACGTTGATTTTTGTCCTCGGAGACTAGAGTGAAACTACATTAGCCCATATTTAACTTTCACTATTAACTTGATGGCCTAAAGTTACCCATCTGCATTACCAGATTTTATAACAGGTTATTGTGTTCGAGTGAGCATGAGTTGCTGATAGTTCTATTGAAGTCGCCATTCAAAAAAAAGGTTCTATTGAACACTCACGCAGAAAAATGAATCAATTGCATTCAAATGATGCGCCATAATGCCAAAACATTTGAGAGTAACAAATTTACAAGGATTTACATATATATCTGCAGGAAATATTGAAGCATATACCTTGCCAATACAAAGAAAGAACGGAAAACTAAACCTAAGACATAATCCTCAACAAACTATCTCAGAAGAAACATAAGCAAGTCTCCACTGGTCCAGTTTGCTTAGGACTATGTTGTGCAGCGATACCGATACATCTTAAATCCAATCACCATAGATGCGGCTTACCCTCTGCAGTTTCTTTTCGTCGAATATGGTTTTACAGGCATAGGGTCCATTCTTATGGAAAGAGGTAGTAGCCGGTGCTGGGCTGGCAGAGGCATTTGTAGCAGGAGTAGAACTAGATGTTGGCATTATGTTGTTTTGTGCAGAAGAGTAGCCAGCAGTTGTAGCAGCAGCAGCAGCAGCACTAGTTTGCATGATCATGTTTCCTGCATTCTCCTTTGTCCCTGGTTTTGCATTCTGCATTGTCCCTAGTTCTGCATCCACAAAGTATGAAGTCCAAATTTATAGATATAAGCTAGTCAAAATAAAGTCATATCAACTATCTAAGCTTTTTTTCCCATAAACTATCAGAAAGAACTTATAGAAATAAGCTAAAACCAGTGTTGTCAATAGCAGGTGGTGATCCGGCCAAATACCCGGCATATAGGCCGCTTTGTGGTGCCATCATAGCAGAATACGGCAGAAAAAAAACCATAATATCACTAAATATTTACCATTGCGACGAACTGTAAAACCATCGTCATGGCCGATATTCCACAATGCGGTTATAAACAACTTATAGATATGTCATCAGTTGTTGTCATGAGAAAGGTATCAGAAGGCAACGATACCAATGCAGTTATCCACCATTTTTGTGATAAAGAACAAATTGTGATTAATTCACACCGTGACAGTCGCAATCAGCATCGCAACATCTATACCAACCAAAATCGTGAAAACCTTTACGCGATCGCGACCCGTTCAAAAGACTCAAATCCAAGATCTTAACCTTACTTAATATCTAAGCAACTTCCTCAACACAAAAAAATTGAAATATTTTTACAGCATTCACATCCCATAACTGATTAAGCTTATTGCAGAATCAAATAGCATAATAATAGCTAAAATGAAGGGGAAAAAACCATTATCAAACAATCAAGCCCAAAATTCATTCAGCAGATAATGAAAAACCCTTTTGGTTGAAATACTAAAAAATGAACAAACAAGATCAAAATGTGGCAATAGTAGAGTAAAAATCAAGTCTTTATACCTGGTTTTGCAGCAGAAGAGACATTGAAGCGAGAATGATGATGGCCATGATCATGATGATGGTGAAGAGGAAGTGATGAATGAAGGTAACGACAAGCATGTCCATAGGTACAGTGTCTGTTGTACAAGAACATTCTGCATAGTTTGGGGGCAGTTTTGAGTTCAGAGAAGCCATGAGCAAAGTTGCATTTTGAACCATGAACACAAAGACCTTGCATGAACCTTCTGCATAGTTCAGTTTTGATTCTGGAATTGGAATTGGTTTCTTCTGAAATTCTAGGTTTCTTCAAATGCTGTGAGAATTCAGTGTACTTTTCTTCCATCACTGAATTCAAAGCAATGCAATGAATTGGAATTGGAATTGGAATTTGTAAAGACACAAGGTGATGAAGAACCTCTTATATTATGGGATTTGGGCTTTTATTTTAGGCCCATTTAGTTTTTTTTTTTATTGTTGATTTTGTGGATATTAGTATGATTTACTTTATTAATTTAACTTTTATTAATAATGTGAGAAAAAAGTTGGAAGAATTGAATAAAAAAGGAGAATGAAATTAATACTTTTTTGACTTAGATATAAAATAAAATGATTTTCTCTAAAATAATATATATTGTGGAAAATCTAGAGTAACTTATAATTTTTTTTAATTTTTTGTTATATTTTATATGTTAAATGAATATGGTTAGGTATGACAATAGGGCGAATCGGATGATTCATGGGAGGGTTTTATCGGGGGAGGTTTTTTCGGTGGAGGAATCTGTATGACTCAATTTAAGATAAAAATCGTCTTTTTATATTTTGCGCTCATTTTTCATGAGTATTGAAATTTGAAATTATGTATTTGTCTATTTTAATTTTAAAATTTTATTTTTATTTTAAAATAGTAATATTCATAATAATAATAAAATTAATTTTATAAATTATATATATATTTATATATATATATATATATATATATATATATATATATATATATATATATATATATATATATATATATATATATATATATATATATATATATATATATATATATATATATATATATATATATGAATGAGGGATCAAATTGCACCCGAAGAGTTACACCATAAGTTACACTCGCTCAAAAATGTCACTTCGAATTACTATTTTTTTAAACCAATTGTTGGATTGACACATACCATCGTATAGATCATATCTATAAAGTTTGAGATTAATCTATAATAATTTACTATAAAGTTTGAGATTAACCTATAATGATTTATTATGTCATTGAACTACATCAAAATTAACGTTATAAAATTGAATAATACTACATATCATTCACACAACTAACTTTTTTATCTTACGGGTCACTATCAAATTATTATCATTATTTTCAAATCTTAATTTTTTGCTTTCTCTATGTCACAAGTTTTTTTTAAAATTACTTAATACATTCCGTTTATTTTATAATTACATAATTCAATTTAAATTCACATGTGTATCTAAATACACCATTTGTCAAGTTTACCATTATATTTTGTATAATCATATTATTTGTTGTAATATTTTGATTTCATAATTTTTCATTGTATCTTCCCATTAAATACTAATTAATCTATTATTTAGATTTAATAAAATTAAAAATATTTTTTATGAAATTTAATAATACTACGTATCATTCACACAACTAATTTTTTATCTTACGGGTCACTATTAAATTATTACAATTATTTTCAAATGTTAATTTTTTTCTTTCTCTCAATTTTTTTAAAATTACTTAATACATTAAGTTTATTTTAACATTACATAATTCAATTTAAATTCACATGTTATCTAAATACATCAACTTACCATTATATTTTATATAATTATATTATTTATTATAATATTATGATTTCATAATTTTTCATTATACTTTTCTAATAAATATAAATTTTTTATATGTATATTAAAAAAAAAATCGTCAATATTAAAATAAATTCACTCATGCGAGAGTACGAATCAAAAGTTTTTTATATAAATAAATGATTATGGTTATATATGGTTAGGGAGATTGGAGGGAAGTTTTTTTGGGGGAAGATTTTTCCTCCCACACTTTAAGATGGAAATAAGCTTTTTTATATTTTGAGCTCATTTTGTTTTGGGATTGAAATTTGAAATTATGAAATTGTTTGTTTTAGTTTTTTAAAAAAAAAAACTTTTTTAAAAATAATTTATAATAATAATAATAATAATAAATTATTTTTATTTTATTTTTTATAAATTTAAAAATTAATTTTGACATTTAGTAAAATATTTATTCATTTTAAAGATTAAATAATAGTCAAAATTATGTAAATTTTAAATACATATGCTTCAAATATAATTTTTAAGAAAAATATATTCAAATTAAGAAAAATATATTCAAAATAACTTCAAATTTAAAAAAGTTTTTAAAATAACAAAAGGTTATACAAAAGGATAAAATATCTAAAATAATAAATTATTTTTAAATATAATTAATTAATTAAATTGTATGATATTTATAATGGATTAAATATGTTAAAAGTATTCTCTTTAGAATGAAATAAAAGAAATCAATTGTATCTTGTTTTGAATTTAGACCAAGTAAATTTGGGCATTTTGTAGACAATGTGAAAAACTCATATTTTTACACATTAAAATCATCTCTTTTTTTGTTTTGCGCTCATTTTTCGTGAGATTTAAATTGGATACTATTATGTATCTATTTATTTTAGTTTAAAGTAATTTATTATTTTAAAATAATAATAATAATAATAATAATAATAATAATAATAATGTAATAGTAAAAATAATAATAAAAAGTTTATTTTTATAAATTAAAAAATTGATGTTAACACTTAGTAACATATTTGTATATTATTAAAGATTAAAATATAATTAAAATCACGTAATTTTTAAATATATATATTTTGAATATAATTTTGTAAAAAATTATTTAAAATAACTTTAAATTTAAGTAATTTTAAAATTTTGATATTAACAAAAAAATTATAGCAAAAGAGAAACTACCTAAATTAGTTTATTAATTTGACTTTTATTAGTAATGTGCGAAAAACTCATTATTTTGTTAAAGTTTAGTCCGGAGAATCATCTCCAAATTGTATTCATAGATGCATCACCATAACAATACTCTCTCCGTTATTTTTTAAGTGTAATTTCTTTTTTTAAAGAGTTTTTTTTTTTTTAAGTGTCACATTTCAAAATTCAAGATAATATTTGTTGTAGTTTTGTCAAAATTATCCTTAATCATTATAATAGAGATAGAAAAGGTTAAATAAATTATTAAAAAGTTAAGGGTATTATTGAGAAAAAATAATCATTATTTAAAAAGTAACAATAATCATTAGTTGTCTTAGTATGTATAAAAACTTAAAAAATGACAATTTAATAGGAACAAAGGGAGTGTATGTTAGGTCAAACCCGAAACAACCAAAAACAATGACAAATGTTAGGAAAACAATAATTTAACATCAAAATACTCAACATTACATAGATAATGGTTAACATAAATATAACATTACATTTAATTACAAATGAGTGGTTCAGGATGTTGTAACATCCTTAAAATATATTTGGTCGATCTTGAAATCGTCACATCCACTTCAATTAGATCATTTGTTGAGTAGCGGTAAAATGTACTCCACATCACCTTTAAATCCGCATATGTCTTCAACTCAAACTTGGTGAACCGTATCTTCCTTCCATCATCAATCGAAGATGAACGATACTCGATCTTGACAACTCTTTGATTTTTTGGAATTGTATGAGAGTATTCGGTTTGAATTTCATATCAACGAGAAGTATTTCCTCGCATACCCTAAATTGAAGTGGGTGTTTGTGGCCCTAGAATACACATATGCAAGACGAGGATATGTATTCTAATCGCGACTTTAAGAGAGTATTGGGGTTCAATATATACTATTGAGTATACTTGATAATAACAAATAAGTTCAATATCTCATATCAACTTATTTGAACACGACCATACAATTTTACAATCATATTCGATCAAGAGGGAAATAGATATTACTCTCGTAGATGTTGGAGGGGGAAACCCGTTTAGGTCACTCATGTCCCTTATCATAATTTTTAGAGTATCCATTAACCATATTTATTGTCATCCTATGTTTGATTGGCAATAAAGTGCTCGACTTCAGATCTATGGACCATATTGATTTCAGGTCGAATGGTTGCATACATCACTATCAATATAAGAATAACTTATAACACTTACATAAATTATACTTTCATGGTGGGTCAATTCATTTTAAATATAATTCCAAATATATACTTATGTATGTGTGTTCGTGTGTGTGGGTGTATGTGGTAACCCAATAAATACAATGCCTAATTGTAAGTATATATTAACAAAAATATATATATCAAGTTCATAATACAAAAGAAAATACAACTAATACTGATTGGCTATTAGAACTTACTCTAAGAAAGAATGTGTTGAAGAATACTCCAAGGATTTTCCACGTGCATGGTCGATCATCCCGGTCAGTGGGAATCTGACAACTGAGTCGTTCCAAATTTTTCTTTACACATTGTGTTAGTTGATATCGGTTTCATGTTGTACGGTGAACATTGTTAGAAAGAACCATTGAAGGTGGTATCCTTGTTCTCTAGATTGTTGGCTTGTGGGTCTCGATTTCAGTACCCAAATCTACTCAATCGAGTATTGACACAGTTCGAGTATCTGCATGGTATACCTAAATACCTCATCATTGTTGCTCCTGTTGTAGTCCTCCGCATAGATGTTGATGGAATATTTCCTGAGTACTATTAGCATTTGATCCAAGAGGATGTGCGTTGTGTTTCATAGGTGTAGTCCTCCGCATAGATGTTGATGGAATATTTCCTGAGTACCAATAGTTGTCTTTTACTTTGTTTTGATATTAACCTTTGAAATTTGGTATTATAGGTGGGTTCAATTACTATAATTTTGAAGAGCTTTATGTGTATAAAAAATAAACGAGCTCTTTAAATGTCACATTTACATTTATATTTTCAAAACTTTGGTAATGGATGGAATGGAGAAGGCAAGAAATATCACATTTACATTTATATTTCCAAAGCTTTGGTAATGGATGGAATGGAGAAGGTAAGAAATGGATATGATCTTGACTCATTATGTACGTTGTATTTTATGAACAATGGTGTATGATTTACCACCATTTTGTTTGAATACTTAATCTTAATAATGACAAATGTGTATGGTTTATCGCGAAATTGATTTATAAGTGATTTATAATATAATGTTCATTTAAAATGTAAAATTTCTTCTAATTTATTGTGTGAAAAAACTGTCTAGGATTTATCCGAATTTTAAAATTCGTATGCACTCATGTGTTATGAAATAAACACACACTAATGAGTAGAAAACTGTCCAGAAATTTGTCCGAATTTTGATATCTAGACCTTTGTTTTTTTTTTTTTTGGCAAAATAGAGGTGTTGATGAAGTGATTTGATCTATATATTAAACATACATGCAAGATATTTTGAAGTCTCCATAGACGGTGTGATCGCTACATAGAATAGAATGTAGTAGTGAACACTGCCCTATAATTAAGTAACAAAAGATAGTCCTTTTGGCTTGGCACAAATATTTGTAAATATATGACTAAGAGGGTTAGCTGCCGTTGGAAATATAAGCACAATTTGCCCAACCTCCATAACAAAGTTGTCATGTGTACCTTTGACCCCCACTGCGATTTTAAATAAATCAATTTCAATTTGTTTTCAATAGGAGGCTATTTGCAAACGAAAATGCGAAGAATAGCAAATAGAAAATCAACGAGAAAGAATAAGATAGCAGGAATGATGTTTTATCCTTGTATTTTCTTTTGTAAAAAAAAGATCTCATTTTATTAGTGCAAAATACTGCATGGAATATATTCTATTGGACTACCATATAACTTGTTCTTAAAGTATCAGATAATTACAGGGGAATTATGCATTTGTCCAAGGAACAAAAGCAACGAAATCAAAAACATACTATGAAGCACTCATATACACTGAACAGAGACACCCAACACGATATGGACATGTCGACGCTGATACTAATTAAAAAATATCAAATAAGTGAATGTAATGATATGTGAGTGTTGGATACCGACACGTGTGAGACACCACACACGGCTTCAATGTGGAGTGTGAATGTTGCATATGAAATATCTATTGAAGCTTCTTTATTCCGGGAAATGACGGCAAAACTGCTATAAGTGCGTCACCATAACCAACAGGATCTGTCAACAAGACAAAGATACAAAGTTATAATCAAAATCCACATAAAGATTAAACAATGAACAAACAAAAAAATTGAGGTAACTAACTAACCACCATCCTTTCTTAAAATCTTGATGACCTCCCCTGACACGTCAGACTAGAAAGAAATGTGAAGAAGAAAAAAAAGGATTGCACTGCAATCGTTAGTTATAGTAGTAATAGTACTAGTAACTAAATGAAAATGTAACAGATGAATTTGGAAAAGATAATGGAATGTTTTTGACGCAAACCTTAACTGGCAGCTGTCCACCAAACTGTTCAAGGTAACAAATCACTTGTCCCTCCTCAACCATTTGCATCTGTCAAAAAATTTACATGTCACAATCAAAAACTATTTTTGGAAATGGTAGATTTCTCAACATACACCTGGGAGAATGTGAGAGATACTTTGATAACAAGATTTCAGTTGACCGTGTTAAAATGAGAAGGAAAGGCCATGAAGTGTACCTCTTCACATCTAGAAGGAGTACGTTTTCCTTTTATGGTTCGAGATCTTCTGAAGAATCCCACCTGCTCTATGGTTTTAGAATATATTATTGGAAGGGATGAAAAATACTATTTGTTTTAGATTCTTACTGCTGGAGATTGAATTATCACCAATCCTTCATCTGCAGCTTTGTCTAGGAATCTCTGGATAGACATTGAAGAAGGTGCTGGATTGAAGATGTCCAATGATGACGATGTAGAAACCGACCCGTTTGGTTTTGGTGCTTCGACGACAGAATTTATACTTGCAGGAGCAGGAATTGGAGGAGGAAGGGTTTTAGTATTTTCAGTCAAACCCCTCACTACACGCAGGTGAAATCCATCAAGCTGATATTGAGGTTGGGCAGATGGGGATGAAGAAGAAACAACAAAGGAAAAAAGATTTAATAGAGTACCTAACTAATGGGCTTATGAGAGAGAATATGAAAAATATTATGCTTGTGAAGAGACTAAAATTCATTGGTCAGTAAGGATGATAGCTTACTTTTAATTCTAGCTCTGCAATTGAAGTTGTGTCGCATAAGTTTGTGAGGAGGAATTCCACCTGCAAAGAGATTGAAAAGGGTCGATGAAAATCAGGTCAAACCATGGTTGCACGAGTTAATAAAGTCATCATCAATTAGGATGTGTTTTATTGATGTTGGACTTATGATTGCTAGTGACAACTGAGAAGAGAATAGATGATGACATGTACTATGCACTAACCTCATTAAAATTGAGAATTTGTTCGCTTGTCAAACCAGAAGGCTTAATCTCTTCAGAACCTTCTTCTGACCTTGAAACAGCTGGTGCATCATCAAACAAGGAACGTCAATAGAATTCAGACTATGGTATACATATCAAGTTAATAGACTTCGCCACATGCAAAATTTTAACGCTCGAGATAGTAATTTACCAGTTTCAGTTTTCAAAAATAGTTCTTTCGCCTATTCTTTCTTTCTAGTTCTTTCTTAATCTTCCAACAAAATATTCATTTGTTTTCAGTAAAATTTCCAGGTTCCTAACAAGTTTTGGGTGAGTCGAACAAGTAGGAGGCTCGACCTTCCCCAAAAACTATCTGTCACAGCAAAAAGAACACATTTATGAAGGAGACAGCCACCAAGAATCTTGTTATTGGGCAAGTAAGTTGGGCTATGAGACTAGTCCAATGTGTCAGCAATGCAAAAATAAATTTAAAAATCAAACTAGTAAATGGAAACAATGCTGGAAAAACAAGAAAGATGCAGAGCTCGGTGCATGTGCAGATGCTGAAGATTGAGGCTGTTGTCAAGGTTGGAGATGCACCAGCAAAGGCTTACTGATTTCTAATGAATATTTTTTCTAAAGAAGGGGAAAATTCAAAATACAGATTATTCACTATAATGCACACACAATACGACATCAACATAGTTGCAAAAACTCATCAGATCATTTCCGTAGTCCTAACTATGACATAAATAATGCACTAGAAATCATAGGTTGTAGGAATTTTTCAATACGCTTAATGAAATTGACTAATAGAATAATGGCATTTCTATCACCTATTCAACAAAATAATTTGCAAACATCAAACAATAAAGAACTTACATTGGATCTCTGCAGATTGTTCACTAGACGAGGTTAAATATCTAACTATCTGTCGAGATGAAACCAAACTAGTGTACTGCTGTGGCTTCCTACTGATCCAACTTCTAGGACCAAAATGTTGCGAAAGCCCAACTCTGTTTTGACCAAAGTGCAAGTTCAATACTTTGACATTTTGTGTCCCTAAGCTACCTGTGATAAAATTAAAGAGACAAATAACCACCATTTTCAGAGTACATACCAAAAAAATATATATTCAAAGGTCTAAGAACAAATTTCAGACTTTCACTATTTGCATGTGCAATATCAATATGCTAAGGCAACATAATGATTCTTCAAGATAGATAAGAGTGAGAGTTGCCTTTAAATACAAAGGTTGCAACTCATTATGATACTTAACCTATTATTCACAATTTTTTTAAACCCGATGGAAAGACATCAAAATAAAAGCTGTAAAACATTTTTAATAGACTATGTCAATTTAACACTACTTTCATACCTTTATAAAAAGGACTCATATCCTCTCCCACAGTGCAGTGAAACAATATTTTGACTGCTAAGTATGGTGAGAGGCAATGTTTTACTCGGAACAGATTCTTTGCTGCACTGTGGGAGAAGAGCCATGTCCTTGGAATGGGTCTAGGAGTGCCTAAAATAGATTATTCGAATTTTATCTAATGAAATCAATATTTAAGCTCTCTAGCGCCGACACCTCTGGAAAAAGATGTGTCTGTGTCGACACCGACCCTGATAATTACGCTTAATTTATTCATTTTTTCAAATTATTATCGATGTCAATGTCAGTGTCGTGTTTCCGGTGCTCATGTTTCATAGTGTGTAAGTACGTGCAATAGCTAATGGTATGTTCTTAAGTAGTTTTCAATTTATTTTCATTACAAAGCTTATAAAAATAGCGCACTCTTGTTATGAGAAGTTTCCTCTCATTTCTTTGATTGTAAAACAACTTATACATTAGTCTTTATAGGATAAACCCTTAATTAAGGAGCTTCTCAAACACTTTCTTTAAAGTCCCTAGGATTTAAACTGGCATTTGAATTCTCAAACACTTCCTTCAAAGTCCCTAGGGTTTTAACTGTATTTATAATCACTTGGTAGCCATCAAGGTTTTAAAAAATGGCTGCCGCAACAAAACGGCATCAGAAGCAGGGTTTTAAAAATCGGTCCGCAACCTTGAAAGCAGCTGCCACAAAACGGTTTTGGAAGGTGTAGATACTGATACCGTTCTTACCGTTTTTATATTAAAGAACAAATTACATTAAAGAACTAATACTTATAATTCGCAACAAAAAAAAGTGTTTAGTGAAGAAGAAGAATGAGGAAAACTCACATGAAGCCATTGGAAGAGAAAAAATTGTTAGTGTAAAGTGAAAAGGCGGTAATCGGTAAAGAGAAGAGTGAGGGTCCGTGGGAATCCCGTAAGCATAGAAACAGAGTTAGTTTCAGTTGTGCGAAGAGAGAGAGTGTGAGATATGAATGTTGACGGTTACAGCTGCCTCCAAACTTGGATTGGTTAGGTCCCACAAACCATATATTGCATTTTATTTTTTACTCGGTATTACTTCTTTCTACTAGGCATGCCAAATAAACCCGTCTACGTCCTAAAACTAGTGGAGAAAATTCAGTTTAATCAGAGGCAGGGACGGGTACGGGAAAAATCCATTTTTTATTTACGGGTGTGGGACGGGTGATGGTAATATCTGCCCCGCACCGCATCTCACCAACTAAATTTATTTTATTTTATTTATCTTTAATAGTTTTATTTCTCATTTACATTTTTTAATACTTTTTAATGTTATAATATCATGTTTATTAGAATTATTATTTATTTTTTTGAAAATAAAATTTAAATAAAAATATCAAACTTAAAAAATACTTTTAAAATAATTAATTATTTAATTTAATTATTTATTTTTAACTTTATTGAAAAAATATAAATTTAAAAAAAATAAAAAATTTATTCGGGCGGGTGTGGGGAAACCCGTTTCTTGTTGGGGGTGGGGGCGGGTGAACAAATTTTAGTCTTGAACGGGTTTGGGGACGAGTGCGGGTGTAGGTCTGGTTGGCGGGTGTGCTTAAACCTGCCCCCGACCCACCCGTTGCCATACCTACTTTCTACTTTTTCGTCCGATGCATGTGTTTAGGTGGAATTTTACTCTAATTTTGGTGTTTAATTTTAATATATTTAGGATGTGTTTTGTCCAACATTTTTTCACATTTAAGTAGTCTTATGCATTTGTTATTTTTGTTTTTCAGCGTATCCATCTTAGTTTAAATTCGTGTGCTATTAAGGCGATTTTTCTTGATCTTACAAGTCTTTTTTTGTTATGGAAAATTATATTCCCGTGATAAATAGGTCAATATTTGTTGTTGGCTACCACTAGGAAACTTTCCTTACTAACATTGTTAAGGGTGGGTTCTAAGTGCCTTTAGAGATCGACTTCACTTATTTGATAAGGTTTGTTGTCGTGTGACCCCATTAGCGAGTCTCGCCAAAAATGCCCTTGTTGAATTATCCCCTTGAGTGTTATCCACCAACCTTAGAGCTATTGCATGGACGAATTTACAGTCCAACGAGCCCGGGCAATCGCCCGGACTTAACCCCTCCTTTCATTGTATACCCCTACCTAATAATTGGTTTTTAGACAAAATCATCGGCAAAATTAGTAATTTTTAGACAAAATTAATAAAAACAGGGTGTGAAAACTAAAACAGATGAATATCCAATAGCCCGGCCCAAATAATTATTTATTAATCAAAATAGAAATCAAAAGAAACTCACTCAAAACAAAACAAACTAATCATAAAAAATCTACCTTAAAACAAAACAAACTAACCATCTTACCTCCTCGTACACATGTTTTAAAAATAAATAAAAAACTCATTGTCTTTTCGTATCTCCTCCCTCCTCTCTTCGACGAGTCACTTTCGTATCCTTTCCATCGAGTCCAACCGGAGATCGACGTTGCTCTGCTCCGCCGTGAGGTGAATTATCCAACTTCCTCTCTTCTGATTTTCTATAACCGTTAATTGTTTTTTTAGGTTTTGTTTGTTGTGTTTTATTGTTTGTTTTGTGCGATTCCCGTCTGGACATCCGTTTTGTGTCTAGCCTGGCTAGAAAAACCGGTTTAGGAAATCGTTTTTTCTTGAATTTTTTACGGGATTCCACGCTAAAAATCCCAAATTCATCTTTTTCCTATTTTTTTATTAATTTTTTACTATTTTCATAGTCTCAAAAAATTTCCAAAACTCTTATTTTATTAATTAGATTAAATTCCGTGTTTCTGAATTTATTTTAGTCAGTTTGCTTTTGTGTTCGATTTCTGCTTGTTATGGACATTGTTGGTTTTCCATTTGTTACTACATTGGTGATTCTTTGTTTTCGCATTACTTGTTTGATTCTAATTCTTAACTTACTTGTATGATTCCGATTCAGAGATGGGGAGGTTTTTGGTTCCTAGAACAAGTATTGAGAATGTGAATGTTGTGCAACTGGAAGCCGAAGTAGAAGAAACATTGTATAATGTGGTCAATGACTTTAATCTAAATGAGATTGTGTGTGATTCAAGATGTAAGAAACAAATTCATGACTATGCTCCAGATATATAAGGGTCCAACGCAACCAGATTTAGCAATATTTCCTCGTACTCGATTTGTGAAGTCTTCAAGAGCATTTTGTAAAGCATGGAATAACAATTATACATGGATGGAATACAGTAAGTCGAAGGATGCATCTTATTGTTTCTATTGCTTTCTCTTTAAGCCGCCCGTGAGGCCCGAACACTTTGGTTATGAAGTCTTCAACAAAGACGAATTTAAAGATTTGAAGCATGCTTCTAAAGGATTTAAAGATCATATTGCTAGTCATGATAGTAAGCACAACTCGTGTATGAAGTACTATGACAGTTATAATAATCAAAGACAAAGTGTGACAAGTATTTTTGCTCCAGCAACTAGAGAATCATAAGAATTGTATAAGATTTGTTTAACTTGTTCTTTAGATTGTACTAGATATCTCATAGCATAAGGCATTGCTTTCTGTGGTCATGATGAAAGCTCTGCTTCTCTAAACAAGGGCAATTTTAGAGCGATGGTGGATTGGGTAAAATCTAATGATGAAAAAGTGAGAGATGTGTTTTACTGTGGTCCAAATAATTGCACAATGACATTTGGTGACATTCAAAATAAGCTTGCAATGTGTTGTGCGCGTGAAGTTACCAAGGTGATTATGGAAGAGCTTTGTGATAGACAATTCTCTATGCTTATTGACAAGTCACGTGATATATCCGTCAAAGAGAAAATGGTGGTGATTTTGAGGTTAGTAGTTGTATTTTCCAATTTATATTACATATTATTCTCCATGCGTCCATATAACGTTATTGAAACTACTACAATTATTAACTTAAACTTGTATATTTATAGGTTCTTCAATAACAAAGGGAGAGTTGTGGAACGATTTATTGCTCTACATCATGTCAAATATACTACATCTAAGACACTAAAGGATGCTCTTTATTTTATTCTTGATCGTCACACGTTATCTATTTCAAGGATTTGAGGGCAAGGATATGATGGGGTTTCAAATATGAGAGGTGAATTTAATGGTTTGCAGAGAAAGATTATAGATGAAAATCTTTATGCTTTCCATGTCCATTGCTATGCTCACCGTTTGCAATTGGTGGTTGTGTCTGTTGCTCATCTATTCATGATTTCTTTGAGTACATCCCTTTGATTGTAACCACAACAAGTGCATCTTGCAAGATAAGGATGCTTTGACGGAGGCACAACACCAACATATTTTGAATAGACTTGACAGCGTTGTGATATCTCAAGGAAAGGACTTGCGCCAATCATATAATCTCTCTAGATGCACTTCTAGACTTCACTTGATTGTATTTTGTCAGGTCACATTTGTTTCACGGTGTACGGTGAGCACCGTCAAACATGAAACTTGGAGATGACATCACGGTACTCTAGATGGTTGGCATGTGGGTCTCAAATTACATACCACGTCTACCTGGGCGAGCACTGCACCAGATTGGGTATTTGTATGATATTATTCAAGGACTTCATAATTGTTGCTCATGTCATTGTCCTCTACAAAGATGTCGATGCGATATTTGCACACTACCATGAGCATTTGGTGTTAGAGTATGTATGCAATGTGACATCTCCTCATCCACGGAGTGCAGTATGTAGTTAAATTCAATGGTTTTAAAGAGTATCTTATTCTTATATAGCACCAATGCATAAGGAAATCCTTCTAAACCAACTTGTCAAGAGATACTAGCGGAAGAACGTGTGAGGGCGTATCATACTGTGGATGTATTGTCAATATCTCATAGTATAATTACTATTGGGAGAGGGGCCATAACTAGGAACGAGTTTCAGTAAGGTACTACTAAGAGTATCACTCTGCACTACTGAGAGTATCACTCTACAAATAATCTTAGACATTGTTAGTAAAGGCATGACATGTATTGCAGTATATGAGGCAGAAGAGGAACAAGAACACAAGATATACCTAGTAGTGATATTTTAATTTGTATTTTGATATTATGATTTTTAATTTATATGGTTTATTATATTTTATGAACATTGATGTGTGATTTACCAACCTTTTGTTTAACAATTCAATCTTATTAATAAATATATAGTGTGGGTATGATTCAAAAATGACTTATAATACATAATTCATTAATAATTTTAAAAAAAAATCAAATTACATTCAAGAGATGCAAATCTTGTCTTGCAGTATGTTCGAAATGTTATTATAAAACACATACTCAAGCCAATGAATGGGATTCATCCAAAGTTTGAAACCCGAATTCTAATAGGAATATAACCAAAGATTTGAAATTTCAGCAAAGACGGTGTGTCTCTATGTTGAAGTAATTTTTTGTAAAATGAATTATGTTCGTATTTTAATCTCCGTACACTAGAAAGGACATTT
Source organism: Vicia sativa (assembly GCA_021764765.1). Taxonomy (NCBI): domain Eukaryota; kingdom Viridiplantae; phylum Streptophyta; class Magnoliopsida; order Fabales; family Fabaceae; genus Vicia; species Vicia sativa. The sequence continues at coordinate 240,426,289 of CM038793.1, forward strand.
TCGAATTACCTGCCAGAAAACAATCTTGTCAAAGCAAACCCATGTATACAGAGCAAACCTTCATATTGAGAAAAAGATAAAGCTGTGTCTTTAAAAAAGGATAAAGATATGGAAGAAACTAAAGATAATCAATTTAACTCAAGTTTAGAGTGAAGCTTATTCAACTAAATTTAATTGATTTGTTTTAGATTATTGAATTTATCATGTCAATTTAATTTGATAAACTCCCGTATAGTCTTGTTTGATTTTGAGAAGCCTCTAAACCAACTATGAATGTAATTGATCGTTTCAATTTGTTCTTTCAAGAATAAAATGACCAATTCACCACTCAGCATTCACTATTGTACAACAGGTAAACGTCCAACTAGCAAAATATTTCATTGAGTATCATTTTCAAACTACCAAACTTTGTGAGGTGTAACACCATTACCATGTACATTCTATGTGTGTACCGCTCTAGCAAAATCATCTCTAATTATCATTGTCATGTCGTTTGAAGCAGTACATCCAAAGAGAATTCAATGTTACTATCCTCTTTTGCTCAGGCTACTAGGACTGGATACACTTTTCGAACCAAGAGATTCACCTGAAACCTGTGAGTTTCTCTGACGAGGAGACAAACTTCCTTGTTGTGTAGGAGATGCAATTCGACGGGGAGATCCCAAACTTGCTTCAGTCCCTCTAGACGTAGACGCCTCCACCTGCATACTCTTGGCTTCTTCACTCAGAACTGCTAACTGTAAGTCAAAAACACATGTGCAAGAAACAGTGAAGATGATTGAACAAATGTTGAGTAGCCTGGAAGACCCAGAAATCTCAAATTTGCTGGCTACATGATAGAAGAGGCTAGCCAAGTTAGTGCTGATTTTACTGAATCTAATTTAGGGCCTTACTATAAATAAAAGTAAAAGAGTTTGAAATACAATTTCAAAGGATTAAGAAGAAAAGAAACTAAAATATATATACAACCTCATTTAAGAAACTCACAATATGGTTCAAGAAAATCAATTAGGGTGCAACTTAGAAAAGATGATATACATACCCGAAATTCATTCTCCCTGAGTCGATCTTGAAGTGCGTTTATTGCAGGACTTAAACTGTACCAAAAAGTAGTAATTCTTTAATGAAAGAGAACAAACCAAAAAAAAGAGAGATAAAACAAATGGACATCTTGCTCTGACCAATATTCAATCAACTTGCATAAGGAAGCCTGATAAGTTGAAGTGTGGTGTATGAAAGTGAGTGGATGTGCTTTCCCGTCCCTACAAAGTACAAACAAATGGCACAGGAAATTAGGAACACTTCAATACAGATGATATCAAACTCAATAAGTTTGATGCTTCAATCTCAAAAAGAATGTTTCAATAAAATTTCATATATGTATCAAGTGTATATAGTTTATCAAATATTACCTTGTATTTTGTAAGATGGCTTGATTGTATGCAGTCCGCTCCTCTTCAAATAGTACATGTTGCAGATCCGTATATGATGATAGTGGTGAATCAAGGTTGATAAGAGACAAGGATGGCAAAACATAGAGGGGAATTTCTTTTCTTACAAACTCTGCACCACTGCCACCAAACAAATGTTTTAAAACCCAAAATGTCAGACTCGGAAAAGATTAACAAACATAATCAACACAGAAAAATGAAATTCTCATTTTTATATTTAAGGGCTTTTCTACAGTAATAACTTCCATTTGTCATTCAAAATTTAACTAACATGTCAAGAAGCACACACAGAATACCTGTCTCTCAGCATGAGTATATTTCTTAATTCTTAATCGGAAATTTACAATGTCGTGTTATTATAGGCATCTCATATAGAATTGGTGGAACAATGGAACTGTGCCCAAGAAAGCTTCATACACAAAGGTAGCAGAATCAAATTGAGGAGCATAGAGGGGAGCTTAAGACAGGTTAGAGATTATGTTCATACATACATGTGCCAATTTTTACAATAAGAATGGATATTAGGGCCCTCCCCTTACTCTTACTAATTTATGTCTCCAATGGCAAGTACATTACAGCTATCCTGACATTTATCCTAGTCCCCTGAGATTAGGCTTTAGATTCAAAACAACAGTCACCGAGCTCTCTTATGTGTAAGGGGACAAGATAAATCCAAATCCCAAAAACAGGCTTTAATTGTTTGTCGGATAAGCAACAAAGTGGTCAAGTATATACTCATCTATATTCTATACCTCGTGTCCAAATTTGAACGGTGCATAGCTTCCTGCATACTTTCTGACATATCCATGGGATCATCAACTCCGATGGTGTCTGAATTGGTGAGAAGGAAGTTTCCTACATCTTTTCCACTCCCCTGATAATTGGCATCGGCATTAGCAAAGAAATTCCCCAATTCTGAAGATCTCCCCCCACCCTAGCAAAAAACTTAGTTACATAAAATTTAACACACACGCACACACAAAACTAATTATTTCTATCCTGGACAGAAAATTATAAGCACGATTATACAGGTAGAGCAGCCATAAGGGACTGAACTGATCTCCATAAGAACAACCTCACTCGCTGTATCAACAAAAAGTTGTATACAAAAGCCAATATAATAGGAAAAATTGCCTTAACCTTGAATAAGAACTTGACTCAGAAAAATATAGATTAGAAAGTGTCAAGGGTTGTTTTGTTCAACAAACACTCAGCCCCTACAGCTTGTATAGGCTGCAACATGTTCTGTAATTCTGTGTTCAACTGTAATCTACATTTTCAAACTGTCGTATATTCTTCAACCACAAAATGCAATACACTGGGTGTTAAATCTATTTGATATAAGATAATGTATACCTTACTAGTACCCACATTTCTTGAATCACCAGTGTCTAGCTCTGAATTATCTGCCTTGAAGTAACTAGATCTTGTTGGTATATTCTCTGAGGTACTTGGTGATGAATCAATATTAATAATGGAGGTTCTATTTACAGGAGACAGAGGTATGGGTCTTGACATGTTATTCTGCTTCCCATCAGATGACTGGAAAGCAATTACTTGAATTCTTCCTACCTGTATACAGTTTACAGCTATTTGTTGTTAATATTGGTGAGCATATATAATACAAGACGTCTCACAATGAATAGGTGTTCGTAACCAACCTTGTTTGCATCTTCGTTGTAACAAGAAAAAATCAACCCAATAAATCCAGAATCAAGAAGTTGATACATTCCCTGAGTCCGCACATCTACAAAATAATAAAGATGCTTATTATATATACTGTTGCTTTGAGTTAAACATAAATGGATGAAGAAAAAAGATAAGTTGTCATTTAAAAAATAAAATATTGTTATATCCTTTCTATTCCAACTCTATAACAATCTTAGTGTCAAAAGTTATTAAAGGGGTACATGTATGCAGACATATCCAAGACTTTTGAGGGAGAGGAGGTGCTATTAGAAGTCCAGAGCGCATGCCCGTGAATGATTAGTGAGAACATCTTCACAAAATTAAATTTCAACTTAATTCATGGAGGCCACTGGGTAACTTAAACCTACTGTTCATATATGATCAGAACTCGAAAACTATGTAAGAAACCTCATACATTTTTTATCTCTAGCAACAGTAAACATTATATCATATAGCTTAAATACAAAAAGAGAGAAGTATATATAGAAGGTATAAGAAAATGATAGTTGCATGTGGCATGAGGCAAAATGCTCGAGTTGAACCAGTCAGAGAAGTTACAGTAGAACCCATGGTATTATTCTGTGGTTTTTAGAGAGGTGTCTGAGGAGCATATGAATAAGTAACCACATGTAACTATTAAAATACCATACTACAAGTCACAGACGTGTGAATAATTTGTTTATTTCAGTGAAATTACACTTACAATAGATAATGTGCAGTCTTCATATAATTTCTCAGCCAAATGATACGTAACCAACCCCCTTTGTTTGTGAGTTAGTTAGAGGGTGAGATGATAAACAATCAATAATAGGTAAGAAAACTTAATAGGTCGTTTTGGTTTTGGATAGGAATTTAGAGTGGGAGATAGGTCTCTCAAATACTCCATAGGCTTTTTATTAATAAACAGTAAACACCATTTTCATATATATCTTGATCTAGTTCCTATTACCAATTCTCGCATTTCTCAAGTCCACGTTAACAAATGCCTAACACATGACTGAGCAATTTCAGTTATCCACTCCAAACAAGAACAACTTAAACAATAAAGCATTATATCAAGCACACAAAAATAAAAAACTATCAAACAATATGAAATGGGTTGCCCAAAAGTACTTACCAACATGTGAAGGCAAAACAGTAATATGAGGATGTGAATGGTACCAGCCTATCACCCTGGTCATTCTTCCAGTCGAAACAGTCATTCTGTGCTACGGAGTTAAAGACACAAACAACCAACCATGGCAGTCTTTAAACATCACCAAGAACAGCAAATTATCAAAAACCAAATAGCATTGCAAAGTTAACCTAATGCACTAAATCGATTTTAGATCTCATAAGAAAAAGGATATCTCAGCAAGAGCTGAAGCAGCAGTCAACTGTTCCGGTTTAGTTTCAACCCGATCTTTTCTCCTATCCGACCTTGTTTGAGGAGAAGCTCCCCATATCAATGCAGTCACAGCCCCATTTTTCGAATGCTAAACCAACAAATTAACCGAATTCAATTCAACATTGTTCAACAAATTGGGGAAAATAAAAAATCAAGAATCTAACGAATTCAATTCAACATTGGGGAAAATAAAAATCAAAACTTTAACGAATTTAACGAATCCAATTCAACATTGCGAAACAAATTGGGGAAAGCAAAAATCAAGATTATACCTCGATGTCGCCAAGGAGAAGACCCATGATCTCTTCCGATTCAGTGGTGAATCCATGAGTTACGCAAGTTAACCAAACTTCTTGAGAGATTTTGACGCTGGTAAGAGCCATTTTGGGTGGAAATTGAAAATCGTTGAAAAACCCTAAAACCCTAGAATCGCATTCTCTGCGATTTCGATGTTTCTTTCTACAATCTCAACTGTCAAGTCAAGAGAACTAAGCAATTAGTGTTAATCTCACTTCCATTGCCTAATTAAATAAATAAAAATTGAAGGTTTAACATGCATTTTGTCCATTGTCGTATAGATGAATTTTCGTTAATCCTTATAATTTATCTATTTTTTAAAATTAATCTTATCATTTAAATATTTTATTTATTTAAAATTTGGAGGGAAATAATACAATCTAACTGCTTATTTGACGTGTTGATTGGACATTTTTTTTATTTCTTTTAATACCGAAATACTACAGTGAAATTAAATATTTTTATTTTAATTATATTTATTTTTTTTATTAATTTTAGTATATTATAATATTATTATTATTATTAAATTATTATTGTTATTAAATTATTAAATTTTAAAATATTTAAAATCTTAAAAGATTTGCCTATTCAAACCTTTACAATTAGACGTGAAAAAGTGGGCGGTCTGTTCCATTTAGATACGTTCTGTTTAACTACGAATTGCGTCTACGCTCACTCAATGTTTCAAATCCAGACAAGATTCAAAGATAATTCGAAATCAATTATACGCAATCTTATAAAAAATACCAACCAACACTACGACCTACAAAATTGAACTCTAATTCTTCACAAGGAGATACGTACGCACTCGGTTAAAACTGAGGCGAGTCCAGCTATTAAAAAATTAAATCATTTTTTCTTAAACATGTGGAAACGTTAACTTTTAAATAGAAATTCTCAATTTATCCCTAGATCTAAAAATGGAGCCCCTTGAGAATAAGGGAGATGAAGGGTGTCTAACACCTTCCCTTCATCTAACTAACTCACAAACTTAGAATCTCTACACAAATTAGGGTTACCCATTATATTCTCGTCTTTAGACAAAAATTAATGGTGGCGGCTCAATATTTTAAACCGGTTGCTACATCAGCATGTGTGCGAAACTTAAAAGAAATGTAATAATCATGAATAAAACCTAAAATAAAAGGAATTGATTTTAACACCACCCCAGACAAATTTGGGGTATGACATCTAAATTTTTTTTTCTAATGTATTTTAGAAACAAATGATGATAGAATATGGTAGTAGGCTAGTGTTCATATGATTTATAAACTATACTTTATGTTATGCGTTTAATTGATTAATTATTGGGTGTTGATTTAAACCATTGTGTGGTAAATGATGTACTTGTATGATGAATTAATAAAAATATTGTTGATAATGTTATTATGATGATATCACTATGATGGTGTTATTGAAAAATGCATTGTGTTAGTGTTGTTGGGATGACGTTGACATATACAGTCAAGAGTTGACCAATGTGTATGTGTTATTGATGATGTTGTTATATGTTGTAAATCATGCATCCATGATGTCGGAACTTCAATTTTATTTATGACGTGGACTCGTTTCCTATAGTGATGGTTTGAGTGTGAATAGCTAATTTCTTTAATTTGGGAATTAATGAAGTGTCACCTATGATGATGGTAGCAATTTATTATGCTTTGGTTCAAGTGAAAACAATATCTTATGGTAGTGGATCATGATCCTATGTTGGGGGTTTGGGAGCAAAATGGAGATGTGTGTTCATAATTAGTATCATGTGCATTAAGTCAATGATGTTGCATTAGCATTCTAGATGGCATTACTTAAATCTATTGGTGCAACGTGATGTTGTGATATTTGTGAGTGCTTATGTGAATGTGTTTGAACTTTGTGATAATATGTTCTACATGAATTATCCATAATGTATGGCGTGAGTTATGATATGTTGATGTTGTTGGCTTGTTGCTTACAATCGTTTCAATCTTTCTTTCATTTCTTCGTTTATAATTGATTATGATTACTCACCCATTTTGCCTGAGTGTTGCCTCCATGTGGGTAACGCACAAATACTTAAGAGTGGATTTTGTGGAAGTAAGTGGAAGCTAGCAATTGGAGACTCTCTTTAGTTTATCATTTTATGTAGTGGATCTTGCTCTGGGGTTAACGTTCAATTTATAAACTACTATGTTGTTTATTTTAGAATCTAATTCTAATTATGTTGTTGAGATGTTTATGTAATATTTTGAGTTGAGTATCGATAATATTATGTTGTTATTGTTAAAGTTTGAGTTTAAGATATGTTGCATGACATGCATAAAGATAAGCAACTATGTACTCTACTTCACACGACGATAATATCATTATTGATTCTTTTCTTGAACTTCAAGCAACCGATGAACCACCTAACATAAGCACATAACCAAATATGAATTTTCGATCCTCAGCATCACTATACCAACTTGAGTCGGTCTAAGCCACTAACTTACATTCTTTTCCTTCATCATCTATAGGAAACAAAATGTCATAGTCGAGAGTTCCTTTCAGATACCTGCTAGATGTGATACTTTTAGCTTTTGTATCAATCTACTCATCATACCCACATTGTATACTAGATCAGGCCTTATGTGACAAAGATATCTTAATAACCCAATAAGTCTTTTATACAGGGTTGGGCCGACATTATATTCATCTAAGTCTTTCGACAATTCCAATCTTGTTTTAGTAGGTGTCAAAATCGAGTTGTAGTCTTCCATCTCAAATCTCTTGAGTATTTCACTTGCATATTGTAACGCCCTGAATTTTATTAATTAGTTAATTAAATTATTAAAGGATTTATTTATTGGAATTTAGTCGAAGTTGGATTTATCAGTAAAATTATAAGAAGCATTAATAAATTGATAAGTTGATTTATGGTGATTAAGTGAATTATCGGAAGTTGGAATTAATTAGTGATGAATTAATTTTATTATAGAATATTATTAGAAATAATATTAGAAATAAGTGTGGATTAATAGAGTTATTTAATTGGTGTTAGAAGTGGTAGAAATGAGGTGTGAAAATTAACCCAATAGAATTATTATTATTATTATTATTATTATTATTATTATTATTATTATTATTATTATTATTATTATTATTATTATTATTATTACTATTATAAGTTGGATTTAATTATAAGAGATATAAAAGGAGAATTATAAGGGATTAAGTGAATAATCAATTTAGTCGGAGAATTATTATTATTATGAGTAGAAAATAATTAATTAAAGTATTCAGTGAGTTTTATTATAATGTGAGAAATAGAATGAGAAACATTATTTAATTGGCCAATAAAATATATGATAGAATAATACTTAAATTATTAAAGGAGTAGAATAATTAATTTAATTAATAATAGAGTATGAAATAAAGGAGTATATAAAGGAAGTAATAAAAAAAAAATAGGGTTTACAGGAGAAAAGAAACCAATTGAAGAAAGAGAAGGCACAAGGGCTAAGAGAGGATACCGGAAGTACACAATCAGAACCGGAAAGTAGAAATTTGATCGGAGTTATAACCACCGTCAAATTTAAGGTAAGGGGTGGGATTCTAACTTTCTAAACGGGATTATGATAAATCGTATGTGGGGTTAGGGTGATATGAAATCTTGCCATGGAAAGTGACTGTGTATATGGGTTGTGTTGAATTTAATTGAAAATTAGGATTTAATAATTTATTGGATTGATAATGCTTACACTGTGTTTAACTATGATGTTGATAAATATATCTATACTCTTGAAACCGATTTATTCACGCAGTAGTTTTAGCGACATATACCTTTTGACTTTGTGTTAACCGGCAACCTTAAGTGTCATTTACTAGTATAAATTCAATCATAAAGAAATATGTCATTAGTTTGGTTTGTAATAGAATGAGAGACTGCACCTAATTGGATCCATAATCCTTTATTTCAATTGATACATTTAGTGGATCAATTTCAATTTTAATATTAGTGTGATTGGTGTGTCTAGGAAATTAATATGTATAACCAAGTTTGTGGAGAAATTGTACAACCTCGCCACATTAGGTTGCTCATAGATAGAAAATCTCTAAATATAGTTTAGAGTAGTGTAGTTACAATGAGGGATATATTGATGTGTCATCCGTTAATCATGTGCTTATGTATAATTATAAATTAGTCAATATTGAATTAAATTATTTAGCAATGTCAATGCTTTATTAATTTATGTAGAATATGTTTGTGATAAGAGAGACATCTCCAATGTTGTCTTGTATTTCAACATAGATAGTATTACATATCAGTAACATTTAAGATCAATTATATGAATACTCCACTTTTATTTTACATTTCCGAAATACCGCGGTGTGGGCGCTAGGTGCTATCTACATTACCTTAAGACTTGTATGTGTAGCAAATGATACAGTTGGAATAATAAGAATATTATTATTAGCAGAGGCAGTTGGTTCTAGTAACAATACTGATGAGGATTAATAGCAGCAAGGATAAAATATAGTAACAACAATAATGTTAGATAATGGAAGAATGTTAATTAGTAGTAGAGAATGGAAATGTAATTTCGAGTATTAATAATAATGTGTTCAATTAAATTGGCAGCATGATAATTAATTAGTATTGGAAACATGGTTGATAGTAAGTTAGCAGATTCATATTAATTAATAGTAACAATAGGATTTAAGATAGTACCGAATTAACCGGTTTAGTAAATTAAGTGATACCAATAGTTGTCCGAAATTAATTAAAAATGATCGGAATAAATTGTATATTTTAGTAGATGGTTATGATTGTTTATTTTGTTGAATTTGTGTGAAGGTATTGTGTTGTTGTTTATGCTTGCGAATAATTAGCGATGAATATGTTGTTGTATGTTGTATTATGTGAAGTTGCAGGGTGTTTTCAGTGACGATAATTACCTCTGATTATTGGTAATAATAGTGAGATAGGCGTATGCCTTGTGAAGTGAATTTATGTTGTTAGTTGCATGTTGTAGCATCGCATTTCATTTTTGCATTTGTGAAGGCTGTTTGGATTTGTGAAGAAGGCTTATGCCTTGTGCCTCTGATAACTGGCAATTTAGTGAAGGGAGTTTACTCCACCGGTACCACATGCATGTGCATTGTTGAGTCTCATTCGAATCATGTCGTTGTTAATTTGTGAAGTAAATTATATGTTGTTGCTAACGAATGAAGTGGTGTTGTGTTGTTGTTGGTTGCGAATTTATTGTGACATGTTATTTGTGATGTGGTAATTTTGTATGATTTAATCCTAATATATTATTTATCATACACCTGTTTATATTGGTAGATATCTCTCCCTTTCTATTTTGTTGGCCGTTACCTTTATATTGGTAACGTGCAGGTAACGAGGAGTAAGGAATTTAGTAGCATATGGCGTCGTCGCTCTGATACGTAGCACTCGGAGGGATTAAACGCATGTTTTGATTTTATATTACTTCTGTTGAGCGTCGTCGCTCTGATACGTAGCACTCGGGGGGATTAAACGCATGTTTTGATTTTATATTACTTCTGTTGAAATTGTTGCATGTTAATACTTGAGAATTGTTCCTTGAATTAAGTTGTTATGAAAGATGCTATACTCCGTTTGGAGTTTTGAAATATTATAAATCCGCTGCGTAGTTTTTGAATAAATATGAAGTATTTTTGATGAATAAATAATTACTATAAATTCTTGGAATTAAATGTGCTATGTATCCATTATGACGTGTTTTTACGATGACGGTTTTGAATGATGAATGTGATGCCTCATTTGTTGTAATTTCCGCACTCTTTTATTAAATAAACGTTGGGTAGAAATGGGGTATTACATCTTTTGTGATGCATCATCAAACCTCTACCACTTTTGTAGAATTTGAGGCCAAGGAAATGTGAAATGTCTCCCAGGTCAGAAATTTCGAGTTCCTTGTTAAGATCACCTTTGAAGTCTTTGATTTCTTTCTTACAACTACCTATGATTAACAAATACTTTCAGATGGCTCAAGTTATACTTTACACCAGACCAATATTTTTTGTCGTTATTCCTTCTAGCTTCTTCGTCAGACATCTATTCAAAATGTATGTTGTAATAGCCACAACTTTGCCCCAAAATTTCTTAGGTAAATGTTTGTCTTTTAACATATTTCTCACCATATTCATGATAGTTCGATTCTTTCTTTCTACAATTCCATTTTATTGTGGAGTGTAGGGTGACACCACCTCATGCACAATCCCTTCTTTTTTCACATAATGTATCATAGTCTTTCGACACTTATTCTCCACCACCATCAGTCCTCAAAATCTCGAGCTTTCGACCACTTTATCTTTCAACGATAGATTTAAACTTGACAAATACCTCGATCACTTCACTTTTTTCTTCACTGGGTAAGTCCATAGTTTTTTATTAAAATAATCCATAAATGTGACAAAGTATCTATTATTTCAAGTCAAATCCACTTGAATTGGACCACATACATCAAAGTATATGGTTTTAAGAATTTTCTTCGACTTGCTTTTTGCATCCTTACTGAAATTATTCTTGTGTTACTTCATCTGCACACATTCCTCATACACCTCGTTTGTAATATCGATTTATGGTAACCCTGAAACCATATTTCTTCTTTTCAAATCTTTGATGTCTTTGAAGTTAAGATAGCCTAGTTGATAGTGCCATATCTATTCATCTCTACCAGCTGCAGTCACAAGGCACTTGTGCTCCATCACATTAAGTTCAATCTTGAAGGTTCTATTATAAGACACATGAGCCTTCATAACCAACCTTCCACTTAAGTCGATAACTCTCGTCATCTTGTATTAAATTGACGCTTTATAGTTATTTTTGACCAACTTCCTTATGTTTAGGAAATTTCTCTTCATGTCGGTATGTACAACACATCTAAAATTACTAACCTTTTTCCATATTTTCTCATAATCAAAACATCACCAATACCTCCAGCTACTAGAGTATTGTCATTTGCAAATTTTACTATGTTCTTCATCGAGGGCTTTATGTTGACAAACCAATATTTTCTTCTAGACAAATGCGATGAGCATCTTAAGTACAAGTACCATTGGTCCTTGAATCTCTCTTCATATCTTGTTGTAACCATCAATATCTTTTTTTTTTTCTTCATGTTTTACAAACTTTACATCATTGTTTTGATTCTTCTATTTTCATGACAATCACTAGAGTAGTGTCCATACTTCTGACAGTTAAAAATTGAATGTGACTTTTGTCAGGTTGTCAACCACCACCTATTCCTCTACCTAAAACACCACTCCTTAGTTGCTTCAGTACAAGGGTCTTCTCTGGTTCGACACATTTCCTTCTTGTTGGTTTTAACCAATCAAATTATGGTAGCCTCCTCTACCTTTGTTGTCAAACTATTTTCCTTTGCCATTCTTTTCTCTTTCTGATTGAGCTTGTAGAGCCACATCACTATTTGACTTGCTTGCATCTCATTTAACTACTACTTGTTCATGAGTTTTGAGCGCCTCTTGAAGATCTTCTTTTGTCAACGTCAACAAATATTTCGTCTCTTCTATGACAATTGATCTTGATGTTAACGCTTTTGCACATACATTGATTCGATTCACCAATTTCGTAACCCTAGTGAAGAAATCAATTATGCTTTCACTTTCTTCCATATAAAGCAATCTATATGTTCTCTTGTGAGTTTGTGACCTCATCTCTTTCATATTTTGTGTGCCTTCAAATGATTTTTCTAGAATTTTCCATGCTTCTTTCGTTGATTCAATGTAACACCCGATATTTAATTATTTATTTAATTAAATATTTTCGAATATTTTTGGATAATGGTCGAAGTTATGAAATGTCGATTTAAGTTTTTATGGGATTATTTCATAAATTGGTTGATTAAGTGGTAGAAATAATATTGGAATAATTATTATGATAAATTATTGGGCTTAATTAATGTTGTTGGTAGTAAAATATGGGGTGTAAATGTTAAGCCCAACAAGAATAATAATGTATTATATTAATTAAGTTGAAAATAAGAAGGATTAGGTTTTAATGAGAAGAGGAGAAAATAGCAGTACGTGGAAATAGAAATTTGGAAGAAGAAAGGAAGAACAAGCTTTTAGAGAATTAGCCGTCGGGAGAGGAATCGCAGACCGGAAAGCCAAATTGGAATTCGACCAGAAAATTGTAGAGAGACCGTCAATCCAAGGTAAAGGTGGGATTCAATCTCTATAACCATGTTTATGATAAATTGTATGTGGGGTTAGATTGTATGATTTTCCATGGATAAATTGTTGTCTCTGTGACGTGTTCGTGAAATTATTTGGCTGTGTATATTGTTGTTGCTGGGTTGGTCGTGGATAGACGTAGTGATTGAATTAATTGATATTATTGTTTGTGTAAAAATAAAAGTATGTGTTGGTCTGGTATGAAAATTGGGATCAAAACAGATACGCAGGAAGAAAACTGAAAATTGGAAAATTGAAGAAAAGTGTGACGTTCGTCACAGTGGGTCCCTGCCGACCGACAGGGAGTATGTATGTAGCATGTGTCAATCAACACATGGTGTAGGAGAGAGTATGTTGTTCGACATGTTTCATGTGCAGGAGGCACTTGTTTTTGTTTTATCTTTTCCTTGCCACGTAGGTAGTATATAATGAAAAGTATGAAAATGTGCGATGGTAGGCATGAGAAATTGTGATGATAGACATGAGAAATTATGATGAAGGGCATGAGAAATTGATGTAGACATTTTTGTTGGTTTTCTTTCTTCCTGCCACGTAATGGATAAACATAGGCACGACTTAGTAAACTTTTTAGTAGACTAATAATTTAACTAGTATATTAATATATTATGATAGTACCTCTTAATTTTATTTGTGTTGTGGTATGATCAAACAAATATAGCAGTTTGATAGTTTTAGCAGAATAAGCAAGTTAAGTAACAACAATAATAACATAATAGTGTGGTTAATAACAGGAATATAATTTAGTAGCATTTGAGATTTAATATCAGTGAATTAATAATGGAAACAATGGGAATTAGTAGTAATAATAGAGGTTGCTGGAAATAGTATCAAATAGAAAATTCGTAGTTTAACCGGTAAATTTGTTTAGCCAAAATCAGTTGCAATTTTGTAGAAATAATTCGTAAACAGTTGTAGTTATTGTTGGTTGGTTGATGCATTGGAATTATGTCGAGAATGTTGAATATAGAAGTTATCTAAATAAATGGAAAATTAAGTAGTTGAATGAATTAAATGATTTAGTAGATAAAGCTTAGTAATTAAATAAAGGTAGTAAATAAAATGTTTTAGGCATAGATTCGTAACTGATAAGTTGTGTATTATTTGTCGTGGTTGTTTGCTTGAATTATTGTTGTTAATAAATTGATGTGGATACGTTGATGAAGTTGTAGGCCTATGACCAATGTTGAATTGTGTTGAATTATTCCGGTTTATGGACAAATTGAGTTGTAGGTCTTATGACCAACGTTGATGAAATATTATATTGTAGGCCTATGGCCAATGTTGGGTTGCGGTTAACTTGTTATAATGTTGTCGTTGTCATGTGTTGTTGTTATTGCATTGTTGTGAACTTGTTGTTGAAGTTGACGTCGCATTGCATACATCGCATTATTAAGTTAAAAGTTGAAGGCTTATGCCTTGACCTTGATGGGACCACGTTGAAAGTTGAAGGCTTATGCCTTGTTAATGCCTCGATAAACTAGAAGATTTTAAGTTGAGAGTTCTGCTCCAATGGTACCACATGCATATGCATTATGTTGAGTCGCATTCAGTGTCGTTTAATTAAGTGGTTGCTATGTCGTTGTTGTATTGTTTAATTGAGTTGTTGCTATATCGTTGTTGTGTTGTATAATTAAGTTGTTGTTGTGTTGTGAAATTATGATGAATTATGTTGTTTGAAGTGATGATTTTGTGTGCCTTAATTCTAATATATGGTTTATCATACACTTGTTTATATTGGTTGGTATCTCACCCCTTCTGTTGTGATGTTGTCTTTACGTGGGTAACATGCAGATAATGAAGAATGAAGATTTAGTTGTTGTTAGTTCGAGTTGGGTTGTCGCTCTGATACGTAGCACTCGGGAGATGAACGCTAGTTGTTTTGTTGTTGAACAACTATGTTGATATATTAAAGTATTTGTTGATTTTAAATTGTTTTAAGTTGAAAAAATGATATGCCATCCAAGTTGATTAATGTAGTTCCGCTGCTTAATATTAATAAAGTTGATTCATGTTATTTCGGTTCATCCGAGTTTATGTGTTATATATCTATGATAGCGTGCAGTTGGTTTAGTTGAATTGTAATACTCAAATTGTTTGTCGAAAAAGAATTTTATAACTTTGATTTTCATAATAATTACCGGATAGAATTGAGGTGTTACATTCAACATCGCTTCACTTCTCAAAATTGTTTGGCTCAATATATTGATAAATTATAAAGAGAGCTTTATAATTGTTCTTCTTCAATTCTTTGTATTAAACTTTTTCTTCATATGTTGCTTATTCTTCAAGCGGTGTTACATCTTCCTTCACAAGATCCTAAAGATCTTGATAACAAAAAACCACCTTCATTTGATTGCACCAATTTTCATAACTCTGACTCTTCAGATTTAGAAGACTCGTCGAAAAATTCCTATTTAGATGATTCATTTCCATCATTATTTTCTTTCCACAAATTGCTCAACCAATGCTATAGATACTAGATATTAGAATTAAACCTAAAACTGAGTAATTCTGAATCAATCTTGATGAACAAGATTCAATCACACCGATCAAAATCTCTTATTCTCCACTCTTCACATGAGTGAATCAATCAACCTTGATTATAAGATGATTATCTCTACACAACGACAATGAAAAATAAAGAAAGAAAGAAAGAAAGAAAGAAGATTAGGAGTTGACAGAAATTAAGGAAGAAAAGAAAATGATGATTTATGCAGAGTTTCTCTCTATTAACAAAACTGTAGAAACAATGTTACACTAATATCAAATAAAAAATATAATTAATATGTTTTAATTAGATACACATATTTAATTGATTGATAATATAAAAATATTTTTTACATATTATTTATTCTCTTTCTCTCTTTTATACTAATTATATGTTGAATCTCAAAATAATTTTATAAATATTTTATTTCTATTTCTATAATATTTTATGATATTTATATTTCATTTAAATTTACATAAATACAAATAAATTTAATATTTTTTGAACCTATTAAATCTTTAATTTTGGGAGATCTCTTATTTACAAGTTGTATATGCATTAGAGAACTCATTCTTCACACAGAAAGAATTGATACAAAACTTCCATGGCGGCCATTCTTTTCAAAGGAATCGCAGCTCGCTCTCTCACCACACGTGTAAGTTTCCCAACCCCTAAATTTCTTATTTTTCCTGCAACGTTCATTCTTCTCTTACATTTTACGGTTTTTCGTTAGAATTTAGGGTTTAGGGTTTAGGGTTTTGTTATGACGCCATTTGATTTACGTTTAACGTGTTTGCAGATAACTAGTTCATGTTATTATGGAATGAAATACTCAACCAAGGTGTCTGATGATCCTGACACACACGATGATTTCAAGCCAGCTACTAAGCTTGAGAATTCTGGCACTTCTTTGTCAAACATTGTTGAGCAGGTGAATTGAATTGAATTGAATCTTGTCATGAAGAATCTATTATTTCGATGACAAATAATCTGTGACTAATGATAATGTACAACAGGATGTCAAGGATAATCCTGTTATGCTGTACATGAAAGGCGTGCCTGATTTTCCACAGTGTGGATTTAGTTCTCTTGCAGTTAGAGTTTTAAAACAATATGGTAAGTATATCATACTTTTCATGCTTCATCCTTGCTACCCGAGAAATTTATTGTGAATATGGCTTAGTTTTACTGGATGACAAACTGAGAATTCAATTTATACGCTGTAATTAGTATTATTATTTGTTGCTTTTGCAGATGTTCCTTTAAGTGCTAGAAATATTTTGGAGGATCCTGAACTGAAAAATGCTGTAAAATCCTTCAGGTAAACTTGTCCTTGCTGGTTATATTACTCTAGCTTCTTCAGGGAAATGGTCTCACTGTAGCCTAGTTTTTCAAAATTTAATTTACGATAATTAGTAAAAAATTCAGTTAAAGGAATTAAATAAAATATATTCTTATTATTGCCAATCATAATAATGACTAAAGTTAGTGGTATGTGATATGAAACATAATATTATTTTCAAATCGCATTTTGAAAATCCAAACATTTTAGTTAAAATTTGTAAGTAATTGTTGTGCTGTCTAAACATTTAAACTTTCCAATTTAGAGTTCCATCTTGTCTAGAACTATGACACCCTTTACTGGCCATGGAGTTGAATTGCCGAAGTGCAGGTGCAGAATATATATTTCTGATGTTTTCCCTTTTCTCTACAGTCACTGGCCAACATTTCCACAAGTTTTCATTAAGGGAGAGTTTGTTGGTGGATCAGACATTATTCTTAATATGCACCAGGTTAATTCCCATTTCAAGAGTTGATCATTTTTTACTTTACAACATTTTCTACTCTCATGTTTAACAATATTTCACATTCTTGCAGAGTGGTGAATTGAAGGAAAAGCTTAAGGATATTGTTTCCAAGCAGTAAAAGCACAACTGAAGCAATGAAATTTTAAGAGAGAGGTAGTTTAGACCGACTTGTTCGACTCAATCTGTTTCTTTTGCCGAAAAGATTACATTATGTGATATCTTTGTATCAGGTTTTCTGGATAGTAATAAGTTATTCAACGGACAAATTCTGCGTGTGCATGCACTTTGCTTTATTGTTTATTTTATTGTATATGAAATTATAGTTAAGACTGAACTCTTATTCATTCTGTGTTAGAATACTATGATAAGAGCATTGTATTACAGATTTTTGGTAACAAGGCAGGGGAAATAATTCAATGGCAAGTGTTTTGTGGTATATAGTTTCTAAATTAATTTTTCTTCTCAAAAACAAAAGCATTATCTTTAATTACATTAACTTTTATAGTTCACCCAAAAAAGAAAGTTTATTGGAATTGAAAAACAAGGAGTCCAAGATCCCTGTTTTGTTACAATTACAATGCTAATGAAAACTAAAAATCTCTCCAATAATACTACTAATCAAGCACCTAGATTCTACAATAATAATGTAATAAAGAGATAAATACTTAGTACACATTCATATATCTTTATTCCTCACCAACATGACAAAAAGGGACCCAGAAAATTAAATCTCATATTTATATTATCCGACCTTCCCTGTTATTCTACAAACATTCTCACTGATTCATTCATATTTTCATACTAGTTTTGTCATTCTAAGATGAGAATCCTTCAAGTCCCAACCTTGAACTAAGCCAGCTGGAAACCTCATCCATCTCTCTTGGAACTGTGTAATGACCAAGCCTGCATTCATATCAACAAACTGTGAAAAGCTGTTCTAATAATTAACACTTGTTTCATTAGTAAGATGATTGATTTCATCTTACCCTTCATAGGATTTGAATGCTATATATCGAAACCCGGCTGAGCTTAAGGATTGTGCAGATTTCTCTCCATATTTGCAGTGTACTACATCATCACCTACAAAAATGAATTCTCTGTCGTTATTTTGAGATCAGACGGTTGAATTGAAAACTTTGTAAATTCGTTACACCAGCATATAAATTTTTAGACACGTACTGATTCCATGGCATAGTAAAATCGGTAACGAAGCAGCTCGCCTCCGTGATTCGTGTGACACTTCTATCTTGTTTCCTAAGCTCCTACAAGATAGCAGATTCCAACACAACGGGGAAATGATTATAGTGAAACTGATGAGAAAATAATACATGTTTTAAAGTAATTTTATCAGTTTGTGATACCTTGATCCTGGAAGCCAACCACTGAGTCCAACAACTGCTCTTAAACAGACAGGATATGGGATGCCATTTCCATACCTTCCCATGGCATAACAAGTTGAAGAGTATAATGCTATTGCAGCACCCATGCTGAACCCTCCAATACCAACTTTCACTGTCACACAATAATCAAGCATAGGAATTGTTAGCACCTAGTGGAATTTGAAGCTGAGATCTTAAGAGGAGCACACTCTCAGATCTCAAGCTCTCGCCAACAAGTCAACCTGATGGTTAACATTATGTTATTATTGATTCTCAGATCTCAAGCTCTCGCCAACAAGTCAACCTGATGGTTAACATTATGTTATTATTGATTCAATGAAAGCTTTGAAAAGTACCATCAGCTGGCTCTGTTGACAGCAAGTTAGCAATATGTGCTGCTGAAGCATCTAAACCTTCCCAATCATCTGGACCATCTTCTGAAAGTTCTCCCACATCAAACCCTGCAGATTAATATTCAATCACCGAGTTAATTACACTTGTTTAGTGCTCTAATTTTCAACTAACAAAGAGGAGGAAAAAAAGTTTTTTTTAATATTACATGCAGTGCAGGGAAAACCGCCGAGTATCGCCACAGGACGGGTAGGAGCAGTAGGACAAATCCATTTTATCTATATCAATCATACAAAATCATCACATTACAGAACACATATAGAGAAATTTTTAAGAAAATATAAAATTTATTGAAGATATAAATAAATAAATATTCTCACATTTGGAAGTGGAAGTGATTCCAACAATTGAGATGAACTGCAGATAAATAAAACACAAAATCAGAATATTTCTATTACATGATAACTTCTATTTATACAACAATATATTCTTCTGTCAATATTGATATATGTAGAGAATTTAGTATATACTCTTCTAAACCAAGAATTATAATCACAACTTTTTTCTGCAGAATATATTCCATTTAGAATCTAACCAGAAAGAACTTCAATACTTAGAACATTTAACATCAGGAATCTAACCAGAAAGAACTTCACATACTTTCCCTTAAAAGTTTCATTTTTCGTGTACGGATTGTGTACTTGGAACAAAAGAATGAAGCATTAAGGTTTTAGACAAGGTAGAAAGAATAAATATCGTGATTTCTGTTTGCGTTAACTTTTTACTTTTGAACCGAATTACTGTTCTAAAAGAAATGACATGATCCACATAGGAAGAGGAATAACTAATGGTTATGATGATGTTTGCATGACATATAACAGTGATGACATTCATACCTCAAACCATTATCACCAAGTCCATGCAACCAAACTATAGTAGCTTGGTGCTTTCCCTTAGGCCTCACAACATGTGTCTTCCCGAACTCAAAAGCTCGTCGAGTAGTTCTACTACCTGCAATTTAAACAGGAAAAAAAAGATACTACTCAATAACATGATAAGTTTGAAGATATATGTTAAATGTCAAAACATAAGGCAAAAGTATTTATAATACTTGGATTCACGACGAGTTTGACAGATCACAACGTGTCAACGTGATTTTAGCATAAAGTTGCACTCAAAAGCTTCAACCAAACCACGTGTCATCATGATTCTGTCAAACTCACCGTGACTGGTGACTCCAAACACGCGCATATAGCAATCTATAGACTAAAGTTCATGCAAGTTGTAAGGAAGGATAAAAAAGAACAAACCGGAACCGGTATGAGAATGTGCATGACTCATTTTGAAAGGAAGAGTTGATGAAAGCAGGTCCACCTATTAGTACTGCAACTGTAATGAGAATGAAGAGGTATCTGCAATGAAGAAAAATGCAGAATGGTGATGACCCTTTTATACTCTAAAGAGTATAGTGGAGATGGAATAAAACGTGTGGGAATGCATTGCCATGTAAGTATAGGTAGTGCACCGTTTATAGAGTGAAGCTGCAATAGCCTAGAATGGTATCAATGAAAAGGAGAGAGAGAGAAGAGACAGAGACAAAAGCAAGAAACCTTTATGAGCAGAGAGAATCAAAGCAGAGGAGACAGAGCACAATCATCCATTCCTAAACCGCACAGCTAGGAGAGAGATCTCAAAAGAGAGAATCTATGCTTGTTTTTGTGGACAGTGCCCATAAAATAAAGCAAACCACAACAACAACAACAACCACTTAAGAATATTACTCAAAATGTAGAAAGAAAAAATGAATAACCTTAGTTTGTAAATAATATTAGAAAATATCTTTTCACAATCATTTGTTTATGAATTTCTTCTTGATTGATAGATACCCATTAACCTCAAAACCAAACTTTTGTACACAATGAAATCACTTAAGAATTTTTTTTACTTGCTTTCTAGTTCTTAACGGACAGTAATATGTAATAGTTAACCTCAATAATATAAATTATAGATTCAGCCTTTGTCGTTTCGATTCGTATAAAATAAAATAAAAACGGAGTAGCTAGGAATGATTTAAAATTAGAACTGACAAGAAAAAGTATGGGAGCTTTTCAGTGTAACTTCCCTCTCTTTATGATTTCTTAGTTGCCACTAAACTTTGCAGCTGAAACCCCACTTGAAGAAAAGTTTTGTTTGTTTATACATGTGATATGAGAAACAACATAAGTCCAAAATGATAATAATGATGTTCATGATTCATGATAATACATTAAGATGAAAAATAAAGCTTAAAATCTTTAGAACAATTTTTTTAAATTTTAGGCCATGATATGATATCTTCACCAAAAAGAATCTTAACAAATGCAGGCCTATAGTTTATTAAATCATCATGATGATGATAATGAAATTATGTCATTTGTAAATTATTAATATAATTCTGCTGCATATATTTTGTTATGTCAGATAGATAGAGCTTTCTTTAGTGGACTCCAACATGAATATATCCCACTCTTTTCTTTGGTTTATATAATTATATATATGTTACATTCCTGTTTGTGTCTCCATATTGTGCAGAGATATTTGCAGCTTTGGTTGAAGTATCAAATATGTAATTTATTGCAAAGTGAAAAAGTGGACCTGTGATGGCATATATACCAAGATAAACAGAGAGGCACTATGTAAATGTATAAGGTCAATGAGTTCATAATTCATTGTGCACCACTACGCCTGCTCTCTCCTATAAAATTCAGTTTTCATGCTTCTTTTACTTGGAAGTCTTCAAATGCTATCTGTCCTTTTGTTCTATCCACTAACTAGTTTATAGTTTTGTACCATTCTGTGCTTGTATTCATCAAGATTCTCTACAATTTTGAACAATTTTAATTGGATATCCTTTGCAAAAACTCATCAACATTTTCTCTCTCTTGCCTAATGTCAAACTCTCGTCTATTGACACAGATACAACATTAACCCTGACACGTAGACACTCATAATAATTATAACAATGAAAGTAACTCAATGTAACTTCATGTATTGGTGTTATGTCGTGATTTGACACCAATGTCTAGAAGGGCCGGGGCGAGGGAGCTAGGCGAGTGAGACGACCTTCGCCCTTGCCCTTATGTTTGACCTAAACGTGTTTTTGACTCAATTATTTTTTTAAGGGGGACAATTTAGGGTGGCGAGTGTGGTGGATGAAAGATTCTTGTGGTATAATTCAGAGTTATTTTTGTAATTTGAACATGTAACCCTATAAACTCTAATTTATTAGAGTAATAATACAAAATTACATCTACTATGTAGTCGATGAGGTAGATACACTTAACCAAATTGTATAAATAAATATCACACTTATTGTTTTGCGATTGATCTTCTCTTTTAAATTGTATAAATAAATATCACATTTATTGTTTTACAATTGATCTTCTCTTTTAAATTGTATAAATAAATATCACATTTATTGTTTTGCGATTGATCTTCTCTTTTCTCTTCGATTACTAGTTACTACTATTCTATAAATATAAACACACTTTCAACGCGAAGTATCGATGTGTTCTAGGCGATGATGCGTGAATCCTACTTCATCAGGTTGATGTACCAAACGTTCCACATTTCATGCTATTTTTTCCAATGTTAGAATTATTAGGTGTGTTATCCTCTGTAACATGGGCTAGTCCCCACTAGGAAAAAGGTGAATGCCTATAATTCCCACTCAGACTTTTTTTTCTCTGACAGAATGAAATGACAGTGTACTAAATGTTAGTAACACATTATTATTAATATTTTTTATTATTAATTTCCATTTTATTAAAAACTGTCTGTTCAAAAAAAGATAAGGTAGGACTTATATTTATTATGATGATGCATTTGTAATTCAGCTAGAATTATTTTGCTTTTCAACCTCTTGATTTCACTCTTTGAACTTTGAGGCTACTGTCATTACAATGAATGAACGAAATGTAACTCACTTAATTTTTTTAAAAATAAAATAGAAATAATTTTATTAATAGATTAATTAATCTACTAAAAAAAATGTCAATATATATATATATATATATAATAGACTAACATCTCATAACAAAATTTAGAAAAAGACTGATCTCAAAATTTAAAAAATAAGTTCATAAAAGATTATATATGTCCGACATAAACATCCTACTTACTAATACATAAATATTAATAATTTTTTTAGAACATAAATATTATGTTTTAGAATATAAATATTATTTTTTTAAAACAAAATTATTGATATATAAATATTAATAATTTATTTATACTAATACATAAATATAAATTCATCGATGTCATTTAAGAGTGTAATCGGTTCAATTTTAAATGATTTCTAGTCATAAAATATTTGAATTAATGGTTTGGTTTAGTTTTTAATATTTTTCAATAATAGAAAATCAAATTAAAATAATTGGTCTAGTTTGATTTAGTTTGGTTTGACGCATCAGTTTACAATATTTTTTTCAAACATTATATTTATTTGTGTATTCTCCACTATCGTATTTTTGTTATGTATTTTATTTATTAGTTTTAAAATATATGTAATTTATTCAATGCACTATTTTTCAAACAAATTAAATACTTAATTCATAAAATAAATTACTATTAATTATAAAAATTAACACTTATAATATCAAAAGATTGAGAAGAAAATTGAAAGGTTAACAAACAAAATATGAAATATCTTATATCGAATGAATATGAAATATCTTATACTCTATCTATATAAAAAAAATCAAATAAATAAATTTCAATTGAATATTTAAATTGATTATAGTTTTAATTTTTTTTCTTCTAATTAGTCTATCAAAACACATTATTAAAAATATCGATTGAGTGGTGAGTACTTCCGCGTGTTGTTCCCGTCACAATTGTTTTCTCTATTTTTGTTTCTCATACTATGGAAGAATTTAATCTCATCTCCTTCGATCCTTATCATCAGAATTCCCACAGTATTCACAAAATATATCAATAAAAAACTCCTAAAAACTAAAAATCTAATATCTATCCAATAAAACAATACACGCTGGAATTCACCATTACATCCTTCTTAATTCAAATTTATTTTTTGTTAAATACAAGGGTAATATTGATTTTGTATGCAATGGTTGATTGATAGAAGCCAAACATTTAATTTTGCTGATATGTAATTTTGTTATACTTTTTATACTTTTTACACGCTAAATTACACACTGCAGAAGCGGGAAAGGAAAATCATATTTAAATTTTAAATGCATCATTGAAATTTGTCTTGGATCAATGAACCTTTCACTCTCATCAATGCATTAAATAATGAAGGCAAAATATCTTTTTTGGTCCCCTAACTATATCTCGAGGTACATTTTGGTCTCTTATCTCTAAAAAGTGTCAAAGTGATCATTTAATTGTTCAAAAAGGACTACAGTAGTCCTTTCCGTCCAAAAGGCACTAACAAAAGTTTGTTTTGTATACGTGGCAGGTGACATGGACTGTTATAAACTTCTTCTCCTACCTTGCTTTCCTCTATCGTACTTTTCGTTGCCTTCAACACAGTTTCCCCAAATTCTAGGGTTCAGTAGAGAGAAATGAAAGCATCTTCGATTTTGAAATTGGTTGTGGAAAAATGAAGCAGACATCATCAACCAACACATGGCAGTGTTCATTTGAGTCGAATGTGAAGAGCGATAGTTGTGTAGATGGCAATTTCAGATGGAAATCCATATGTGGCTGTGGGGACATGGCTCTTCTTCGAAGGGCTTCTACTGTGATGAATTTTGGGAAGCAATTTTGGAGTTGTCGTCATTATAAGGTACAAAAGAAATTAAATTAGTTCTTCATCTCACTATTTAATTTCTGAGTTTCCTTATTAATATTTGAATTGGAAATAACACACGGTTCAACACAAACTGGCTGTGGATATTTTCAATGGTACTATGATGATGTTGTGGATGAGAAAGGTCAATTTATGAAGAAGCAAAAGGGCCGGTTAGAGAAGATGCAAACTGAACTTGATGCTGCAAAATTGGAGTTGTTATCTTTAAAGGCAACAAACGATGGTCTGAAACAAAAGATACTGGAGTTACAAATGCAAATTAAGACGATGATGAATTCAGAAGAAAAATAAAATAAAAGAATGTTATGTATTGTTTTGTTATTTGTCATATGGAAAACGTTGTAATAATTGTATCATGTTTAATTAGAATATTATGTATTTGGTCACTTTGAATTAGCATGTTTTTGTTTGTATTGAACTTTGGCATTTCTATTGAGAACAAAGTTAGCTTGAATTATAGTATTTTTGAATTCAACAGTTAATATTACAGGTCCAAAAAATTGTAAACAACAGTTAATTATAAGGTGGTGTAAACCACTAACATTCATACATTACACAATCAAAACATAACACCCGATATTACAGGTCCAAAATAGTTGATATTACAGGTTCACAAAGCCTAATATTATAGTTCCATAGTTAAAGCCTACTATTATAGGTCCAAAATAACCTGATTTTACAGGATCAAAACAAGTTAACATAAGCAATCCTAATATAAAACTTAACATAATCAATCCTAAAGTTTTGCTCTCTTAGTTGGTGTTGTCCTTCTTGTTGTTGGACCTACAACAGTTCTTGCTGCATTCAACCTAGTTGTTGGACCAGGTAGGACAAATGGTGCATTTGACCTTCTAATTGACAACTTTTTGGATGATTTAGAAGCAACTTTCTTTGATGTTTGGGAAACAGGAACTGACTGAGATACCTGAGAAGCCACTGATACAAATGTTGGCTGAGATGCCTGAGAAGCCACTGGTACATGTGCTGGTTGAGATGCCTGAGAAGCCACTAGTATAGATGCTGGATGAGATGCTTGGGCAGTCATTGATGCAGGAGTAGCTTGTGCAGGGGATGACTGAGATGCTTGGGCTTGGGCAATTACTGATGCAGGAGATGCATGTGCAGGGGCTGGCTGAGATGCTTGACTAGTAGAAGGCACCTTGCAAGTAAGCTTGTTATGTCCTGATTTCTTACACCTGCTACACTTTATGATGAATCCTATCCTCCTCATCTTTTTATCAGATCCATCTATTTCTCCTTGCTCTAAATTCCCCCTCTTCTTTGGCCTTCCTGACATTTTCCTAAATTTGGGGGGAGAACATCAGGATACTCTGTTCTACTCCATAGGTTTGAGTCATTGACAAGGTATATTACAGGCTTGTACACTTGCATGCATCTTGATTTCCTATAGTAATCAGGTATATAATCATCAATCTTCTGGTTCCTACTTTTGATTGCTGCAAGTGAATGCACACAAGGAAGGCCAGTTAGCTCCCATCTCCTGCATGAACATTTCCCATCCTTCAAGTTGATTGTCAATTTGTTAACTGAATTTTCCATATGCTTCACTTCAAATATATGCTCATCAGACATCCTAACACAAATTCAAATTACAAAAATAGCTATTTTAACACATAAGTTGTTAAATAAATGTGTTTAACTCAAATTACCCGACTAGCCCCATGTTTGCGTATGAACTTGTTTTTTCAATTTTCTTCATAATGTTAGGCAACACATCAACATCTTCCAGTTTTTGAAACCTCATCCTGTTTGTAGCTCATCTCTCCATCACGTATATCCTAATTTATTCCACCATAGTTATCAATGGCTTGGACCTAGCATCAAGGATGACACTGTTAAATGTTTCTGACATATTATTGAGAACTGCATCACATTTGTTTTCAGTCTTGAAATATGATCTGCTCCAGCACCTTGGAGGTCTGGCTATCATGTGTTTGTATGCTTCTCCATTGAGCTCTTTCATTACTTTCATCTCCCTTTTCCAAGCTTGGTAGTATGTTGACTTGGCAGATTTCCATATTATTTCCTTTAGTTTTTTCCCTGGATACCTCTTTCTGAAGTTATTGTAAAGGTGCCTAACACATAACCTTTGTTCAACTCTAGGTAGGAGTTCCTCCATTGCAGGCAATAATCCTTATGTCATCAAGAAATTAAACATGACATATGAAAAGTTACAACATTAAAGGGAACAAAAAAAATATAATTAGAGGCATACCTTTTGTTGATCAGAAATAAATGTGTATGTCAGACATTCCTCTTTCCCACCAAGATCATCTATAAGCAACTCTAATAACCATGTCCAGCTATCTTTGTTTTAACTCTCCACCACTACATATGCTATTGGTAGCATTTGGTCATTGGGGTCTCTTCCTATGGCTGCCAGTATTTGACCTCCACACACGCCTTTCAAAAAACACCCATCAAGTCCAATGAAATGTCTACTTAACTTGAAACTTTTCTTGTAAGCTGCCAAACATATGTACAACCTTTTGAAATGTAGTTTCTGAGCATCACCACCTTCTTGGGCAGGTTGTACACTGACTTTGACAGTTGACCCAAGGTTAGATCTTAGTAACTCATGTGCATAGTCATAGACCCTTGCATAATCTCCTAAGAATGATCCATCAACCATGTCTCTTGCTGCAAACCTAGCCCTTATAGCCTTGGTTTTGTTGACCCCCACATTCCACTTTCTCTGAACCTTTTCCTTAACATCCTTCAGCTTTATTCTAGGGTTGGTTTTAAGTGAATTTAGTAGCCTCTTGCTGAGCCATTTAGTCTTCAACAACTTCACATTATATTCTCTACTGCAACTATGAGTGTCAACTGCCTTTCTTAGTTGCCAAGAATCCTCATCTTTCAATTTAACACAGTAATCTTCCCATGCACATCCAGCCTTACACCTAACCGTAATCCTTACCTTGTCATTTTTAATAAACCTTAAACCTCTACCATTTTGGACTGCATAAGTGGTAATTACTTCCTTGAAATCTTCATTTGTACTGAAATAAGTTCCCACTTCCCATTTGTAATTGGTCATATCTTTTAGAATCTTGAATATGAGATACTTCCTTCTCCTAACTCTAATGCTATCATCACTTTCACAATCACTTTCAAGTTCCTCACTTTCATTATCACTTCCTTTACTATCATCACACTTGTCCTTACCATTTTTGATGTTTACTTGTTCATCAACTACTCCTTCACAATCATCTAAGTTACCCTCTTCTTCTTCAAGTTCAGTATCATATTCATCAAAATCATCATCAAATACTACCTCCATTGCACTATCATAATTGAAACTAATATCCTCAGAACTATCATCAGAATCAGTAAGTCTCACATCATCATCAACCTCACTAGCCCTTTGTCCAATATCATCATCATCAGCCATTACATCATTCATCCTAACATCATCCCTAACATCAGCCCTTACATCATTCACATTGTCATCAGCCCTTACATCATTCACATTGTCATCAGCCCTTACATAATTTACATTGTCATCATCCCTTACATCATTCACCCTATCATCATCTACACTTTCATCATTCATCCTAACATCATCTACAACTACCTTTGTTTCCTTCAACATCTCCTCAATCTCATCTACTATCACGTTAAGTGGAATCTCATCTAGCACAACTTCATTCTCATCTACAAAATCAGGCTGGGATAATGTGTGTTGAATAAAGACTTTAACACTGAGATGAACCCTATATAGATCAGCTATCTCTAAGGCCCCTCTATCATCATACAACAAATTCATCCCAGTTGTTAGATCCTTATAATATATCTTCTCTATCTCTGCATACCCTAGTTCCTTAATCGCACCTATCAACTCAAAAAATCCCCACTTATCAGCATCTACTCTCAGATCAACAATCTTACCCCTTTCGTACACACTCAGGTCGTCACTAACAAAATAACCACTATGGTGGATCGTAATGTTCAGAATTTCTTCCATTTTAGAACATGCCCTAGAAACCCTAGATACACGAGAAGAACAAAGATTTCAGAAAAATTGAAGGGAGAATAAACCCTAGATACAAGCGAAGAACAATGGATTTCATAATAAACTTACCTCTCAACGAATTTCCTCTTCAATTTCACCTCTCAGCGAAGAACAATGGATTTTCTCTTCGTTTGCAGAAAACAGTTCAAGCAACAATGACTCAGATTTTCTCCATTTTCTATTTCAATACATTAATACGTGTCCAGCTAATTTAATTAACATATTATAATAAATTAAGATGTGTCAGCCACATGTACGCCACGTACACCCTTCATTTGACTTTGACTAACGTGGATGACGGAAAGGATAAACGTGGTCATTTTTGGACAATTAAAGGACAACTTTGACACTTTTTAGAGATAAGAGACCAAAATATACCCCGAGGTATAATTAAGGGACCAAAAAAGGTATTTTGCCAATAATGAAAGATCACATTGAGAGTTGTAGTATCTCCTATTTTTCATCAACAACAATGGTATCCCTTTCAAATAAAAACACAGAGGAAGAAAATAGGGAAGAATTAAAGGCACAAGGACGAGGGTTGTACCACACGATTGATTTCTAGCGAGCTCTGAGATCGATTTCACGGTGGTGGTCGGAGGTTCCTCATGATGGTGATACGATGAAGGTTTGAGGCTCTTGTTTGTGAACGACGGGAGAACGTGATGGTACATCAGTCCTGTCGCTAGATTTTGTTGGAAGATGAAACGACGCCGATGGTGATAGTTTCATACTCTTCTCTAAGTCATTCTTGTGCCTTTATTTTCTTCCACTTTATGGTCTATCTTTTCCACTTTCATTTTTGTGTATTTGTTAGTGTATTTTGGTTGTTTGATAATGATTTTATAGTGTTAATGTTCTTGAAATTTTATTTTTGATTCACAATTTGGCATTTGAGTACCAGTTAATTGTATTCATATGTTATAAATGTTGGGGGAGAGTTAATAGTAGGAGCATTGATATAAAATTGAGGAACAAGCACCCTTGTGAGAGACACACCACTTGCCCACCTAAAACCTTAAGGTGATAGGTGAGTGGATTCTCCCACTTATATATGTTTAATTATCCACATTCCTATTCAATGTGTGACTATTTTCTCACTTACTCACACTTGCTATATATTTCAACATTCCCCCTCAAGTGTGAGTCCACAATGCTCCTCCGCTTTTACCGTCATTTCAACACTCCCCCTCAAGTGTGAGTCACAATGCTCCTCCACTTTTACCGTCGTTGACACCTTGCAACGATCGATACTAAGTTGGTCCCTTTCTCAAACCAAAGGCTCTAGATGCCATTTTAGAGGGAGTTAATAGTAGAAGCATTGATATAAAGTTGAGGAACAAGCACCCTTGTGAGAGACACACCACTTGCCCACCTAAAACCTTAAGGTGATAGGTGAGTGGGTTCTCCCACTTATATATGCTTAAATATCAATGCTACTACTATTAACTCTCTCTAACAATAAATATGTATTATTTATTTATTTATTTATTTAAATTCAAGTTTCTAGGATTTGGCTCACACATAGATGAATCTGCTAAAGGGGAAGCTAATGACGTTGCTGATTCCAAAAACTCAAAGAATGCCGCTGAAGAGTGTCCTTCGCCTGAGCATATGGAAAACATTGTATGGATAGGAGTGACAATATCCTCAGATGATTAATAATTTCAGTGGTTGTTGCTAATTGAAATGACACAATATACTTACTTCAGCACTTCAATGAAACTAAATTATAGTTTGTGTTTATTTGAAATTTTGTAATCTAATTGCATTCAAATTGCCGAAATTTATAAACTATAAACATTTGGCTTTTAGAATTAGAGTCTTATTAGTTTTGAAACCAATCTCATTGAATTAATACCAAGAATCTCTATTAGAAGTTTATAATGTCAGATGGAACACTCTCTTTGCTTTGACTTCCTATTTGATATAAAAAATTGTTTAACTACATTTTGCATCTGACTTTATATAAATAGTTTGTTATGGACAAGCAGTCACAATCGTTTACTTCTGAGCTATCCTTCGGAATAAGTGAGTGACTTGAACTAAGTTTGTTGCTTCTCATAGAACCATGATTTGCTCGAATATTTTAGCGTCAAAGTATTTTGGTGTGTTTATTTGATACACATTCATGTTATTGCAATATGCAATTGTTTTGAATCCAATGAATGCGATTGTGATGGTGATAAATCAGATGCTGGAAAATATGTTGCATTAAACAACCTCATTGGTTATACATGAAACAAGAATGAATTTGACATTGTTATCAGTGTTTTCCATATGCCAGGCATGAATGGATTTAAACTTTTAGAATATATTGGATTAGAAATGGACTTTCCGGTTATTAGTGAGTACTTCAATTTTGTTAAATTGTAATTCGATTGTGTTGAAACTGTGTGTCGGAAGGAGGTTGTCCAGTCGAAGAGTTTGTGGTTTGACGCAGGCTATTCAGATTCGACGCAGATTTGATTTGTTTTAGATTTAGATTTAGTTTTGAGCTTTTATAGTTTTGGGCTTTGGCTTAGGGAGCAAGCAAACCTAAATCTATAAATAGAGGGAGCAACCCTTATTTTGTAATCAAGTTGTATAAACAAAAATTTTCAGTTGCAAAGTGAATAAAAAGTTTTCCACAGTTTATGGGCAGAGAGTTACTTTGCAGAAAATAATTCTTTCTTCTTCTTTTCTTTAATTGTTCATTGCCATTGTGTGGTGATATCAATCTTGATAGAAATTCATCATAGATATTTGGTGTATTTCTAACATCTGGTATCATGAGCTCCGATTAATCGATTCAAGGGAAAAACAATCAAGAACGACAGTGGAAGAAGAATTCACGATGGCAGTGAGCTATGGGAATGCGAATTATCCAGCAAGTCTTCCAATTCTGAAAGTAGATAACTATGAGAATTGGTGCAAGTAGATGAAGGTTTTATTCTGTTGTCAAGGTCTATGGGATCTTGTAAAGGATGGAGTAAAAGAGCTTGAAGAAGACGCTTTAGAAGAAGAAAAGTAAGAACACACAGAATAGGAGAAGAAGAGTTATAAAGCTCTCTTTATAATTCATCAACGTCTAAGTCCAGACAACTTCGAAAAGGTTAGTGATTTAGAATCTGCAAAAGAAGCTAGGGAGATCCTTGAGAAATCTTTTGGAGGCGCTGAAAAGGTGAAAGAGGTGAGGTTACAAACACACAAGAGAACGTATGAATTACTTCAGATGGAAGACAATGAAAGCATTTCTGATTTCTTCACCAGGGTTACAAAGCTAGTGAATCAAATCAAGACTTGTGGAGAAACGTTAACAACAAGAGCAGTTGTTTCAAAGATTTTGAGATGTTTGGTCTCTAAGTTCGACCACGTGGTGGTGGCTATAGAAGAAGGAAAAGATTTGTAGAAATTGACAAAGGAAGAGCTTCAAGGGACACTTGAGTCTCATGAACAAAGGATGAATGAAAGAACTGCAGGCAAGTCAAAGAGTGATGTGGCTCTGCAGGCTCAATCAACAAAAGACAAGAAAGGTAGAGGAAAATGGTTTGACAGAAGTAGAGGCGGCTACAACAATTCGAATGGCAGAGGAAACCAGAACGAAAGAAACGTGTCGAATAAGAGAAGACCATACCAAGGCAACCAAAGAGGTGGTGTTGCAAATAGATAAAGAGGTAGTGGTCGAAAGCCTGACAAGAGTCACATTCAATGTTACAATTGTCAGAAATATGGTCACTATTTTAGTGATTGTCCAGAGAAGCGAAAGAATCAAGAAAGTGATGCAAAGTTCGCTAAGTATGAAGAAGAAGAGATGATGTTGATGATCACAACAAGAGATGAAGAAAAATTCAAGGATCAATGGTACTTGGATTTATGATGCTCATCACATATGTCTGAAAGGAAAGTTTGGTTTGTCAATCTAAAGCCCTCAATGAAGAACATGGTGAAATTTGAAAATGATAATACTCTAGAAGCTGAAGGTATTGGAGATGTTATGATCATGAGGAAAGATGACAAAAGGTCAGTAATTTCGAACGTGCTACACAGTCCAGGCATAAAGAGCAACTTTCTTAGTATATGGCAGTTGGTTGAAAAGAATTACAAAGTGATTGTCGAAAACAAGATGATGAGAGTCGTCAACGCGAATGGAAGATTATTCTTTAAGGCCCCTATGTCCCAAAATAGAACCTTCAAGATCGAACTCAATGTGATGGAGCAAAAGTGCCTTTCGGCTGCAACTAGCAGATACAAATGGATATGGCACTATCGACTAGGTCTTCCCAACTTTAGAGACATCAGAGATTTAAAGAGGAAGAATATGGTTTCAGGATTGTAAGAAATCGACATTCCAAATGGAGTGTGTGAAGAATGTGTGCAAGAGAAGCAACACAAGAATAGTTTCAGCAAGGATGCAGGAAGCAAGTCGAAGGCTGTTCTCAAAGTCATATACTCTAATGTATGTGGACCAATCTAGGTGGATTCGTTTGGAGGTAATAAATACTTTTTCACATTCATAGATGATTTCAATCAAAAACTGAGGACTTACCTGATCAAGAAGAAAAGGGAAGTGATTGAGGTATTTTCCAAGTTCTAGTCTATGGTCGAAAGACAAAGTGGTCAAAAAATCAAAGTTTTGAGAACTGATGGTGGTGGAGAGTATGTGTCGAAATACTTTGACAGGTTATATGAAAAAGAAGGGATTGTGGTGGTGCCACCATACACTCCGCAGCAAAATGGTATTGTAGAAAGGAAGAATTGAACCATCATGAATATGGTTCGAAGTATGTTGAAAGACAAGAATTTACCTGAAGAGTTTTGGGGTGAAGTTGTGTCTACTGTAACTTATATTTTGAACAGATGTCCAACAAAGAAGCTAGAAGGGATTAGTCTAGAAGAATGTTGGTCTGGTGTGAAGCCTAGTTTGAGTCATCTAAAGGTATTTGGATCGACTGCACATAGACATATGCCAGATCAATTGAGAAGAAAACTTGATGACAAGTCGAGTCAAATGATTCTAGTAGGATATCATTTGACAAGAGGTTACGAGTTATTCGACCCAGTGAACAAGCAGATTGTGATAAGTAGGGACGTGATCATAGATGAGCTGAAATAATGGGATTGGACTCAAAATGTCAAGAAAGATTCAGTGAGAATCTTACTTGAAGAACCAAAAACTCAAGTCGAAAGAGAAGTTCGACAAGAGGAACCAACAGTCATAGATCAACCAAGTACAAGTACAAACAGACCTCAAAGAATAAGACATATGCCTGTAAGATTGTAAGATTGTGTGGTTACATAAGATAATGTGGTTGATAACGAAGGTGAGCTGGTACATTATGCTTTCTATGCAGATGTCGAACCTGTCAATGCAGATGAAGCATTGAAAGATTCGAAGTGGGTGAAAGCAATGGATGAAGAAGTGAAATCCATCGAAGACAACAACACTTGATCACTTATCGAATTGCATCAAGGAAAAAAGGAAATTGATGTCAAGTGGGTATACAAAGTGAAGATGAATCCTAAAGGGGAAGTAACTCGACACAAAGCAAGGCTAGTGGCGAAGGGATTTCTCCAGAAAGAAGGAATTAACTTCGATGAGGTTTTTGCACCTGTGGCTAGGATCGAAATAATCAGGTTGGTTGTTGGTTTAGCAGAAATAAACAGTTGGCACATATGTCAGATGGATGTGAAGTGTGCATTCTTGAATGGACTCTTAGACGAAGGAGTTTATGTTAAACAACCAGTTGGGTTTGTGAAACATAACTAAGAGAAAAAGGTGTACAAGCTTCATAAATCCCTGTATGGATTGAAGCAAGCTCCAAGAGCTTGGAACAAGAAGATTGATAGTTTTCTAAGGGAGAAGGAATTTGTGAAGTGAACAACTGAATATGGAGTATATGTAAGAAGAAGCAATAGTGAATTGTTTATACTATGTCTCTATGTAGATGGCTTGTTGATAACAGGTAGATGCAAGAAGGAGATCGAAGACTTTAAAGATGATCTCAGCAAGGAATTCAAAATGTCTGATCTGGGTGATATTTCATATTTCCTTGGCATCGAATTCTACAAAACTAGTAGAGGTTTGATGATGCATCAAAGAAGATATGCATGAAAAATTCTCAAAAGATTTGAGATGGAAGAGTGCAATTCGACTTCGACACCTGCAGAACTAAGTTTGCATCTGTCGAAAGATTTAGAGGAAGATGATGTCGACCTAACCCAATATAGAAGACTTATTGGGTCCTTAAGGCACCTTTGTCATACGAGGCCTGACTTAACATACAGTGTGGGTATGGTAAGTAGATTCATGCAGAAGTCAAAAGTATCACACCTAGCAGCGACAAAGAGGATATTGAGGTATTTGAAAGGTACTCTTGACTACGACATTTTATTTCCAGCAACTGATAAAAGAAAAGAATGCAACTTAGTGGGGTACACAGATTCAAGCTGGTGTAGTGATGCTGAGGGTCGAAAAATCCACAGCAGGATATGTGTTTATGTTAGATGGTGCGTCAGTTGCTTGGAGTTCGAGAAAGGAACTCGTTATGGCATTATCATCACGCGAAGAAGAATACATAGCTGATTCTCTTTGTGCATGTCAAGCATCTTGGATGGTGAACTTGGTCGAAGAAATTACAAGTAAAGATCTTAGAGCAATTACCATGAAGATCGATAGCATGTCAGCTATCAACCTGGCAAAGAACCCGATAACTCATGGTCGAAGCAAGCACATCGAAATGAGGTTCCACTATCTTCGAGAGCAGGTAGCAGATGGGAAGATGAACTTGGAACACTGCAGAACTGAGAATCAGATTGCAGATATCATGACAAAGGGTGTGCAGGTCAAAGTATTTCAAAGACTAAGAGCGATGATGAATGTAGACAATTTAGACACATGCAATGAATTAGGTGGTGTGTTAAATTGTAATTCGATTGTGTCAAAACTGTGTGTGTCGAAGGGAGGTTGCCCAGTCAAAGAGTTTGTGGTTCGACGCAGGCTATTCAGATTCGACGCAAATTTGATTTGTTTTAGATTTAGATTCAGTTTTGATTTAGATCTAGAACATAATAGATTTGATTTAGTTCCAATTAGCTATTTTGGGCTTTTATAGTTTTGGGCTTTGGCTTAGGGAGCAAACTAACCTAAATCTATAAATAGAGGGAGTAACCCCTATTTTGTAATCAAGTTGTATTCACAGAATTTTGCAGTTGCAAAGTGAATAAGAAGTTTTCCACAGTTTGTGGGCAGAGAGAGTTACTCTGCAGAAAATATTTCTTTCTTTCTTCTTCTTTTCTTTAATTGTTCATTGTATAGAGTGGTGATATCAATCTTGTTCATCAATATTGGTAGAAGTTCATCATAGATATTTGATGTATTTCCAACATCAAAATTTAGTTTTTACAACTTAGATTTGTTAGTGTAATGCACATATTATTAACCTATATTTATAATTATGTGGATATTGACCCATTGAAAAATAAATTAAAACTTTATAAATAATAATTTCAAACAACTGTAAAAACAAAATCATAAGTATAGCATAATATATAATATTAAATTGAATGACTTAAACTTAAATTAATTGGTTGTGCATCTAATACACAAAAGTCAAAAATTAGTGAATTCTTCCCTAATCTAAGGAGAATTTAAGATCAGAAACTTTTTGGTTTGTCAACTCCTTAGTAGCCCCACACTCAATTCAGGAAAAAGATTTTTTTTTGCATATTACAAATTGGAGCCTTTGTTTAAAACCAGACAAGATATGCTGCTGGCACTACTTTCTCATTTTAATTTAATTTTATGAAAAATCACTATCTTCTTATTGGGAGCATTAATTTAATATTAAAAATAGAGTGTGGTGGGAATAATATTGCAGTTATTAGGTGGCTAAAATTGGCAAAACTTTATAGTAAATGAAACATATTTGAGTACCTAATTGAAAAACCGTGTACGCTTCATAATCTGATTCTGATTATCTATAAGCTAGTGCACAGAATTAATTAATTAATTTATAAATTTGGAAATTTTATGACCGCTAATTTATTTGCACAAACTAATGAAATATATTCCTGTATATGAAGTGGACACATGCTACACTTAAAAAGGAAAAAGCTAAAATTCATTTAAATTAAGTTTATCTTCTTTACATATGACATTCAAAAAGAAACTTTAGAAGTATCTTTATTTACTAAAATCTTTTCTTTTCTTTGAATATTTACTTTTCAAATAAATATTAACAATTTATTTCAATTAATATATAAATATAAATAAATATTTTTGTTAATTCAACTACACATATATCTTATAAATATATCATAAGATATAAAGAAGTAATAAATTTAGCAAGAATGGCTATGTGGAAAATTAAGACTTAGATTTTAAAAGTGAGAAATATCTATTTAGATGAGTTAAATTTTATTGGTTTCCTATTTAAATAGAATGAAGTTTTGATCTCAATTTTAAGAATAATTTTTCTGATAAATCTAAATTTCTTTTGAGTTTTCGTTTTTAGCTCTACTTTAGATTTGGTGTTGTTGACGTAAAGATGTTTAGGTAGATAAATTTAATATTTATATAGTATTGAGAGAATTTCTATTAACGTGTCCTAAATAAATCAACTTCAAAATAAAATAAGGGAAAATATAAGGAATTTGAGAATTAAAGATTAAAATAAATAAATTTTTAAAATGAAAGATTTTTATTTTTATAAATTAAAGTTTATCTTATAGTTTCATTATTCTTTATCGATGATGTTTGAGCTACATGCATAATATTTTTGGAGAATAATAAACTTCTAGACTTTAAACATTTAATATGACTTTATTAGAAATATTATTTTTAATAAGTGTCACGTAGCGTAATCAGAAAGGGCGATGGTAGCGGAAACTACAACACGACAACACCGTGAATCGAAGATTGTGATCATGGTGCTTTTTGAATTAGGAGTATCGATTTTGCGTGATACCGTTAATCAGTGTTGGCTATCTCTGATACGATGGATCTAGGGGACAATTGCAAGATTAATATTCCAACGTCCAAGTCAGTTTAAAGTTCAAGATAATGGTAGTGAAAGTTGAGATTTAAGATTTTGTACTTGAAAATCCTTTACGAGGGTATTTGTATCTTGTGCCTCAAGGAGCATGTTGGATAATAGGCCTTGTGATATTGGGCCTTTGGCGAACACAGGCAGTGAGACCCGAGTCTTTGGACTGCAGAAGACAATTTCCCTTAAGACTCGTCGGGCATGTTTGATAATGGTGAGTCTTTCAATAGTAGTGGTCGGCCTTAAAGGATGTTCATACTTGCATTTCTTGGCATGCACCACTTTGGTTTTGCCAAAGCGTGATGTGGATGTGAGCATTAAATGCAATTCCATTATTGAAATTTTTCGTCGTTTTTCCTTGAGTATGGTTGTCTTCCCTAGATGAAATATGACCGTTGATTTGCCCTTATTTTTTGATTTCGATCTAATTTGTTCGATTGTCTTTTCTTATATAAAGATGTAGAGAGATCGTGGAAAACTTTTTAGTCATCTTGTAGACAAAGTTTTCCTTGTCTCTTTAAGCTTTTCCCTCTTGTCTGTGAGCATTTGTCTTCAAGAGTAATTGTTGTTCAATGCTTATGTCCTCGTATTTCAAGGTACATATTCTTTACCTCAACTTTTACTCAAGTATTTATCGCATTTTCATTACGATGAGTGATAAATCTACTATTATCGAGAGTGACTCGGAGGGTAGTGAACCCTATTTTGTAGGTAATACAATTTTTAGTCAAGAAAGTATATTTTTATGATGACAAATGTAAAGAAAAGAATAGAGATATCCATCAAGATAAAGGTGCAATCAATAATAAGTCAGACAATGCACTTAAGCAGTTAAAGATGCAAACCATGAGTACGGAGGTTTGATAAATATGACTATCAGATAAAGACAAACAAACTGGATTATGTCAAAAGCCTCAAGAGATATTAAGCAAGTTTCACCACAAAAAGGTCACAATGGACAATGCTTAGAGAAAATATCTTAAAATAGTAAGCGAGTGAAACTATGTAAAAACATAGGGACTTTTTCATAGAAGTACATGACTATAAGCGCGCACACACACACACAACATTTTTCTCAAATTATTTACCAAAAGAAAATATTTTAAGAAACATATAGAAATTGTCTAGAACAAGATGAGAGCACTCAAAAAGCCATAAGCGTTTTTTCAACTAAATTTAATCTCTTGTGCTAACCAATTAGATTGACGCGAAATTGAGGTGCAAGACAAATTGACCCAAATTCTATACAATCTCTCTCTCTCTCTCTCTCTCTCTCTCTCTCTCTATATATATATATATATATATATATATATATATATATATATATATATATATATATATATATATCCTATTTTTTTATATTGGGAACTTATACCCGTTTGATTTTCAAAAATTAACCAATTAAAAAAGTGTCATTCAATTAAGAATGACTATTTTTGCTTAAATTATATTACCTTTTTTGGGGAACCTCAAACATGTAAATAGAGGCTCTATTGCTCATTTCAAATCATCTAGAACACAAATTTATGTATTGAGACTCACTCAGACACACACACACGCACACACTATCTCTAAAGTTTTATATTAACCTTCTATCACTAATTTTTATAGGCAAATGCTTTTGTGAGGAAAGTATCATTTATGTGTGAGATCTCTATTGTAATTCTAGAAAGGTATAATTGTATACATTCACAAAGGTAACTATGTTTATGAATCTTAGTTGAATATTGTCCAATAGGGATTATATATGGTTCGAAGCTAAACACATTAAAAGCTTATGGTAGGGGATTGTGTGTGTGTGTGTGTGTTGAAGATTATCTAGGTTTGAGATTAGACCAATTAAAATCTCAAAGGTTATTTGATTATCCTGTTAAACCAATATTGAGCTAAAATATATTTTGGAACTTGAAGACTAACCTCTATAAGGTCAATGTTCGTTGAGAGAAGACTAACCACTTCAATCTATAGTCGGGAATGCAGTTTAACCACTTCACTTTCAACAAGCTATTAGAGAAAAGACACACACATCCACATCATTCGTCTTGTAATATTTTTGTTGTAGGACAACTACCATTTCCTTGTATAAGGGATTCATGAGTCTTTCATATTAAAATCTCTCAAGTGTTAATGGAAAATCTCAAGATCAAATCTTGGGGACATGACTTAGTTGTTTTGATTGAACTTGTATAATCCTTGGTGTTCTTCTTCTTCTCTCATTTCTTTCATTTTTGCACTTTAATCTCCAATATATACTTTCTGCTGCTTATAATTAAACATTATTTTCAAACTCTGATTTAACTTTCCAAAAGGATTTTAAAACCACGTTCTTCCAAACCACACAATTCACCCCTCTTTTGTGTGAAGTCTCAAGTCCAACATCTTTGTCTTTGAAAAAAAAGAATGGAATCTAAATCGCATTCCTTCCCTTCTGTCATCAGGGGTTTTGAATCAGGAATTATTATTTTGAGTGATGATAAAAATGTGAAATTATGGCACGCACAATACTAGAAGTCAAGACTTATGCCTCAACAACACGCAATGTCACAACACATGTTATGACATCTGTTGACAAAACAACAAACAATATAACAACACAACAAAGTTATAATTTGTAGAAAGTAAATGAACACAACGTTATGTTAACCCAGTTTGGTGCAAGTCGCCTACTCTGGGGACTACCAAGTAAGGAAGGAAATCCACTATCAATAGTACTAGTTCAAAGTTAAACTCCCCAGTTTACAACTTATCGCATAATTCTTACCCAATGCAACTTCTACCTAGACACCTCTTAGATATGTGAAATCAACATCCCACTTCCAATCACCATAATGATAAAATAGACCACTCCTAATCCCAAGGAATGTCTTCAGAAACTAAAACAGGAATA
This sequence comes from Vicia sativa, assembly GCA_021764765.1. NCBI lineage: Eukaryota > Viridiplantae > Streptophyta > Magnoliopsida > Fabales > Fabaceae > Vicia > Vicia sativa. The sequence goes on from CM038793.1 coordinate 240,467,132, forward strand.
ACACACTTCCAAATTACAAATACTAAGAGTTGCTTAAAAGTTTCCTCCAAGAACAAAAACTCAACTCTTGCTTCACAACTTCGAGCAAGAACAATCTCTTGACAAACAAGTTACAATCAGCCAACTAAAATATATCAAAGATACATAGGATGTACAAAGAAAGCGAAACTTCCTTGAAGAATCCTCATACTACAAGGCTGAGAAAATACGATCTCCCTTTATTTCTAAAGTTCGTAATCCTATTAGGTTTAGGTAGTTTCTTTAAATATTTCTCATCTATTCTTGGGTCTTGCATCTGCGCCCAAATATTCTTTGTTGTCCACGCTGAGGGTTGCACCAATATGTGCAGGAAAATAGGATCTAGGGAGTAGGGATACATGTTCAAATCCTATTAAATGCAAAAATAATAAATAAAATTTTAATACTACTTTATATCCTTTATCAGGTACAACCAGTCATGTAAGGCCATCTCATTGGTCTTATCTTTTAGAAGTCTCTAATCTCTCAGCTTATTATATAACTTAATGATTCTTTTGAATTTTTGAGTGGGCCAAATATAATCATTGTTATTGGTCATCCAAATTGGTTTTTGAGTAGCTTTTTGCTTCTTTTTTTTTTGTTTTGTTTTGTTTGTAGGCCCGTATGTAATAGAGACAAGCGAATAGGAGGAAAATATATGTTTGTGAATTTCAATGATGTTTCTTTGATTAATATATAACTATAGGGGTGTACAAATTTAATCCGTCTGATTGAAACCGACTGATTCATTGTCTAAAATACAACATATCGGGACATATCAAATGATGGATTGATCCAACTGCTTAATTTATATAGTATATCATTGTTTCGATCAAATTCTAATAATTATTTATATATAATTATATCGGTCGAATCAAGTGATGAGTTGATCCAACTGCTTAATCTATATTTTCATTATTTTAACGTTGGGCACGCTTCGCATGGGAAATAAAACATTAAAACTTGTTAACTACCTAATATTCAGTTTTGAATTGGATGAAAAGGAAGGCATAATTTTCTACTATTCCATTGACAACAACATTTTCTTAATATAAGGTGTAATTATCCGGTTATTACTTTAGATTCAAAAGGAGGTTTTGATTGCCATGCCGACTTCAAATTTGAGTAGTGATGTTAAGGTTGACCATTATAATTACGAGACAAAACTTGTTTATAAAAAAGTTTGAGCTCATCATTAAAAGTCAAATACAAATGATAAGCCTCTTGATATTAATGCACTTCATGTTTTGGTCCTCAGAAAATTATGAAAGTTGTGATTTGGATTATCTTACGTCAATCTCTTTACCAATAACAAGATTTAGTCATCATTACATTATTTGGCTCCAATTTAGTAACTCGATTAGACTAGGAAAATTATTCAACTATAGTATTCGCCTTTGTTTGGTAAGAGTAAGACACTTTGGTAAGAGTCTTTTCACCGTGAATTTACAGTTTATTTTATGATAGCTTATTTTTTAAATATTATTTTAAATAGCGTTTTAATTTATAATTTATAATTTATTATATTTTTTTCTATGTTTATCTTTATTATTTTATCTAAATTTCATTACCGTCCTTTATAATTTATGTTAATTTAAAATAAAATAATAATATATTAAATATTTTTTATGTCATTTTAATTTATCAATTAATGATACCGCTAATTTTATCAAACACTTTAATTAATTTATCAACTATAAGTCGTCAGTCATCGCTCATCAGCTATAAGCTATCAGTTACTCCCTCCATTTCATAAAAAATGTCTCATTTGCACTCTTTTCATGTCTCAAAATAATTGTCCATTTAAAATATTGATCCAACTTTTTTCTTCTTCTTCTCAATAGTACCCTTATAATAACACATGTATATGTTCATACTCTCTTTTACTTTATGTCATATTCTCTCTCTTCTATGCATAATGATTAAGAGTATTTTAGTACAAATATACAATTTTATCATTAAAATCAACAAACTCAATCATTTCCTTAAAAACCGCGCATTGTTCAAATGAGACTTTTTATGAGACGGAAGGAGTATAAACTAACTTATCATCCAATCGTTGTTTTTATCAAACAGAGTCTAAACATTGTGGTCCCACCTGATTTTATTAAAAAAAAAAATATTTTTAACAATTATTCAAAATAATATTTAAGTGTTACTTTTACAATAATAAATTATAAGTAAATTTTATTTTATTTAATATATTTAATAATTAAATATGAAGTCTATATATTGATTATATATATTTTAATAGTCAAGTGTATTAAAAAGAAATCAGATTTATTTATAATTTATTATCGAAAAGGTATTTCATATTAATATCGATAATGGTTGAAACTTGAAAGATTAAATATGATTACTAGGAATATGTTTTATGTATGGTGGTCTGAATTTCCAGTGACTAGAGATATATATATATATATATATATATATATATATATATATATATATATATATATATATATATATATATATATATATATATATATATATATATATATATATATATATATATATATATATATATATATATATATATATATATATATATATATATATATATATATATATATATATATATATATATATATATATATATATATATATATATATATATAAATGTTAGCATTAAGATGGAATTTTACAAGTATGAGGTGGAAATGACAATGGGTCCATAGTCTCCCATTACCCGCTCTATTTAGTAAATATGATACACGTACCCGCCTCATACTCGTACAGGTATCTATTAGATGAGTATTCATGAATTTTGAGATACCCACAGATATTAACGGGTATCTATATGAATATTATTATTTAAATATATTTTTACAAAAAATAATTTAAATAACTAATTTTTTTAATCTCAGACAAAAAAAAACTATTTTCAAATTTAACCCATAATAAATAATAACAAAAATAAATCACATTCAATTTTTTCTTCTTTTATCAAAATAATAATAAAAATAGTAATAATAATATTATATTTTATAAAATAACAATAATAATAATAATTTTGATCAAACAAATTAATATTTAAGTTTTTTTTTAAAATTATTAACGGATAGGGATACCTGTGGGTACGAGTACCTTCAAATTCATATTCGTACCCGTAAATAAACGGATAACCAAAAATCCATTTATTTTACTCATAGATATTCATTAAATCATCGTACCCGTGCCCGTGACTGATTTTATCTACGAGTATCCACGGGTACAAGTATTTTTGTCATCCCTGAACTTTGTCCGGCGTAGAATATAGATAGCTGTTGGATTCAAATCAATAACTCTGAAAGGATAAAAGACATGCTCGTGCAATGCTCATGGATGCAAATCCATATCCATATGTTTGTTAGTGATTGACGCACATTGACTGGATGTGAACTAATCTTTATGGGTTGTTGGCTAGCTTGAAATTGTTGCCTCATAAATCTAGCTATTAACCATGAAGTGAGGCCGAACTAAAAATCTTGCGTGTTAAAAAATATTGTTCATTTAGAGGTATTATTTGATAGCCAGGCTCAGTGGGGGTAATTGCCATGAAGTTATCAAGGTTCTTTTTTCAAAATCTTCTTTGCTTCAAGGTTTTCTAATAGAGTTTCATTCGCTAACAATTCTTTATTGCTAGAAGTTATCAAGTTTAGGTTATTTTCTCTAATTTGCTTCATCATTCAAGTTCCTCAAGAAATTGCATTAAACTAAGATATTACCTTCTTCTCCCTTTAAGTTTATGTGTTTTCATTTGCATTTGTAGATGGAGAACACATGAAACCCAAATGTATGAGTCCCCTTCGAAGAACTTATTAACAGTGACTATAGCACTAAACATGTAGTTGTCAACCTTGGTGATAGGGATATTTATGTCATATTAATATGAAATAGGCCAGGGTAAGATTTAATTATGGGAAAAACAAGATAACTAGTCCCATTGTTTTTGAAAATCTCAAGGATGACTCTGAGGTACATAAGGTCGCTAGGGTTTTAGAATGTCCAGTTAAGAGTAAATGTATTGTTGAATAAACTTGGTACCTATTACTAAAAATGAACCACAAAACCCAGCAAACAATTAGAACCATAAATAACATTATTCTGTTAGTCGTCAAAAGAGAATGTAGATAACTCTAGTTAGTGAGAAAAAAAAACCTTTACTACAGGTAACATTTAAGTTCGATCAATAAAATGAAGAAATAGAAATAAAGGAAGAATGCCAGTTCGGAAAATCAGATAAAGAAACAAAATAGTCTCTTTTAGACACTTTCTGTGTAACAATAAATGCGAGCACAAAAACTATCCCATGTTTAAATTCTAAGGGGAAAAGAGTTATTTTCTTCTCAAGGGACTAAAAATGAGTCTTCATTCTTAAACTAAAATTGCAGTCCCTTTTATAATAAAGATGCTAAAAGTAGCTGTAAGCCATGTAGGTCAACATATTGAGAGGGAAAAAACACTGTTAAAGAATCATAGCGATGCTATCAATTATTAGGCAGAGCAAAAATGACAACCTAACAGGATTTATAGTTTAATCAAATGTCCACCCTGTGTCTAAATAATCACAGAAACTCTCTGAAGTTGCTAAAACGCAAGGTCTTTAGACCAATCGAAACCAAATGAAGCAGGGCATCATGATTTTGAAATGTGCAAGTGTAAAACAAACTCTTTTGGAAAAATTTATTCCTGAAGGAAAACTGCAGCATCCAATTAATGGTGTCCATAAGGATCACCGCCAGGTCCCACCACTTCAAGCTGTAATACAAAGCCAAAAGAATTAACTTCAATATGTAGTAAAGTACCAAATTTGAAATGTTCATTTGTATTTGACTAGAACTCAAAATTGGTGAAAAGAATTGAATTGTGTTGCTTATTAAGGTGCAATTTTATGCATGTTGTTTTATGTAAGCATAAACTCCACCTCTTTTGTTAATGTCAGATAACAGGATAGCCGCTATTGCCAACACTTAAAAATAGACTAAACAAAAATTCAAACAGAATCCGTACATGATAATAAGTAACAAAATACACAAAATTAAAGTGGTTATCATACTTAATAGTTATAGTGAATATTGCACCTCAAACGAGATCGCGAGGAAGACATAACACTACGCTATAGTTTCTTTAAATAAAACAAAACATTCACTGAGATATACATTGAAGCGTTCATGAGTAGTGCACCTAGTGCAAAAATATTTAATTCTCTAACAAGTCGATTATTTTAGAGATTCAAACTGACTAGAAGGGTTAATCAACAAAGAACAAAGTTAAAAATATTCTTATATATTTGATGGCTTCTTTACACAGTCACTGGTATAGAATTTTGATTCTTGTTAAAATGAGAGTAACATATAAACATTAAAGGCATGCAGATTATGAAAGGGAATCAAAGTATGTCAAAACACAAATTAAAAAAGCAGAATCGACCAGTGAAGTCCATGAAAGTTGAGAGCAATATTGTGCAAATGCAAGCAAAGTAATGTATAATTTTCAATCTACACATGTACTGGTCATGGTAACCAACCAGTAACAATAACATTCTAAATGTGAAGCTAGACTTACTTCAAAATGCTGTGTACACACTGGACATTCATGGGGCTTGCCTTTCTCCAGCCAAAACCAGACAACATCATGCTCATCCTCTGTAGGAAAAAAAACAAAACTTTCACACCTAAAGTAACAAACCAAATTCTAGTATTTATCACCAGATTGTGAAAAGGATTGCACACAGAATCATAAGTAAAGACAATGGACACTTACCGCCTTCACCACCTGGGCATCCAACTATCCTTCTGTCATAGAAAGACCTAACAACAGCAGGTGCTTCCTATAAACCAGAATAAACAATGAAGGCAAACACATATCAAGCATACTTCAAAACCATTATAAGATAAATAATGGACAATGTAAATCTACAACAATTATGCACATAACATATATCAAGCATACTTCAGAACTTTCATAAAACGTTTTCAAGTACATTTTTTTATTAGTCTTTAGAAACTTCAAAACTGAAATCGCGTTAACTCAAAGCTCAACAAACTACAAAATCCCTTGATTTCCCATCCTCGTTCTTCACCTCTCACAAAAATGTACAGTGAAGTAATTGAGGATAACACGTTGTCAAATGAAACACCAATTTCCTAATGCTATACTTTTTTTAACGGTTTATTTAGGTTGATATATTTAGGTTGATTGGCACTTGCTTCTTCTGCATAGATTCCTAAAGTTGTATGTATTGTGGATTGAAAGTAGTTACTAGTTAGTCCCAAATCCCAAGCCAAGAATCACTTATATCATTCTAGTCTTCTGTATTTTTTTTTTTTGCAATTTGAATTTACTTGTTAATAATTAATTGATTACCATACCAAGATTTCAAAAAAAAATTATTTAATTGATTACCCTGTCGTGCAGTACTTGTGTTAATATTATGGGTTTTAGTTGATGTTTCTAAAAATCTTACATTCAAATTATAAATTTCATAAAGCATCATAATTTGAAGGTTAAATAATAGTCTGTTGCAGTTATAATACCATTCATTGGAGGCTTGGGAGTTACAACTCAGTGGAGTGTAGGGAGACTAGAGAGAGAGAGATCATATATCGGGAATTGTATAGGCACTAAAATAAAGCAAACATAAAACCAATGACAAAAAGATTAAACAGTCTTCATACGTTCTCTTTTAATGAAGTATGGCTACAAGTCTACAACAACATTAATGATATTAGCTACAGTTCAGCTCTGAGACAACAAACATAATAACAAAAAAAATGGACAACATAAAGAAGGAAATAGGGATGTATACCCTAAGGTAATTAGAGTATAAGCATCTACATGAATTTTTAACAACATGCTACAAAAAAAATGGACAGTGTGGAGAAGGAAATAGGGATGCATAAGCAAAGGTAATTAGAGTATAAGTATCTACGGGAATTTTCAACACAACACTACAAACAAGATTAATTTTGCCAAGAGTCACTTTTCTACCTAAAGGTCATCAAACATAAATCATTCCGCTATAAACACACGTCAAAATCAAGTCTACAAAGATCTAATCCAACACACAGGAAACCCGCAGCAAAACACAACTGTACAAAAAAATTAAACAACACCGTGGATATAAGTGAGCACAGAAACAGGAGGTTAGAAGACTAACCTTCGTGCCAAAAGGACCTTCTGGATGATCTATTTCAAGAATATTCCTCCCCTAAACAAACAAACAAAAAATACATAATTACAAACTTCCTTCACATGAATAAACTATATATATATATATATATATATATATATTGCAGCAAAAAGGATCCTCATAGTAAAATTCAAAAATTAGCACACCTACATATCACAAAAAATTCAATTCGATTCATGATGTTAAGCATTACTAGCATTCTGATTTCGTAAAATTAAACAGGAAAATAAAAACAAAATAATCACGAATTCACCATCCAGTACCTCAAGTTCAGCCTGAATCTCTTCACGTTCATGACCAGTAGCAATCGGCACTACATCTTCAACTCTCTTTTTCACCGAACCAGCTACAAGCACAATCAAACAGAAATGAATCGAAATGAAAACGATGCAATTTCAGAGCAACGAAAACGGAACGAGAGGATACCTGACTGTGTGGCGACGTGGCGGCTGAGGTCGACGCATCGGAGTCCGGCGACGGCGGATCGGGGATGGGAGAGAGGTGAGGAGGTTAGGGTTTTGAGGTGAGGAGAAGTGAAGAGTCTCCGCCACATGGTGATTAGGGATTTTACGGCGTCGTTTGATGGGAAATGGAAGCGGATACTTGTTTTGAACGAATGAAGAGTTGAGAGAAAGAAAATATTATAGTTCTGGAATTATGCGAAGGTGAAAATGCTCTTTCGTGAGATTTTAACGGGCTCAAAGTTAAGGCCCAATCAAGTTTTTTATTTACAAAGAGAGAGAGGAATATCCCCTTGTACTCTTACTTTTGCCCCTTCTACCCCCCACAAAAAATGATTTTGTAGATTTTATAGACTTTTTTTTTCTAGTCATTAAGAGGGATTGTCATGGGTACTTTTGGTTGAAAAGTCATTAAAATTATTGTAGTTATTATTTAATTAAAATCTGCTATTTGACAAAGAAGAAGGACAGAGAGAATTATATTGGTGTATGAAAGAGATGGGAACAATAAAAATAGAAAGCAATATAAGTTTAACAATTACATGTTTCAAAAGGGTAGATGTTTGTTTAGGTTTAGAACTGTTCATGACATAAAATGATGTTTCTTTAATAGTTTAATTAATGTGCAGAAAAGACTATTTGTGAATCACATGATTAAAGATAAAATAACAGAGAAATTTAAATTTGTTGAAAGATTAAATATTGTAAACAGATTATATGAAGCATCTAAACATATTTAATTTGGTGTTGATCCTCAACTTCACGTATAAAATAAAAGGTTAAATATATTTTTGGTCCTTATAAATATTTTAAATTTCATTTTTAGTCTCTATTTAAAAAATAATATATTTTGGTCCTTATAAAATTTTTATTCATGCAATTTTAGTTTATATTATTTTCTAAAATTTTAAAAATTGTTTAATTACATTTAAAAGTTTTAATTTTTGAATAATTTTTTCATAAGTGTTTAGAATACTATAAAATATTTATTTATCAAATTTTAGAATTTTTTAAAATGAGAAGAATTAAATATGAATATTTTAAATTTCAAAAGATATTGATAAAAGCAATGAAAATCTCGACTTAGAAATCAAATTTTGAGTTTCTTTTTTTTCGAGGAATTTTTTATAACATGTTAAGCATGTGTGCAAAATAATTTATTAACAGGATTGACAACTTATAGATAGTGGATTTGAATAGGAAGTTAGAAAGGAAGGAGAATTCAAATCGATTGTAATGATTATTGGGTTCTTGAATATCATAGGGGGTGGAAACGCTCTTAAAAGGAGAAGAATTAGTTCTTTCATTAAAAAGGACGAAGTCGGTTTTTTATATGATTCAAGAGACTAATTGCTAATATGCAAGAGTTTTGTGCAAAAAGTTTTTGGAGTAATATGGAAGTTGGTTATTCTTATTCTATTTCTGTGGGGGCGTCGGGAGGTATTATGAATCTTTGGAAGGTTGATATGGTGGAATTTACTAATAGTTTCAAAGGTGAGGGGTATTTGGGGATTAAGGTGGCATGGAAAATCATCTTTATTATGTGGTGAATGTATATTCGTTGTGTGTTCTTTCCAAAAAGAAGGAGTTATGGGGAAAATTGTTGGGGTTGAAGGAGTTGTAGTGATGGTGAATGGATCTTAGGAGGTGATTTCAATGCTATTAAAATCATAGTGAAAGGAAAGGGAGGATGGTTAGGGAGTATGATATGGAGTCGATGTTGTTTTCAGAATTTATTGAGAATAGTTTGTTGGTGGACATTCCATACAAAGGCAAAAAAAATCTTGGTATAGCAGGAGTAGCATACAGCTTACCACGATCATGATTCTTTCCCTTCTTCTCATTATAACTTTTATAATTAGAAGCTTTGTCTCTCCTTGAGCAAAGATTCTGTATTTGCTCACCAGTATAGGAAACTGACGAATTTGAAGATATCCAACACCCTGCTTGATCTTTGGACGCACCCCATTCTCGAACTTAATGCATTTCGACACCTTAGCTGATGGGTCGTTATAGTGCGGACAAAATTTCACCAGTTCCTCATACTTAGCCGCATACTCAGCAACTATCGAATTTCCCTGCTTCAATTCCAGGAATTCAACCTCCTTCTACCCACGCACCTCTTTAGGAAAGTATTTATCCAAAAAAGCAGTTCTGAATACAACCCAAGTAATTTATGTGCCCAAAATCTCTATTTTATGGTGCGTGTTGTTCCACTAGTCCTTGGCTTCTTCCTCTAACATGTGTGTGCTAATCTGCACCTTCTGATCTTCTATGCAGATCACCACTTGGAAAATCCTCTCAATCCCTTTAATCCATACTTGTGCACCATCTGCATCATGTCTACGAACTCATAAAAGGTGGTTCAAAATCTCATAACAACTCACAAACAATCATTCCCGACCCCTGATGTTACATATAAGAGCAAGACATTCTAATAAATCAACATAAAGGAAATAACACACTCCAAACTATCTTATAAGCTTCTACGAACTACTCCTGACCACCTGTGTGTTACCCACATGGAGGCAACATTCAAACAGAAAGGGTGAGTAATCACATTTATTACAAAAGATATACGAAATAGACATAGTAGTTCAAACAACAACATCGTAGCATCAATATCAACATCATTATCAACAACATTGTCAAATAACACAACAACATAAACAACATCATTTAGCCAATAATTATGCAGTATCACATAAGATGTAGTGCAATAACATAGACTCATGCATGTGGTGTCAATTCGTTATGAGTACTTGACTCATCACCCTCCAAAGATCCCCACTTTAGGATCGATTCCCTCTTGGAATCAGAGCTCAACATAAACACACTTAATCCACACAATGGGATTAAGGGCAACACTGGACCCGACATCCTAAATCAAATGGGCGGACCAAAGTTGTCCATACTATGCCATGAATGCATGATGCGCAACAACAAAATGTACACAAGTCATTATCAATTAAAGAGAATCGATGGAGCCTCTCTTTTATGGCAAGCCTATTGTGAAAAATCAACTATAAACTCATCTTAGCTCTAGGTTTAACAATGATGTTGAAAAGCTTCCAAGACACTTAAGGGAGCTGATTTCGCAGGGCATGGTAAACAACTTTATAGTTGAATTTATCATGCTGAAGCATACCTGTCCAGATTTATAACCTATTAATATCACTTCTTCTTTTCAAAATGACTTTAAAAATCCAATAGTAGTTAGTTCTCATAGGCACAATCATAATGGTGTCCACTTTCACATAATAATTATGAATCCACTTAATTCAAAGACTATCCGCCTTTCTGCACAAATTCCAAAGAATATTTAGAATGCTTACTATACCCCAAGTCTCTAGATCTACCAGGTTCAACCCCTTTACTCTTGGACATACAAGTCTTATCCCAAGCCACATGGATTTTGTGTGAAATTTTATCGTCCCCAGACCAAAGGACTAAGAAAATTATTTTTACTGACAATAAAATCAAATTGTCATACATAATATGATATTTAACATTGATAAGATATTATTGAGATTTATATGTGACTATTTGATCTAATTTTATTATCTATAGGAATATTTTTCTAATTTTCTATGTTGAATATATAGATTAAATATTTTTATATAAATATTTTTATTTACATGAAACAATTATATTAATAGTATTTTATTTTCATTACATAATTATATAAAAGAAATAAAAGTATTATTGATTTTTATGTTTATATAAATATTTTTATATAAACATTTTTATTTACATGAACAATTACAGAATTCTTCTTGTTTATCTATGCCTACAAATTCAAAATTTTCAAAGTATTCTTGATTTTAATTTTTGTTGCGAAAGAATGATGGTTTCAATATTTTCAAGTTCCTCATATTTTCATAAGAATGATTTTGGAATTTCTAAATCTAACCTGATTTTTTTTGTTTCTTATATTTTTTCATTAATACAAAGAAATCATGTTGACATCCAACATAGTCTCCTAGTCATCTTAGTCTCTAAGTCATCGTTCAAGTTAGCAATTATGAGATGTGTGATTTTTTTAGTTTAATTTACGACAGGACAAAATCAGAGAGAGAGAGAGAGAGAGAGGAACCTCAATAATAATGAACCTCATTCTTTGTACATCGAAATTTATAGTGAGTCAATTTTCGTCCCCACTAAGCTTGATCCACTCTCCAATAATTTCCCACTAAAAAAATATGTCTTCCAATAATATTTGTGAAAAAATAATAAAAGTTTAGTACAATCACAATGTCAAAATTGATGGCAAAAATATAAATATTATCAATCTGGATCTTTGACTCGCACACACTCCATAGACTGAATTCTTTGCAAAATTTTCAAGAAGAAACACTCTTGAATCTACCAAGCCCAAAAACATGCTCCTAAGTCTCTGTTCTGCCGCGATATTTACTCGATATAACCAATATCTTGAGCGTTTGTCTGTTCGAAGATTGAAAAGAACACTCAACTTCTCTATAGGCTACCGGACATCACTAACAAGATGCACCTAGAGAGATGAACCTCATTCTTCCCCACTAGAATTTCCAGAACTAGTCACATCACCACACACCTTGCGAACCTTAAAATCGTAACCCATATCTTAAATGAAATATCAAATTCAACAATGAATCTCCTCAATAATCACAAATATCTGAAGATGAGATTTGAATCCATGCAACAATGGAGAAAAAATGAGGTAGAAAATGAAATAAATCGTTTGCAAGTGTTCAAGAAAGATTCAAAATTCTTTTAAAAATATGAGAGAACAAATGGTTTGTGAGTTATCAAGTCATTATTGGATGTGTAAGTTTTCTAACATTGTGAAGATTTCATATGAAAATGGTTTTATAGGTGCTAGAGACCTAGCACAAAAAAGAGTTAAAAATAATGTTTGATTCGACTCAAAGGCAAAAATATGATTTGTGTCAAGTGGCAAAGTGATTCAAATAACTATTTAGAATATATGAAAATCCATCTGACTGATTCGAGTCACATAATTCAAATCAAGTACAAGCAATAATTCGAATCAAGTACAAGCTATGATTCGAATCAAATGAGGCATTGGCAAATCATGGAAATGCATACTTGCATGATTCAAATCAAGTGTAAGTTGTGATTCGAATCAAATGGCGTTATGGTTCGAATCAAGTACAAGTTGTGATTCGAATCATGTGAGCTTAAATTTTTTCTTGAAATTATCAATTTCATTTGATTTATGTGTGATTCGAATTACACTACTAGAGTCATAAATTCTTTAAGATTTACATAAATTTTGAGATTCTACAAGTGTCATGACTTGAACCATTTACTCTCAAATATAATTCTCCATCCAAAATAACTTAAAGCATATTGCTTACACTAAGATCAAATAACTTGATTTATGCGATGTTCAAAATACAGATCAAAAATTTAATCTAAAAATACGCAATTGATGAGGAGACATAAAACTTCTGACTAATCACATCAACTTTTGTTAATGGGAGTTAATTGAGGCGACCAATATTAAAAGATGATTTTTTATTGTATAAAAGCGATATTTAGTTATGGCTTAAATAGTCTTTTGGTCTCTGTAAGTTGCAGCGTTTTTTATTTTCGTCTCTGTAATTTATTTTATTTCGGAAATGATCTTTGAATGTAAAAATCTTTTTGGTTTTAATTCCTAAAACTAAAAGTCGCATGAAAATTCGAAAGGAAAACCCACAAGATACCTGCAGATTTTCTTGTGGATTTTATTTTAGGAGGTAAAACCAAAAAGATTTTACCATTCAGGAATCATTTCCAAAAAAAAATAATTATAAAAACGAAAATAAAAAACACGCTAACTTTCAAGATTAAAAAAAACTATTTCAACCTTTAGTTATTTAGGATATTTCACGGTGGCACAAACATGAGGTTTTGAAGAAGAAAAAAAATGAGCAGATAATTGATTTTAGGTTAAAACCTCTTACTAATTATTTAAACAAAAGGTATAGAAGGGGACTCAATAGTGAAGAGTGTAGAATCAAATTGTTAAAATTTCATTTTACATTAGAGACAATATATTATTTTTAAATATAGGTATTAGAATATCCCTAAGACATTAATATAAATATTTAAAAGATTTCTTCAATAAGACATCAAAAGGCAAATCTCATACATAATACCAGTTTTAAAGAATCATTCACAATTTTGTTTCTCCCACTACAACTTAAATATAATAGGTTCAACCAATGATCTAATTATTATCTAAAGTTCTTACGATAGTATTGTTCATTCACAATAGAGTTGTACATACTCTGGTTCTACTATCCTAGTAATGTAGAGTTGTACAAATATTTAGGCCAAAAAATTGCAACAATCATTTGAAACAAAAACCATAGATAGTGAGATACTAGACTTGTACATCCTCTTCTTCTGCTTTATTATAGAGGAAACAAGTGCAATTATTTCAAACAAAAAGTGTAGGGAGTTAAACAATATAGATGTGTACATCCTCTTATTTTGCTATACAATAGAAGAAACAAGGACAATTACTTATGCCCACTGAGTTTCTGAGAACATGAATTTTTAACATAATAAGTAAGAAAAAACAATATAAATAGCATAGATGTTATTCAGTCCATTCCAGTAATTTTGTTTGTTCTTGTCATTGCAGCAATGGCTAGTAAGACTTATGGTGGTGGTAGAGAGCATACTCTTCCACAAGCATCTCATGTGAATTGTGTGGCAAACTGTCCTGGTAAGCATCATACATGTCCTCCTGAAAACTCCATTTCCATTTCTACCATCGGAGCCACCTCCACCGAAGCCACCACAGCTCCTCCTATTGTTTCACTTGTGAATAAAATCATAAAAATTAGAAATCTTATAATTAATATTTTATTTATATTTTAAAAGTATATAATTCATTGAAATGAGAATACACTTCGTTTTCAAAATCAAACCTTTCTACTTTATGTGTTTCTCAATACCTCAAATTAATCACATAAATCTAAAATATTTATAAATATTTTTTAATCCTTATATATACCTCAAAATGACTGCAATATCGCTGATATAGTAGTCTCTACATCAAAACATAATTACAGTGTGATTTAAAATCACACGTGCGGTTGTGATAGGAAACATGTCATCGCCTATGTATGTAAAGTTATTTTTCTTTAACCATGTTTTATTCCCTTTACTTTTGAATGTCTCCTTACAGATTCTTATTTCTGAGTTTTGCAATCTTTTACCCAAATTCGAAGCATAACAACCAATACCAATATAATTGTACCTCTGAGATGAAATAATTTTTCTCATTACCTTATCACAAGTCAAATGATAATTCGATACCACTATAAATTTTTCTCACTAGAACTTGTATCCCTACCAATATCCTCCACCTCAAAGTGAGTCTTTCCTGCCATTATTTTTTATACTTCCATCTCCATTCTTGCACCCCTTACAAGACTAACTAAAAATAATACATTTGCTTACTTTGATCCTTTAGGTTCCACATTTCCATAAATAGTAACCCTTACCATCTTCGAGAACATACCTCACATTACGTAGAAAAAACTCACGATGATTGAGCATTTTAAGTAAGAATGTAAAACACCATGAACCTTTCAAGCTTGATTGTTATCGAGTCAAACGACTCTATTGGACCGACTCCTTGTGGATCCTGAATGCACTTGTTTATTTTTTCCATTTCTAGAAACATGTTTTCTTTTTATCTTCATAGATTAAGATTTTAATGCACACTCTCTAGATGTCCAAAACCCTCTCCCCATATTTGAAAAGAAAGTCTAAAATGTTGATTCAATTTGATAAAAATACAAAAGAGCTCTCACTTTTCATACACTACATGCAATTTTTATTTTTCCTTGTCTAAATCCCCTAAAATACTTGAAGCAACTATTAAGAGAACCATTAATATCCATAGACATATAAGCATAAGAGATGACAGAAAGAAAATGTTATTGTCTTATTCACCTTGTACATAGATCAGGTATGCTTATATACACATTGAGATATGAAATCATGATCCTATAATCATGCTAATAGTAATTACAATAATTGCTATAATAATGCAGAATGATATGCAGTAAATGTATTGATATGTGATTGCTATAATTAAGGATCACCATATCATAGAAATTAAGTTATGATCCTTAATAATCAATTATGAGATTCTGACTTTTCTCTAACTCCCCTCCTCAAACTGGTGGTGACACAATCACTCCAAGTTTGTCTCTCAACATGTTGAATATTGTGTGAGTGAGAGGTTTGGTCAAGCAATCAACAATCTGGTCAGCAGTAGGAACATAAACCACAATGACTTCATTTTGTAAGACTTGATCACGTATGTAGTGGACATCTATCTCGATGTGTTTGGAACGAGCGTGCATAACTGGATTAGATGCAAGTGACTTAGCACTTAAGTTATCACACCATATGACTGGCTTTCTGGGCATTATTAACTTTAGTTCTTCCAATAGTGATCTAACCCATGCTACTTCATGCAAGATCGCCCAAGCCGATTCGATTCCGTGCTCGATCGTGACACTACCTTTTGTTTTCTTGAGGACCAAGAAATTAGTGTTTCACCAAGAAATACATATTGTCCGCCATGGATTTTCTATCATCGACTAGTTTCCCAACTGCATCGAAAACCCTATTATGTCAAGATCATTAGAAGTTTTATGTGCAAACATAGATCTATGCCTTGAAGATATCTCAATATTCTTTTTATCCCTTGCCATTGATCCATGGTAGGTGAGCTCATGTATTGACTCAATTTGTTGACAGCAAATGCAATGTCAGGTCTCGTGTTAGTCAGGTATTGCAATGCACCTATTGCTTGTCTGTACAAAGTAGGATTAGACAATGGTTCCCCCTCAGCAGTGAATTGTCTACCGACTACCATTGGTGTTGGACAAGCTGATGTTTTCTCCATGTCGAACTTCCTAAGCATATCCCTTATGTACTTTGTTTGTTTTAGACACATTCCACTATCATTTCGTGAACTTCATACCCGAAAATAATGTATATGCCTAGATCTTTCGGTGAAAGGCAATATTAAGTTGATTGATGAATGTCTCTAAGAACTTGTTGTTGCTTCTGTTATTATTATGTCATCAACATAAATAAGGAGAAATGTGATATGGTTTGTACCTCTAAGAGTGAAAAGGGATGAGTCACTTTTGGTGTTTTGAAACCCCCATTTTAGTAAAGTGTTTCTTAGGGTCAAACCATGCTCTTGGAGCTGCTTTAGTCCATAGATGGCTTTGGACAATTTGCATATGTGATTAGGTTTGGTTGAGTCTATGTATCCTTCAGGTTGATACATAAACACGGTTTCCTTGAGACTTCCATTTAAGAATGCATTATTTATGTCCAATTGTCTAACTTCCCAATTGAGATGTACAACAATAGTTAAGATGATTCTTACTGAGCTGGATTTGACCACAGGGCTGAATGTTTCATCAAAGTCTAGGCCTGATGTTTGCTGAAACCCTTTTGCAACTAATCTTGCTTTCCTCCTTTCAATTGAGCCATCTGCTTTATACTTAGTCTTGAAGATCCATTTTGAGTCTATGATGTTTTCTTGACCCTGAAATGGAACTAATGTCCAAGTTTGATTGGACATTAGGGCCTTGAATTCTGCATCCATAGCTTCTCTCCATTTTGGTTTGATTAGTGCCTCTTTGACACTTTCTGGTTCTTTATCATCTGTATGTTCCTCTTCCAGTCCTATGTAGGGTTGCTTAGGCTTGTAAATCCCAGCTTTGCTTCTGGTGCGCATCCAATGAGTGTTGGTGTCGTCTTGGTGAGTTTGTTGGTTAATCTCTGGTGCAGTTTGATTGCTGCTCTCCATTGGTTCTGCTGAGGTTGAATCATCTGTTTCGCTTTCTCTTGATGTGTTGCTATCTGCATTGGCAAAGGACTCGTTGAGATCTGGTTGACTTTCACCTGTCGTACTGTCAACTGGACTGTCAGTTGAATTTTCTTCATGCTAGTTTTCCGCGAAATTGTCGGGTTCAGCTGTGTTGTTTGTAGTGGTACCTGCAGGACAATTAGGCAACATAATAGATGTATTTTCAGTCAGTCTCTTTAATGGATTTCTTGTGTCAATGAAACCACCATGGAAGGGAAAGTGATTCTCATCGAAGATCACGTGTCTTGAGATAAAAATTCTCCCATGAGAGTTGATGCACTTGTAGCCTTTGTGTGAGTTGCTGTAACCGATAAATACACACCTAGTTGTGTGGAATTGAAGCTTGTGTTGATCGTATGGTTTAAGGCAAGGGTAGCAGGCACAACCAAATGGTTTCAAGTCCTCATAGTCGGGTTCTTTCTTGAAAATTAAGGAGTATGGACTGTTTTTGGATTTATTGATGATGGCAATCTATTGACTAGGTAGACAGCAGTGGAGAAGGCTTCCCACCAGTAATGTATGGGCATTTTGGCATGTGCTAGAAGTGTTAGTCCTAGTTCAACAATATGTCTATGCTTTCTTTCAGCCCTGCCATTTTGTTGAGAAGTGTAGGGACAAGACATTCTGCATAGAATTCCTGATTCAGTGGCAATTTTTTGAACTGGTTTGTATTCACCACCTCCATCACATTGAATGATTTTATTTTCTTCTTAAATTGAATTTTAACCATAGCTTTGAACTGGTTGAAGGCATAAATTGTTTCTGACTTTTGTTTTAAGGGAAAAATCCATGTGAATCTACTAAAATCATCAATAAAGTGAACATAATATTTAAACCCAAATGAGGACAGAATTGGAGCAGGACCCCATACATCGGTATGAATTAAATCTAAAATTTCACTAGCATGAGAGGAAGAAGATTTGAAAGATAACAAGTGTGATTTGCCAAATTGACAAGCTTCACAGAATGTAAAATTGTCACTGGATGGTATCTTCACATTGCAGTCCTTCAACACCTTTTCCAAGACTTTATTATTTGGATGTCCAAGCTTTCTATGCCAATTTTCCTTAACAGACATGTAGACACACGAGTCTTTATTGGTTTGGGGGCTGACATCAGAAAGTTGGTATAGTCCATTTTTAAGTTTCCCCTTTAAAAGTGTCTTCCCTATTAGCTTGTCCTTCACAAAACAATAGTTTGCATCAAATTCAACAAATATATTATTGTCGGCGGTTAATTTATATATACTCAATAAATTTTTGGTGATTTCTGGAACATACAACACATCATGGAGGTTGAGATTACTCAATTTGGTTGAACCTGAGGCAATTATTTTCAATTTATCTCCATTACCAACTAACAAAGAATTCTTACCATTGCTTTCAGTGAGGTCTTGGATTTTGCCAGTTTGGTGCGTTACGTGATTGCTAGCTCCACTATCAAAATACCAATCATAGTCCTGACCATGATATGGTGAGGCTATGAAGGCACTGTGTGTTCCTTGTCTCTCACCTTCAGCATAATTATTTTTTCTTGTATAGGACTTATCAAAACGATAATAACACTGTATTGCAGTGTGACCGATTCTGCCGCATACCTGGCACGTTGGTTTTGACATCCTTCCTCTTCCTCTCATGCCTCTGGAGCTAGTTCCTCTCCAATTGCCTCGTGATCCAAATCTGTTGCCTCCCATCTCATTTTTACTAGCAAAGTTTGCAGATGCATTCAAGTGGATATTGCTGAAGTTGTTGAGCTGATCCAATCTACTTTCAAAACCTAGTAATTGGGCTTGCAAGTCAACCCAACTTAAGTTGATCTGGTCGGACAACTTGACTATTACTGGATTGTATTCGGAATCCAACCCATTCAGTGTCTGAATCATCAGATCAGAACTGGAAATGGGTGATCCTGCCAGTTTTAATTTGTCAGCAAGATTCTTCATCTTAGCAAGGTATTGCTCCATCTTCATCTCTCCTTTGCGTGTGTTGTGAAATTCTGACTTCAGGTAAATGATTCTTGACCTGGTGTGTGCACCTGCAAGGCTTTGAGCTTCATCCCAAAGTTGCTTGGAGGTTTCGCAATGTAGCAGCTGAGTTGCAATATCAACTGTCATAGAATTTATCAGCCATCCTAAGAGGGCTTGATCATGAGCTTGCCAATCCTCATAGTTAGGATTGATTTTCTTGGTTGTGTCGGCTGAGGTGACAAATTGTTCTGGACATTCTTTTGTCCCTAGCATATAGCCATCGAGTGTACAGCCTCTTATCAATGGTAAGACCAATGATTTCCATAGTGGATAGTTATCTCTGTCCAACTTGACAGAAACTGTTTGAGGAAGGTCATTTTTCTGGTTTGAGTTTGTAACGAATGACATGATTGGTTTGGCTGGATCGAGAGCCTTTAGGCTTAAGTGCTCTGATACCAAGAAAGAAAATGTTACTGTCTTATTCACCTTGTACATAGATCAGGTATGCTTATATACACATTGAGATATGAAATCATGATCCTATAATCATGCTAATAGTAATTACAATAATTGCTATAATAATGCAGAATGATATGCAGTAAATGTATTGATATGTGATTGCTATAATTAAGGATCACCATATCATAGAAATTAAGTTATGATCCTTAATAATCAATTATGAGATTCTGACTTTTATCTAACTATGACTACTTTGATTTAATTTTAGAATTTTTGACTGAAACCAAAATGTGACACCACTTTGATGAGGAAATTCCAATTTTAAGTGTTAAAAGCCCTGCAAACATTCACCTTGATAGCCATATTACCAACAAAATACTTTTTATCTAGGATGTTAATTGCTTCTGAAGCCAAACAGACCCATCCTTGATGTTTCTGCCTACAATGTACCCCCTTTTCTCTTTAGAAACAAAGAATGGGATTATGAGAGCCAACCTATCTACCAAAATTTTGGATATAATCTTGAACTTGAAATTGGCCATAACTATTGATTTAAGACACACATATAGCTTTTCAAACAACATTAGATATGGTCAATGTTATAATATCTTATTCTTGTTTCAAAAATAAATATTAACAATGAAC
The DNA here is from genome assembly GCA_021764765.1 of Vicia sativa. NCBI lineage: Eukaryota > Viridiplantae > Streptophyta > Magnoliopsida > Fabales > Fabaceae > Vicia > Vicia sativa. The sequence continues at coordinate 240,487,762 of CM038793.1, forward strand.
TCAACATTTATAGCCTTTATAGTATAGAATTCAAATTTGCTAAAAATAGTAACCGTAATGTCATGTAAAAGAGTGCTAGAATACTGTCACATATTGAAATACTTCTCATTTGTTTATATTGTTGATGTAGATTTGATATGCAAATACATAAGACTTTGTAAACTCACTCAATAGTACTTCCTCCTAACTATATTATTACAAGAATCAACACTATAATATAGTAATATAAATATTCAACGAAATGGATGAAAGTAGCATACATTTCCTTGTATCTGATGTCCCAGCACAGCTAGCAGTTGAACTGACTCAACGAGACATGTAGCATATATTTTGATTTGCACTATTGCATTAGATTAGATGTGCTTGTTGGGATAACGAACACTAAGCAATTTCACATCATCTATAACAGGTCCACAAAGAGAACCAGAGTTATCATTCTTCATGGTGTAAAATGTACTTAGGAACCTAATCCTAGTACGTGTCGTTGTTGCGGTGAAACGAAGTTTGCCTCTTTTGAAACCTCCTTTACCCTTAGATACATATGGAACTTGAACTGTATCTCTACCTGCAAATGCTTCTACTGTCATGGAACCTTCACATGCATTATTGGCATCACCAACAGCAAAAGTGAGGACATAAACTTTTCCAATTGTAGTCATCACTACTTGTGCAAGTGCACTTTCTTTTCCTGCTACTAGTTCAATTCCTCTTTTTCCCTCAGGGACTGAGAAATGATCGGAGTCAATGTATTTTACTGCTTTGAGAGACTCAACTATCCATCCTGGCAATGGACCATGAGCATCCTCAATGTGAGGTGGGATCAATACTCCCCAAGATGCATTTGGGAACACATAAGGTCCTTCTTCAAAGTTTCCATTTTTCAACAAATTTGCTACATAAACAACCAAAAATAATGATTAAACTTCAACCCAAACTAATTTGATACCAGTGCAAAACTATTCGGTACACACGTTATCAGAACTGTATTTAAGAGCATGCAAAACGGACTACCCTACAGGTCTCAAAATTTGTCACAGTTAAACTGTGGTTAAAATGGACTATATAAAATATTTGTCACGGCTAAACCGCAATTGTGGCTGTAATATTGCTAATGCAATAGTCTCTGCTGCAACCATCTCGAGCACGCATGCAGTCATAATAAAAAATTTCAAATGTGTATTTCAAGCACCTTAATAAAAATTTAGGTTGCAATACCTGCAACCGCATTTGCGGCCGCAATTTAAAACATGTTAGAATGTATTTTGTGTAGAGAACAGAATTCACCTCTGGTTCTTTGAGGTGGATTCAAAACCTTCAAAGCAACCGAATCGATAAGAGGACCACAGGCAGGATCTTCTTCAACACCAGAGTTATGTATAACAATTTCACCTTCTGGAAAATCAGCTCTAAACCCACAAGCAAACGATTCCCAACCATTACTACCATACATAGTTTGAATAGGAATAATCCCATAATCACTTTTCTCATTAGTAGGAACCACAGACACATTAAGTTTCTCTTCTTGTGCACAAGTACGTGCTGCACTAAACGTGATTGAGTAAGATGAACCTTTGTTAAGCTTCACTTTTTGCTTAATGTAAGCTTCATTACCAAGCCTAACAGCATAAGCACCTTCTGGTACAACCAAAAGCATGTCACCTTGTTTTTGTCCTGATTTTATGTATTCTACGAAACCTGAGATTGTCCAATTCGGAATACCGTCGTGGGTTGTTACTACTGTGCCCTTGATTTGTGTGGCTTTTGGTCCTACTTCAAAGTCTCCATTGGGTAATAATCCTGAAATTTACAATCACATTGATTCGATTGTTATTTTCTCTTTAACTAAAAAAGGGCAACTAGACCGTTAAATCAACTAAGCTGATAACTAACTAACTAGTTGTACAGAGACATCGGAGTACAAAGACACAAATTCAAATATGTGTCATTCCACTTATTCATTAGATGAATTCCTGCGTCACTAAATTATTTGAAAAAAAAAACAGCTAGAAAAAAACCAATTGTATTGTGGGGTCGATGTTTTGGTAATAGTGACAAATTTCATTTTCAAGAGCACTTTTTGGTCTTGTTCCATGTGATGAAGAACATGGCACATGAAAAAGTTTGTAGAGCATGTGGGTTGAGATCTGACGAAAGGGATGTTGCAGATCTAGACTATGCAGAGCAAAACAACTACCATGTTGTTGATTCACATGCAAACTTCAACAGTAACTTTTTTTTTTCTTCATATTTTAAATTTAGGCAATACATTTGTAGTATTATGGAGAAGACAATATGGTTAGACCACAAATTCTCAACTAAAATATGTAACCGAAACATATTCAAATATATTAACTAATGAAATTTTTATTGAATTAGTAACCAAAACATATTCAAATATCTTTTGGAATAGAAAATATGTTGATCAATAATTCAAATTCAAAATTTCATATAATGTTGAGCCTAGTATGTCAACATTAGAAATGATAATTAAAACAGTTTCATTGACTATACTATTCATTATAGTACTACCAAATACTACTAACATTAATGTTATTAATGAGTTAAGAATATAAATAAATGATGAACTAATTATATTAAAAGTGATTAGTAACTCATAACTACTTTACATTGCATTATTGTATATAGTATGAAGATTTAATTAAAACTTACCATCTGTATAAGACAAAGCAGCTTGGCACATTGACAGGAACAGAACTGCTAGCACTTTAAGCTTCTCCATTTTTCAAAGAATCTAGAGAGAGAAAGAGAGAAGAGAAAGAGAAATATTTGAGTGAGTTGGATTTGAGAGACTCAAGGGAGGGATCACATGGTTTTATTTGAATCATTATAACTAAATGCCATTGTATTTTGCTTAAAATTACAACAATACCACTGCTGAATGCATGTTCTTTAGTATTGTCAGTGTTCAAAAATTACAAGCTCATATGTATTTTTATGATATATCTCTTTCATTATTGTTACGAGATTGACACCAATTTTTGTTTTTTGTTTCTTTGTTATTTCATTCGGTTCTCTTTTATCCAAAATACTAATAAAAATAGCATTATATATTTTATATGTTAAATTATTAATTAGTCACAATCATTGCGTCAATAGAGATATTTTGTTTTTATTTAATCATTTCTAAAACATCCATTGGTTTTGATGAGTAAAACATCCATTGGTTTTGATGAGTAAACACTATAAATTTTCGTCCACTATATTAAACTTTCTTTAAATACTTTTAATTAATACATATTTTTTTTAAAAATTATACGTCAACTAAAATTGAGAAAACATACTGTTGATAATAAATAGACGAACTTCTCTTAATAAATAATGAATTAAATTAATATGAACATAATCAAACATAACATAAATTTTTTAAAAATATGATACAAAAACAGACACGTCCTAAAGACTTTGAGTTGAATATCGAACACCACATTGTCATATTGAGACTCGAGAGATATTAATTAAATTTTAAATTAAAATAGCTTATAAAAATATATTATAATTTAATAAAATTAATTTGTAATTAGTAATTTTTATATAAATATGTCTATTTTATTTATTTCAAATTATAGGTTATCCACTGTAATCTTGAAATTGTTCAAATCAAGCATAGCCTAAACAATCAACTCTATTGGAATTTAATACATCGTCAAAGTTTGTTGTACCAAAAAAAAAAACCTTGTCAAAGTAATTGGCATATCAAAGCTCATTAAATATGTCCCTGCCTTCCAGCCATGAATGTCTTTCCTCTTCAATGGCTTTATCCATTATTACTAGGTTGAGCTCATTGGATATTTGTAACTTCCCTACTTTTTCAATTGATTTATTAGAAAATTTCTTCCCCCACCTAGTAGGATTCTCCCACATCCTTAAAAAATCACTCTTCGTTGCGAATTTATTTTGTTGGGTGAATTCGCAAGTTAACTTACGAATTGATTTTTCTGGGTGAATTCGTAAGTTAACTTACGAGTTCACCTTATTTTGTACGAATTCGTTCAATGTCTCAATTTTATTAGGATTTTATTTTTTTTCGTAAGTGCACTTACGAATTCACTTTTTTTTGGTTTATTTCACAAGTTAACTTGCAAATTCACCTCATCTTTAAAAAATCGTAGATTATTTCATAAGTGAACTTACAAATTCACTTTATTTGAGGAATTTGTAAATTAACTTACGAAATTAGAGGATATTTTTAATTTTTCACTAGGATGAAGAAGAAATTCATTAGATGGACAAAGAAATTTAATTTCTAACTTTTTTTTTGAAAACAACAAACTCAACTTATATCATTAATCAGAGCTTGTTCAATACAAAGAGGAGGCATAATTAACGAACTACGTCTAGACCAAGAATTAGCCGCCCTCGCAAGGGAATGAGCAACCAAATTCGCTTGACCTCAAAGTTTGGGAAATTAGAGAGCAAATTAGAAATAGTTTGAACAATAGTACTAAACTCCGAAGCACCGTGAATGTTACTCTGGATGGCTTGGACTACTCTTAGGGAATCACTTTCAAAAGTGACAAACTCCAAATGAGAAGAGATGGCTTCTAACATCGCCTCTTTAAGAGCAAGGGCTTCGGCTTCAATAACGGAGAGGATACCGGGATCCCAAGCTACACCTGCAAAGACAAAATGCCCATGGTGATCACGGAAACACCACCCCTCTATTAGTAGTTCCATTGTTGTTATTAAAAGCGGCATCGACATTACACTTAACACGCCCCTCCGGGGGATGACTCCACTCTATGACATAGATAGGAGAGTTATTGGCCATTTGAACTTCTTGAGCTAGGAACCAATCATTCCACCTATGGATAGCACTTAATCCCATTCTAGATACTTCTTCCTTTTCATTATTCCAGATAAAATCATTCCTATTCTTCCAAAGAATATCCATCATAGTAGCAAATCTACCAGCTACTTTTCCATCCTCCTTCTGACAAATATCAAAAATAACAGATTTGACATCCTGAAATAAATGGACACGAGATGAAACAACAGAATGCAAACCTGCTGCTTGCCAACACTGGTTAGACTCTCGACACTCCAAAAACAAATGCCACTCATCCTCGATATCATGACCACAAAGCTGACAACCAATCGGGCAAGGGACAAAACGCTGATGAAGTCTCTGACGAGTTGGAAGGCAACCCCGAAAAATTCTCCACAACAAATGCTTAACTCTAGGAGGTGCTTTGATACTCCAGAGACATTCCCACCCCTCATCACCTCCAACCTCCTCTCTCCTCCTATAAGCAAGACTCCAAAGTCTATAACCCGAGCGAACACTATAAATACCGTCTTGTTCCTCTTTCCAAAGCAACTTGTCTTGCGAGACGTCTGACAATAAAGGCACTTGGAGGATTTTAGTTGAATCAACATCGTCAAAGAGATTTCGGATAACATTAATATTCCATCTTTTTTCATTAGGCATCAAAAGATCCTTAATCAAAAGGCCATACGCACCTTGGTTCTGGGGACCACTCATAGTACTATCATCTCCACCGCGGAGCCAAGGATCCTGCATAACTTTAATATTGCTCCCATCACCCCTGCGCAAGAATAAGGACCTCATTCGATTTCCATATACGAAACAAAACTCGGATTATAACCCACACTAGAATCAAGGAAAGAGTTATTGGGATAATACCTAGCTTTGAAAATGCGAGAGACAAGAGTATGCGGATTGGAAATCAAGGACCATCCCTGTTTAGCGACCATTGCCATATTAAACACCTTAAAATCCCGGAAACCTAAACCTCCTTCTTTTTTAGGCCACGTAAGACGGTCCTAGGCTAACCATCTAATCCCACTTCTTCTATTACCTTCGCCTCTCCACCAAAAAGCATTCAACATTCTTTCAATATCATGAACAATCGAGTCTGGTAGAATAAAAATACTAATAATGTACGCCGGAATGACCTGCAACACAGATTTAATCATAACTTCCTTTCCAGCTTTTGATAAATGTCTACCTTTCCAGGAGTTAATTCTATTCCAAATACGGTCCTTGATGTAAGAGAACGCCGCTTTCTTGCTCCGGCCAACCATAGAGGGTAACCCAAGGTACCTGCCTGTTCCCAAAACATGACGAACTCCCATAATATTCGCTAAGTCATCTTGAGCTGATTGGGTTAAGTTTCGGCTGAAAAACACCTCTGATTTAGACAAGTTAATCGCCTGGCCAGAAGCCTCCGCATACTTATTGATGATCGACATAAGAATATTTACTTCGAAGAGATTAGCCCTACAAAACAAAAAACAATCATCAGCAAAAAGTAGATGGGACACCGTAGGTGCCCCTCTACAAACTTGGATACCATGAAGGTCTCCACGCGTCACTGAGTCCTTCATAAGTTTGGATAAGCCCTCTGTGATGAGAATAAAAAGGTAAGGGGAAAGAGGGTCCCCCTGCCTAAGGCCTCTTCCTGGTTCTATTGGTCCGACTTTATCCGAATTTACAAGAACAGTATAGTTCACCGAAGTAACACACATCATAATCCAATGAATCCAACACCTATCAAAACCCAGGCTAGTTAGCACTCCTCTAAGAAAGCCCCAATCCACTTTATCATAAGCTTTACTAATGTCAATTTTAAGAGCCAAATGAGCTTTGTTGCCTGTGGTTCTCCTCTTAAGGGCATGAATAACTTCAATAGCAATCATCGCGTTATCCAAAATCGATCTTCCTTCTATAAAAGCAGTCTGTTCTTCCGCAACACACTGGTGCAACAGAACTTTCAATCTATTATAACTGCCATTCTAAAACCCTAGCCGACTTAATTATAGTTTTTCATAAAATGACTAATTTTATTTTAAATTTTTATACAATATTAATTACTTATAATTTACTTTATTAAAATTACATTCATATGAGAAAGTTAAATTAGAATGATTGAAAAACAATAGTAAATGATATGATATAAAATTAATATTTAATTAATATTATAATATATAAGTTTAGATAAACATATTTTATATAATTTAATACGAAAGAATTATTAAATTAATGCAATTCGGTCTCTATTTATTTCTTTAACTTTGTATTTATAATAAATTTGAATCCATCAATATATAAAAAAAATATTTTTTTTAAGGAATTAAGGTCTATCATATAGTTTTCTCTTCGATATAAATTGCATTGGAAATAAATTTATACTACGATATAAATTGTTTTATAATTTTAATAAATAATTAATGGTATTTTTTATTATATTTTTAAATATTTATTATTCTCTTTATTTTAATTATATAAATTTATCTTTATATTTCATTAATAAAATACAATTTTATAAAAATAATAATTACTTATTATTATTACTTTTGTTAACCTTTTTGTTAACAAATTTTGTTAACTTTTTATTTTATAGATAATTTTTCCTTATGTCAGATATGAAGATAATTTTTACCTTTCTGTTAACAAGTTTCGTTGTTACATTACTCGCGATGGTATTACCATAATTATTCACAATTTTTCTAGGGTGGCAGTGTGGCTTCTCTAGAGGAATATCATACCAACTCTTTAAATATTCTCCAAACGAAACTTCATGCCATCCATACATCAAGCGTGGCAAGATTATTAGCGTTTTTAATCATGATCTTTGGTCGCTAATTCTTAGTGAGACTTTTTAAAATCTTGTTAGTAGTCAGGGCGGATTCAGACAATATGTGATTAAATACAAAAAGATAAATAAATAAATATATTTATAATAAAAGGGAGATGACAATGTTTTAAAAATCAAATTGAACCGACCAATCGACTCGAGAATTTGAAGAGTCATCAATCTGATTTAATTGTTAATTGATGAGAGTTGACCAAAACTAATAAAAAGTGACAAACTGAAGATTTTGGAAAATTGACGGATAAAATAATATATAAGCTATATAATTAAAATATAAGTAGAATTTGTTCCTAAGTTATTTGGAACAACTTGAACACTTATTTATTATTTAGTTTATGTTTTAATTAAATTTTGTTCAAAATTTATTTTATTTTGTATTTTGTATTATTGTGTTGTGTGTTATGATTATGTTTAGAATTTGAATTTAAAGACTGAATTTGTAAAATTAAGATATTTTGAAATTTGTTAAGTGTCATAATTTTTTTAGAGATCGAACTATCAGGTTTGAATAGTTTAATAACTATATAGTTTTACTATAGGACTAGTTTATTCAGTTGAATTATCTAATTTATTCAACCGGCTTATTCAATTTAATCACGAGGTTCAATCAATAATCTAATAATTCGATCAATAAACCACTAACTCATCATCATCAATTTGATGACCGATCTTATTTTTAAAACATTAATAAGGAAAAAAATGATATATATATATATATATATATATATATATATATATATATATATATATATATATATATATATATATATATATATATATATATATATATATATATATATATATATATATATATATTTTTTTGGCTATAGCCACACTATGCTCACATGGAGATCCACCCATGTTAGTAGCAATTGTATTGGAAATAGGATTACCAAGCAAGTGTAAACGATTAATAATATGTGAAAACCACTTTTGCATTTGATCAATGGTGAGTTTACTATGTTTCATGCGAAAAATTTCAAACTCTTAATTAAGTGTGTTAATTCTAGCTTATCTGTCCTCGTTAGTTCCCTCATAAGTTACTTGTAGAATCTTACTAACCAATATATATTTCTTTAATTCTTTAGAGAAATCAACATATATTATATGTATATTTTATTATATTTTTGTATGATATTTACTTTAATTTACAAATCATAAAAAATAAAATATTATTCATTTATAAATACTATTTTCACAAAATATATTTTATCGCATTCTTTGTATAATACTTATTTAAGAATGCAACCTTATGCATATCATTTTTTAAATTTATATAAAATTATAATACTCAATTTTATGTAATAAATTATAAATTTATTTTGACAATTATAATTTTTTCTATGATAATGTACTAACGATTAAATACAATTATATTTTCCTCTATATGTATGTATGAATCGATTTTTCTTTTGTAAAAAATCGAACGAATCTAAACCGCATTAGTTTGATTTTTAAAATCCAACCGAACCAAATCGAACCGCACATCTTTTTCTCCTGTGGTTCGGATGATTTTTTACTTCAAAACTGCTCAAACCGCACCGCGAGCACCCCTACTTGTAACCATTTATGAGCTTGATTTTTAGTGTTGTAACCCGTGGATGAATTCAATAACATAACTCTAAACTTTCAAACATTTAGTACCACATGAATCAGAGTAGAGTCGAGGTGTCCATTGCATACATAATATTGCATTGTGAATGACTGATGTTGATTGAATTATTTTGTGTATCTATCATTATTGTGTTATACACCGCTAATATATTTTGAATATATTCTCCCCCTATTTATTATTGTGTTGTTGTTTATGTCGTTGTTGGAGATACTAAGGTAGAAAAGCCTCAGTGTTGTGCGTGTTTGATGATGACTGATATGACTATCTTCATTTTCTCTATTTTTGTGTTTCATTTAGTTTATGCGAATAATGCTCTCATAGCGTACATTGGGATAAGATTTGTTATGTCTATCTTTGTACATTATTTTATTGTTACTTATCAGTTATGTTAAAGTTAGACTCCTTTGAAAACTATGAGATGTGTTAATTGGTTAATTGTTTTAATTTTCGCTGCAATATTCTAAAAGTTGAAAAGAATATTTAATTGAGAAGTATGTGTGACACCCTAAAGGTGATAATTATTCCAGTTTATTCATTGTTCCCTTTTAAATTAAGAGTTGGGGTTTTAGGATGTTACTCGCATTGTTGGGAAAGAAAATACAAAGATAATTTCTCTAAAGAAGACATTGAGAAAATCTTTCACCATAAACGATTTAGGTGCACTAAATAACATTCTTGGAATGAAGATCATCGAGATCGTCCGAAAAGAACATTGTAGATGTCACAAGAAGATTATATCAAGAAAGTCCTTGAGAGCTTTAACATGGATAATTTTAAACATGTGCATGTTCTACTACTTGATCATCTAAAACTCAATAAGACACGATGTCCAAGCAATGAAGTAAAAAAAAGAAAAAATAAGCAAGATGTCTTATTCTTCAGTTGGGGGTAGCCTTATGTACGCAATAGTTTGCACAAGACCATACATTGATTATGTTGTAGGAGTTCTGGGTAGATTCTTATCAAATCGAAAAAATGAGCATTGAAATATTGTGAAATGGATACTAAGGTACTTAAGAGGAACTTCCAAACAATGTTTGAGCTTTAGCAATGAAAAATAAATTACTCATTGAGTATGTAGATGCATATATGGCAGGAGATGTAGATTCAAGAAAATCTACTTCCGGGTATTTGATTACTTTTGCAGAGGGAGTTGTCTCATGACAATCACAATTACAAAAGTGCATTGTTTTGAATACCGCATAAGCTGAATACATCACAATCATTGAAGGTTGTAAGGATATCCTATAGATGTTCATGCAAGAGTTATGCCAGAATCAAGAAAGTTATGTTCTTCATTGTGATAGTCAGAGCGCAATTCATCTCAGCAAGAACTCGACATACCATTCAACGTCAAAACACATTGATGTGAGGTATCACTGGATTCGTGATGTGTTGGAGAGTAAACTGTTGAACGTATAGAAAGTTCACACCAATAAGAATGAGGCAAACATGATTACAAAACCTCTACAAAAAATAAGATTGAGTTTTACAAACAAGCTGCTGAATTGACATCAATCTCAAACTAATCAAGATCATTCCCCCATAACTGGATGGAGAAGAAATATAAGGTCCAACTATTATCTCATGACGTTGAATAAACGAATACGAATATAACTAATTAAATATTCACATGATATGAGTACATATACAAACATTTCTATCGTAAAAAATATAAACTCGAGTACCAGAATTTTTCAAAGCCACAAATATAAAAACGAACACTACTACAATACCTTGTCCAAACATATCTATTGTCATTCTTAATTTGAACTTTGTACACACAAATATACATGAGTTTTTAATATTCATTGTAACTGTTTACGTAAAAAAAACACTAAATTCTAAAAATTTAAAGCTTGTTACTAGTTTTGAAATCTATAATATAAGAAAAGTTGATGTTCTGGAAATCACCCTTCTACCCTTTGTTATTTTTCAAATATATTACTAATTTGAGGTTAAATATTGTCTTTTTATTATAGATTCAAACCAATTCCCACATGGTTGTTCATCATTTCATGTGTAACAAAAAATCATATTCATATTTCTATCTTTCTTTTTCATTCCCAATGTTATCTTTGACAATCTTATGATATCTCTCATCAATACTTTTTTTATTTCTTAACCCATTTTATTTAACAAACACATATATCTCCATATATTTCTTCTCACCTACTCATTCATCATGTCTTTCCTCTCATCATATTTATATATATTTTTCATTATCTCACAATGTTGAAACTTCCTCATTGTTTAAATTTCTTCTTCCAAATCTCTTCTTTCAACATTTCATAATATTAATTTAACATTTGATACATTTTTCAAGATAAAAGGTAAATATGAGTTTCAAATAGTTTTTCAATTTCATCCTTCCAAGTATAGAATAAGAAATAATAGAATAAGAAATACGTAGTAATAAATATAACTTTTTTTTAAAAATAAAAAAATAGTTGAAAATAAATTTTTTTCTTCATATCTACTTTTTTTAAAGATTAAGTTTTATTGTTCTTAAACAAGTTTCATAGATCTATATTTTTTTTTTTATAGATTTATCCTTTTTTCTTAAATAAAAAATGGTGAGAGAAACTTAATAGAATTTATAGAAATGTCATATTGTATTTTTCGTAAATTTTCAGATATATTTGTAATCGATACCTAAACAAAAATAATATTTGAATACGGGAACAAGTCTATTATTGATTCAAATATTTTTATATACGAAAAATAGTATTTATGATTCAAATATTTTTTTATCTAAAAGTGATATATGAGATAACATCTATTATTGATCTAAATATTTTAATATACGAAAATTTACTATTAATCTAGATATTTTTGTAAACGATGCCTAAACAAAAATAATATTTATATACGGGAAAAACTCTATTTATATACGAGAAATAATATTTGTATATATTAAAAATGATATTTATACTACAAAAATCTTTGATTAAAAAATGGTGTACGAGAAACAAATTTATTATTGATCTTAATATTTTTATATATGAAAATTTACTTTTGATCCAAATATTTTTTTTGTAAATGATACGAAAACAAACATAACATTTGTATACGGGGAAAATGTATTATTTATCCAAAAATCGTAAACGGAAAAAAATTATATTATTGATCTAAATATTTTTTATATACGAAAATTTACTATTGATTCAGATATTTTTTGTAAACTATATATGGAAAAAATTGTATGCTGGAAATAAATCTGTTATAGATCTAAATATTATTATATACAAAAATTTACTATTAATTTGGATAATTTTGTAAACGATACCAGAACAAAAATAATATTTTTTTACGCGAAAAATATGTTATTGATTAAATATTTTTATATACGAAAAATAGTATTTATGATCCAAATATTTATCATCCTTAAATGATATACGCATAAAATATATTATAGATCTTAATATTTGTATATACGATTTTTTTAATTATTAATCTAATTTTTTTAACCTTTTATTTAAAATAAATATATTATGTAAAAATATGCGCGTACCAGATCAGAACCCGTGCGTAGGCACGGGTTTGTTACTAGTTAACTATAATATTTCAATCAATCCCAAGGTTGAAGAAACAAGTAATACCTTCCCCTAATGATATAATTTCTTTCTATAAAAGTTGTTAATTGGGTACAAGATCGGAACCAACGAAGAGAGTTTCCACATTCTAAAGCAAAGAATTTCTCGATCAAAGTATATACATTGACACGTGTCATTTAATGAGACGTTGTATTTAGATTTTGCATTTGCAATGTCTATAAAAGATATGTGAAATATTCAAAGTAGGGTTACTTAAAATTTCGGGCAATGATTTTATGGGGAAGGTTTAGACAAACCCATTAAATTCCACATGCTCTCTCACTCCAAAAATACATTGTCGGTGACAATAAATTTTGTTTCTGTTATGAACCATTTAACAAAATTGTGTGTACAATATTCACTTACAATAAATTAAATATTTTTTGTCACAAAAATAATATTAATTAAATAAATTCCATTTCTCAGTACATAGTCTATTTTTGTCTTCATTAGTCAATTTTATATATAAGTATGATGGGCCAATATTTTTTGTTACTTTAAACTTTGTTTTCATTGATTTTTTAATGGGTTTGTACCATGAATAATGAACAGTTTGAATAAAATATTTTAAAAAAAATATAATTAATGACAGATATATGAAGATTTACTTTAGCTAGGCTGGTTGTATTGTACCATGATACAAACACACATGGCTTTGAATTTGATCATGTTCTTATGATCTTCAATGAGGTGGATTTGGGGTCCAAGATCTATGGATCATAAATACCAAATTACCCTTCAATTATTTCAAATTGGTAAATGTTGTATACGTTTCTACATATGGTTTAATAATGGATGCCCTCGTGGGGACTAAAGAATCATGCACCAATCTTGTCAAGTAAAAATAATGGAGTTTGTTTCTAAAATCTAACTCAATTGATATTATTAATTAGAGGTCATCAAACAAATCCAACTCATTAATATCTATTTTGCTCGTATTTTTTATAAAATAAATTGATATTAGATTTGCATTCTCCAATTTATTTATATATTTTATTTTATTTTATTTTTGTAATTTTACATACGTTAATATTAATAAAAAAATTGTACTTTTAAATTACGGTGTTTGCAGACCGCAGACACTAACCCCATCATACTTTCCTTTTTTATAAATCGAGTTAAAATTTTAGACTTTCATCTACAATTATTTCAGTTCTATTCCAGTCTATTTTTTTATAAAATTTTATAAAGCAGATATAAACATAGTGATCATATTTCTAGCCTAATATTATTTGGTTAGTTCCACTATTTTGTATATATAAAATTTTGTTTTGACTTTAATATTTATGCTAATAGACAATGACAATGAGATTGATCATCTAAATTAATTGGTGTTAAGATCAAATATAAGATTTAATAAATGTTTATAATTTTAAATATAATGTAAATTAATTATATATTTGATTGAATTAATTATAATATATATAATTTTATTTTAATATAAGAGATGTTGAGAAAATTGAGTAGATCCATCGTATATCTTATCCTAAGCAACCCATGTGAGTGCAAGTTATTTTAATTTCTATGTCTTCTTCTAGGTTACATATGGTGGTTTGTTTCTTTATTTCTTTGTTTTTATTTTAGTTTCTTGTTTTATGGTCGGCAATAATAATTAAGTTTAGTAGAATGAGATAATTAGGTATCAAGAAAATGAGACTGAATTAGTGGCAGGTTTAAGAATAATTGTTTTTTTGTACAAATATTATGACAAAATTAGGTAATAATTAACATGGTTGCATGTGATGTGATTTTATTTAGTCTAGACAATCTCATTGCTTTGAATTAATTAAGTTTCGTGGAAGTCGGTCTTTGAATAGGAATTCGTTTTTTACTTAAGGTCAAAATGTCATAAAAGTATATAGTTGAATGTCAGAAATAAAACTAAATCACTTAAACATTTGGTTAGCACAACTCAACGGTATTAATCAACAAATTGCTGCAGCCCACACATGAAAAGAAAACCATCAAAACATAATCTACTGTTTTAAATTTTTGGATCAATAGATTATTTTAAATCTTTGGAGCAATAGATTAGAACATAATGAAATAAAATGAAATAGAGTGATATGAAATAAAATGCACTTTGATATGTTACTTTTTTTTTTTTTTTCCTTTAAATTTTTATTTAAGAGTTTAAGAAAAGACAGGGATCACTACGAGTATTGAAAAATTGAGGCTTATGCATCTTTGTGAGAGATAAATTATTTTTTTATTTAAAATTTTAAAATGGTAGGTGAGTGAGTTCTTCCAGTTATATATGTTTAAGTCTCCACATTCTTATTCAATGTAGAACTATTTGTCTCAAGTATGAGTCCACAATGCACCCCCTTAAGACACTTGTATCACCTATGAATATTGATAAAGTTGAGGATTACGCATCTTTGTGAGAGACACACGACTTATCCACCTAAAATCTGAAGGTGGTAGGTGAGTGAGTTCTCTCACTTATATATATTATGTCTCTATATTACTATCAAATGTGACACTATTTTTCCATTTACTTACATTTACATTATTATCTAACAATAAGAAGAGTATTTAAAAATAAGGGATGAAGTGGAAATAATTTAAATGGAGTGGATTTTGAGAGTTATGTTCTTGAATAGAGAATGAATGAGAGGTTATCTCTATAAGAGGCTACTATACTACTATAAATAATATATTTTATGATAAATCTTTTACCTCAATTAAAAAAAAGGATATAAAATCAAGACACATCACCATGTTTTATGTTTTAAAAAAATAAAGCCCACATATTTTCCCGATTTATAATATAACTAAGGAAAAACAATTCAAAATATGCTTTAAATCTCAGTTATTCTAGTTTATGTTTTTATTTCTTTATAAGTGTAAATTAAACGATCTATTCTTTCGGTTTCTATAATAACCAAGGGATAAAATAGTCCGATTTTGCTATAAAAACACTCGTTAAACAAATTTTATCTCAATCCTAACTTATATTTGGTCTCTCCAAACTCGTATGCATCATTCTTTGGGATAAATTACAAGACATAAAAAATCTTCAATGTTCTCTATTCTTCTATCTTGAACAAAACATTTTTCTGCACTTATAATCTATCTCACATAATGTTGTTGTGATTTTAGAACAACCTTTTTATGTTGTCAATCCAAGAAAACAACATTGTTTTCCTTAATTTTCCTTGATTGACAATATCGAGAAATATATTCATATACATGTTGTAATAAATAGTGATTGATAAAAAATTGAAATTGAAACATGACATGTTATTTTCAAGTTTTTATCATTCACCATATTTTTCTTGAAACTTATTACCTCAATCTTTTACTAAAACCGAGGAGTTTTCTTTTTTATTACAAAATCGAGGGGTCTTGCTTCACAACTATAATAACGAATATGTATCCTACATTCATAAAGGAACAATGTTCATGATATTTCTAAGACATCAATCTACAACAAACTATTACATCCACCACAATATATTTTATTCTCTTTCTTGTGAAAACATTTACTCAAGATAATAAAATCTTTGCTTTAAGTTGAAGAAGGTTGGAAAAATTCTCTATGATGGATTGCCAGTGTAGGAAATTATTCTTGACTCAAGTTAAACAAAGAAGGGAGTCTGTAACACCCCTTCTAAAATACCCCGCGAATTTAATATTTAAATCAGAGTTAACATATAATAAAGGGTGTCACAATTTATTTAAATATAAAAATATCATAACAGTAGTCATGCTTCACTGAAGAACTTTATTAAATAATCAAAATCAATATCATGTTCTACACAGCGGAAAATACCAACAAAACCGGAATAAATTCAATTCATAATTATTTCAACATAACCCAAAAGAAAACAGAGTTTAATGTTATAACTCTAAACAATCGTTCCCCAGTGTTACAACTACCAGAGCATGACACTGACACACGAATAAACTAAATAGCACAGCTCAAAGCTATCCTCACCAGCTCCTAAGCGGCTAATACTTCAATCTGAAATCATTAAAGTAAGGGTGAGATTTCATCAACAATTAAAATGCATTATACGTTTCTAAAAACAATAAAACAGTTCAATACATTATTTCACCCTCATTAGCATAATCAGATTCAGTCCACAAACACAATTCATACAGTTCAATATGCACAACAACAACACAATGAAATTATAACATTAGAAACCATCCTATCATGTTATAACTCCATATGTAATGCAGACTCAATACATGTGGTACCAAACGTGAACTAAATTCACACCTTGTTCCACTTACACCCCGGAAACAACGTTAATCAATGATTCACCCATATACCACTGGGACACGAATCTAGCCTCACCACCACTAAACCACTGGGTACGGGTATTGGCTCTACAGGTCCAATCCACACAATGAGAATTAACCACCACCAGAATGCATATGCATGCACATCAAAAGCATGCAACATTCAAATAAGGAATATGATATCACAACATCATCCCATACATAGCCAACACCAAACAAACATCACATGATAACATCATAATCATGAATATACAACGTCAATCACAACATATGATATTAATATCTATCAAGTATTTACAACGTCAACGACGAACAACCACGACAACAACGAATTCCTCATACGAAAAGTCATATTAATCCAACAAGATTCAATTATTAGGTTTTAAAAATGTTTTTATAGGATAGTACATACTTCTAGCTTTCCAACGGTTCCAACTATGACTAAATCGGAGTTACGGTCGCAAAGATACGGCCAAAACAGTTCTCAAAAGTATTTGTTCATTTCTTTCTAGTATGGGTCGATACATAAGTTTATGTATCAATACAAAACCAGCTTGTGTCGACACAAGTTTCGTATGAGTCGACTCATACGTTCTGCAAAATTCTATTTTTCTGTTTTTCTTCAGTATGAGTCGACGCAAGCTCCTTTTGTATCGATACAAAACTATCTTGTGTCGATACATAGCTCTCTTGTGTCGATGCAAAACTCCCAAAAATGCCTCATGAGTCGATGCAAAGGGTTATGGGTCGACGCAAGCCTTATTCCAGCTTCTGGTTTTTTACACAATACCAGCTTGTATCGATGCATAGCCCTATGTGTCGACTCATGCTGCGTATTTTCACCCCAAATCCAGATTTTTCCCACTGTTTGCAATCCCAATCAACCATAATCTTTTCCAACATTCAAGGTACAACATATGCAGTAAAATTTATGTATTCTTACATCCAATTACAATAGAATTACACTCCCTAATTAATCCACAACATAAAGCTACACATAGTAACAATCACCATGTATTCCAATTGGGGTTTTTACGTCGGATCATATCGTTAGGGCATAACCTAGAAAATCCTAATTCGGGATTCCTAACGTATAATTCAATTCTATTGATTATCAAAACCCATAAGGCATATTAACCAGACAAAATCACCCCTTACCTTGCGATGATTCTTTGAATTCCGACGCTTTGGCTTTTTCTCCTCTTTCTCTTCTCTTCTCCAATGTACGTAGAGTGAAAACCTCTGTTCCTTCTCTTTTCCTCTTATTCCTTTTATTATTCCAAATAATAAAAATAAAATAATTAGAATAATTAGAGTGTTTTACTCTACACACCCTCCAATTTAACTTCACACCCCAACACCACCATTTATTTAATTAATTAATTAAATCCAATAATTCAAAAATACCAATAATTAAACTTCTAATTAAATTAATAATTAAAATTCTAATTATTTAATAATCGAATTATTTGGGGTGTCACAACTCTCCCCTACTAAAAAGAGTTTTCGTCCTCGAAAACATACCTTATAAGAATTCGGGATAAGAATCCTCATGGTTTCATATTGCTATCTCTTTACCCCGCAACTGCTTCAACTTCTGATCCTCAATTCTCGCATGTAATGCTTCAACAGTCAGATTATCTCGCACCTGTATATCATCTACCTGAATCTCATGAGATGGATCAGCAATGTACTTCCTCAACTGAGATACATGGGAAACATCTTGCAAATTTGCAAGCGACGGCGGTAAAGCAATATGGTAAGCAACTTTTCCAACTTTCTTGGTAATCTGAAACAGACCAATAAAGCGCGGAGTTAACTTCTTTGACTTCAAGGCTCGACCAATACCAGTCATCAGAGTAACTCACATAAACACATGATCTCCTTCACTAAACTCGAGATCCTTCCTCCTCTTATCATGATAACTCTTCTGACGACTCTGAGAAGCTCTCATCTTCTCCTGAATCATCTTGATATTTTCTGAAGTCTGTTGGACAATTTTCGGTCCAATCACATCACTTTCTACAGATTCGTACTAACACAACGGTGTCCGACACCTCCTACCATACAATGCCTCAAACAAAGCCATACCAATAATCGAATGAAAACTATTGTTGTAGGTAAACTCAATCAATGGTAGATAACTATCCCAAGCTCCACCTTTCTCCAACACACAAGCTCGCAACAAATCCTCTCGTTGCGTCTCTCTGCGGATGATAAGCAGAACTCAACCGCAACTTAGTACCTAAAGCTTCTTGCAACCCTGTCCAATACTTAGACGTAAACCTCGGATCTCTATTCGACACAATACTAGAAGGAGTACCGTGCAAACTCACAATCTTCTCGACATACAACTGAGCCAACTTCTCCATCGGATAATCCATTCTTATCGGTATAAAATGAGCATACTTCGTCAACCGATCAACAATAACCCGGATAGAATCACAATTCTTCGCTGTCCTCGGCAAACCAAATACAAAATCCATAGAAATGCCATCCCATTTCCAATCCGGTACAAACAACGGTTTCATCAATCTTGACGGTTTCTGATGTTCAATTTTTGATTTTTGACAAATCAAACAAGCATAAACAAACTCATCAATTTCCTTCTTCATTCCAGGCCACCAAAATAACTTTTTCAAGTCATGATACATCTTATTAGCACCGGAATGAATACTCAATCCACTACGATGTCCCTCTTCCAAAATACTCTTCCTAAGTTCTGCAATATCCAGAACACAAACTCTATCACCAAATCACAACTCCATTCTCGTCAATTCATAATTCACCTCCTTGACCTTGGTTGATTGTTAAGTACCAATTTGTAGTTATTTTGTACATTATTTTGTGGTCCTTAACAATGTCTTTGTATTTAATTTGTATATTTATTCTAGTATATTGCTTTAATTAGGTTTTTATCTAGTTTTGTTTAATATATGTATTATTTGACTTTAGTTACTCTGAATTGTAGGAATTTATTAACTAATTCTCCCAAGCTTGGATTCAAGGGTACTTGAAGAGCTTTAGGGATGATTCTTTTGAAGATAATTTTGGAAGAGGGAAGCATGCTACAGGTGCACTCAACAAAGCCTCAGTCTGAAGAAAAAAGGACAGCCCATGCTTTCACCTTTGGAGCCACCAACCCATCACTTCACAGACCTTTTGGCTTGTAAAGGAAGCAAGAAAACATAGACCATCATTATCTTTCATCTTTGTAAATCTAGGGCAAGTTTAGGAAGAAAAACCATAGCTTTTCTCTTGATTTTCTCATGTTCACCATCTCTACCAACAATCTTGAGAGCAAGGCAACCATGGAAATGAGTAGCTAAGCTCTTTTGTGTCAAGATTAGAGGTAGTTGATCTATATAGTATGTATTTATTTTAATCCATTTGTGTATGAACATGGTTGATGATTAATATAGTTGAATATCTTTGTTCTTCATCTTTATGCTTTGAGTTTTGCTTGGAAAAGAATATTTCAAAGTGACCTAGGATATTCATCCTCTCATAAACAAATGCTAGGAATAGATTTGTGTGTTAGAGTTTACAAAATATTGAACTTAATGATTATCATGCTAATAGTTGTAGTGAGGAATCATGCAAGGATTAACATGATAACATTCACAATCTTGGTGGGAAATCTACAAGATTGAGAGGATATGTATTTGTAGAAATCATCTAT
Source organism: Vicia sativa (assembly GCA_021764765.1). Lineage (NCBI taxonomy): Eukaryota > Viridiplantae > Streptophyta > Magnoliopsida > Fabales > Fabaceae > Vicia > Vicia sativa. The sequence continues at coordinate 240,508,546 of CM038793.1, forward strand.
TATGTTCATCACTTGATTAAAATGAATATGTATGAAACTAGATCAATGAAACTAATCTTGACATGCCTTCTTACTTGAAAACAATCTCAAACTCTCTCTAATCCAATCATAACTCTTTTGAAAGAATTGATTTAGTTGTTGTTTGGAAACTCATGGTTCTAGTAGAGTAGATAACAAACCCTTTGGTTACATCATCTTAAAACATACTTTTCTATTGAAAGACTATAACATGCACCAATCCTTGTGGAATCGATAATCAAAATACTTTGTTCACGGAAAAATCTTACAACAAAATGGCGCCGTTGCCGGGGATTGGCGTTTAATGTTGTTAGTATAGCAATAGTTGTGTGTTTTAAGACTTTTTCCACTAATCTCTCTTTGTTTCTTTTGTGTGGTTAGACTTTTTCAGGAATTAGTTTATGCGGGGAAGTATTCCGGTCGACCAACTCCTTTTCGATCCCGAAATTGAAAGGACGGCTAGGAGACTTAATAGTAGTGCTAAAAGAAGAAAAAGACAAGCTAGGCAAAGGCAAGAAAGAGGAGAAAAAGGAGAAGCATCTACTTCTTCAACACCACCCGTGTTTGGAGAAGTTACCACTATGGAGGAGAATCAACCACCACCACCACCGCGGGGGCCGTGTGTCAATAGCCCTCGCCATAATGCTCAATTTGCCCGACAAGCAAATGCAAGGGTTGCGGAAATGAAAACGGGCTTGCTTCAACTTCTCTATGCAAGTCCATTTCATGGCCACGACCATGAAGACCCTTACACTCACCTTACCAAGTTTTATGAGATCGCGGGAGCGGCGGGTGCTCCGGAAGACCAAGAAGAACAATATTTCCAAAGGCTTTTCCCTCATTCTCTAGTGGGGAAGGCAAAAGATTGGTATCTTGATCAATTGCAAGAGACAATGACTAATTGGAACGTTTTGGAGGAAAAGTTTCTTGAACGCTTTTCCCTCAATCACGTTTCATGGAGGCTAAGGGCTATCTCGGTATTTTCGCAAGGAGTAAACGAGCCTTTGAATCGGGCATGGGAAGATATAAGTCTATGCTAAGGAAGTGTCCGAGCCATGGTTTTGACGAGCTTACACAAATTCATATTTTCGAAATGGTCTCCAACCTCAACACAAATTGTTGTTGGATGCCACGGCGGGAGGTTCTTTGATGGCAAAACACCGTATGAAGCAATCCAAATAATTGAAAAGATGGGTAGGAATGATCATCAAACTCAACATGATCAAGGAGGTGTACAAGTGAAAGCGGAGTTTTAGAAATTGGTTCGAGTCATGAAGCACTTGTGGCGCAAAACAAATTGTTTGCGAAACAAGTTGAAGAATTGACAAAACAAATGGCTAAACTCCTCAACAAATCATGGAGTTACAAGGAGCATCACATAAGCAAGCTCACCAAATAGCTTGTTGTGAATTGTGCAAAGGGATCATAAACCGGCTTTTGTCCTCCGGAGAATGAGGAAGCTAACTATGTGGCCAACCAAGGCCAAGGGTACCAACAACGAGCTCCTTACCCTTATCAAAATCAAAACCAAGGTTACCAACAAAGGGTAATCAAGGTTATCAAGGAGGTGGAGGCAAGATAACAATAACCAAGGAAGGCAAAATCCATATCAAACACAAAATCAAAATCAAACACAACAACAAAATCAAAGTCAACAACAAAACCAACCTCAAAGTCAAGTGAGATCTTCCAACATTCAAGACACTCTAGCTCAATTTATGCAAGCCTCAATGGCTAATCAAAAGCACGGAGACATCTATCAAGAACTTGGAAACTCAAGTTGGACAACTAGCTAAGCAACTTTCCGAACAAAGTGCTTCGACATCATTTTCCCCAACTACGCAAACAAATCCTAAGGAGCATTGCAAAGCCATAACAACAAGAAGTGGTAGAGTTTGTGATGAGAAAAGGAAGATAGTTGAAAGAAAAAAGAAAGTAGTGGAGAAGGATGAAGAAGAAATAGTGGAGGAAGAGGTAGTTGAAAAGATGAAGAGGATGAAGTTGAAAACATGATAATGTTGATGTGGAGGATGATTTAGTTGAAAATGAGGTGTTAGTTGAAAATGAAAAGGACAATGGTGTGGTTGAAAAGGAGAATAGATGAGAAAAGAAAAGAATGAAGAAAGGAAAAGAAGGAAGTAACTTATCCATTGAGAAGTTTGCCATACCTCACCTTCCTCTAAAAGGATGATGCAAAGCACTATGCTAGGTTTATGGATATTTTCAAGCAATTGCAAATAAATATTCCATTTACAAGCATTAGAGCAAATGCCAAAATATGCAAAATTCATGAAGGATATCTTGACGAAAAAGAAGAGGTATACGGATCAAGAAACCATAATGGTGGATGCTAGTTGTAGTGCAATAATTCAACGCACCATTCAAGAAAGAAAGTGATCCGGCGTGTAACTTTGCCGTTACTATTGGGGATGTGTATCGGAAAAGGATTAATTGATTTGGGGTCAAGCATTAACTTGATTCCATTATCCATTGTGAAGAGATTGGGGAGATTGAATTAAAGTCCACGAAAATGACATTGCAATTAGCGGACAAGTCTATTACTCGTCCATGGCGTAACTTTAGATTTGTTGGTAAAAGTGGACAAATTCTTTTTCGGTGGACTTTGTAGTCATAGACATGGAGGAAGATGTTGATGCACCTTTAATTCTTGGAAGACCGTTCATGAAGGCGGCAAGGATGATGATTGATATAGATGATGGCCTAATGAAGGTGAGAGTACAAGATGAAGAGATTTGCTTTAATCTTTTGAAGCAATGAAGCATCCATGGATAAGAAAGATTGTTTTAAGATTGGCGTTATTGAGGAAGCAACTCAAAGTGAATGATGATGATGATAGTCGAGATATTGAGGAGTGTTTGGAAGGAGTGGAGATTTCAAAGGAAATGCACCCTTGGGAGGAAGAAGAGGAAAGTTTGAAGAAAGATCTAAAAGATAACGACCAAAAACTTGAGTTGAAAGAGCTACCGTCTCATTTAAAGTATGTGTTTCTTGAGGAGGAGGTAAAAGCCCGTAATCATTAGCAATACATTGTCGGAGAATGAGGAGGAAAGCTTAATTGAAGTTTTGAAATCGAACAAAAATGCGATTGGTTGGGTCTTAGCCGATTTGAAAGGCATAAGCCCGGCTTATTGTATGCACAACATTATGATGGAGGATGAGTACAAACCGGTAGCCCAACCTCAGCGGCGATTGAATCCGTGATGAAGGAGGTAGTTCGCAAAGAAGTAGTGAAGATGCTTGAGCGGGGATGATTTACCCAATTTCGGATAGTGCGTGGGTGAGCCGGTTCATGTGGTTCCTAAGAAAGGAGGATTGACGGTTGTATCTAATGATAAGGATGAGCTAGTGCAAACAAGAAAAGTGACGGGTGGAGAATGTGTATTGATTATCGTAGGCTTAACAAAGCGACGAAAAAGATCATTTTCCTCTTCCGTTCATGGACCAAATGTTAGAAAGGCTTGCGGGACAACAATACTATTGTTTCTTGGATGGTTATTCGGATATAATCAAATATCGGTGAATCCGAAGATCATGAGAAAGCATTCACATGTCCATTTGGAATTTTCGCGTATAGGCGTATGCCTTTCGGCAATGCACAACATTCAAAGGTGCATGCTATATTCGCCGATTTGATTGAAAAGACAATTGAAGTTTTATGGATGACTTTTCCGTTTTGGAGCTTCATTTGATTTATGTTTGGAAAATTTGGACACCGTCTTGAAGAGGTGTGTAACCAACTTGGTCTTGAATTGGGAGAAATGAAACTTTATGGTGACCGAGGGAATTGTCCTTGGCCACAAGATATCTTCAAGAGGAATCGAGGTTGACAAAGCAAAAATTGATGTTATCAAGACGCTTCCCCCACCTACCAATGTCAAAGGCATTCGGAGCTTTTTGGGTCATGCGGGATTCTATCGAAGATTCATCAAGGACTTCTCCAAAATAGCCAAACCTTTGAGCAACTTGCTCAACAAAGATAAGTCTTTCTTGTTTGATAATGATTGTTTGTTAGCTTTTGAAAAATTAAAGGAGAATTTGATAAATGCACCCATAATCACTGCACCTAATTGGAAACTTGATTTTGAACTAATGTGTGATGCTAGTGATTATGCGATGGGAGCCGTATTAGGCCAAAGGAAGAACAAAATCTTCCATGCTATACATTATGCGAGCAAAGTTTTGAATGATGCTCAAATAAACTATGCAACAACGAAAAGAGTTGCTCGCAATTGTATATGCATTGGAAAAGTTTAATCCTTACCTAATTGGTTCCAAGGTTGTAGTTTTCACGGATCATTCGGCGATAAAATATCGCTACCAAACCGGACTCTAAACAAAGGCTAATCCGATGGATTCTTCTTTGCAAGAATTGATTTAGAGGTCCGTGATAAAAAGGTTCGGAAAATTTGGTAGCGGATCATTTGTCTCGCTTAGTGAACGTAAAATTACGGACAAGGAAAAAGAGGTGAAGGAGGAATTCCGGATGAGAAGTTATTTGCAATCCAAGAGCGACCTTGGTTTGCCGACATGGCAAATTACAAGGCATGGGATTAATCTTAAAGATTTGACTTGGAATGAGAAGAAAATTTTTAGCCGATCAGTATTATGTGGGATGAACCTTACATTTTTAGGTTGAGTAGTGATGGATTGCTAAGAAGGTGTGTGAGTGATGAAGAGGCCAAAACATTCTTTGGCATTGTCACAATTCCCTTGGGGACACTATAATGGAATGCGGACGACCAAAGTCCTACAATCGGGTTTTATTGGCCGCTATTCAAAGATCGTGTGCTCACGCTAAATCATGTGACAAATGTCAAAGAAGTGGTGGGATAGGAAAAAGAGATGAAATGCCATTGACCAATATGTTGGAAGTGGAGGTATTTGATTGTTGGGGGATTGATTTTGTCGGTCCTTTTCCATCTTCGTTTTCAAATGAATATATCCTTGTAGTGGATTACGTGTCAAAGTGGGTAGAGGCCATTGCCGCCTAAGGCCGGCCAAAAGCTATATCAAATTTTGAAAAGAAACATTTTTTCTCGTTTTGGTGTGCCTAGGGTGCTCATTAGTGATGGTGGGTCGCACTTTTGCAATGCATTGTTACAAAAACTTTTGAAACAATTTGGTGTAAAACATAAGGTGACGACCCCCTATCACCCTCAAGCAAATGGCCAAGCCGAGGTGTCTAATAGAGAAATCAAAAAGATTTTAGAAAAAAGCTTTGGGTTCTCGAAAAGATTGGTCAAAAATTAGATGAAGCTTTGTGGGCGTGTCGATATAAAGCTCCTATTGGACTAACCCCGTTTCAGGTTGTGTATGGCAAAACTTGTCACCTCCCGGTAGAGATGGAGCACAAAGCATTGTGGGCCCTCCGATTCTTAAATTTCGATCCATCCTTGGCGGGAGAAAAATACAACTTGTTCATTTGGACGAAATCGTGGCGAGGCTTATCATTCAAACCGGAGGTATAAAGCAAAGGTTAAGGTTTCTCATGATAAGAAGATAAAGATCAAGGAATTTAGGCGGGACAAAAGGTTCTCTTGTTCAACTCCGGATGAGGCTTTTGGAAAACTCAAAACAAAGTGGTCCGTCCGTTTTAATCAAAGAAGTCAAGGAATATGGTGCAATTGTCTTGCAAGATCTTGCGAACAAAAGAATGGACGGTGAATGGGCGCGGTTGAAGCGGTGCGTTGGCGGAGAGGTGAGCCGCAACATAGCGAATCCTTCTTTGATGATCAATGATCATCATGAACCGTCGAGCTCTACCGTTAAACAAAGCGCTTGTTGGGAGGCACCCCAACATTGTAAGTATTCTTCCTTGAACTCATTTACACTTGCCCGCTTTATTAATTTTGCTGTTTTCTTAAAATTTCAGTCTGAGCGCTCGGTAGCCTCGAGCCCATTTGACCCATCTGGCGAAACTTTCGCGGTAGATCAGGATTTTTTAAAAATATTTTGAAAAAATCATTTTGGAGGCCCAAATCGTGGCCTAGTTAGTTTTATAAAGGGTTAGGGTTATTTTAAACCCTTTTCCTATTTTCTTCATCATTCTTCATCCTCTCAAAATCCCAAAATCCCCACCAAAATCTCCGAATCTTTGCGATTTCTTTGTCAAATCAATCCCCAAGGCTTCCTAGTAAGTATTCTATGTTTTCCTTTCTCAATTTCGTCTACATTGCATGTTTAGGTTAGATTTTGAAAACCTAGGGTTAGGAATTTTAATTTTTCTTAGATTTAGGATGTTTTGTGTTAGAAGTAATAGGATGTTATTTTCGCTGCCCTAGGAAGTAATTGTGTGGAGAAAAATTACTTTTGAAAGAATTTTTCCAAATCGCATCAATCATCGCTCCTGCAATTTTGAAAAATTCTTCTCTTGTGTTTTAGTGTTTCGATTAGTTGTAATGCTTTGGTAGGTTGGTTTGCTTTCTTTGTTTGCTTGATTCATTGCTAATGGACACCTCGGTGTCACTTTTCTGATTTTGTGTTGAAATTTCGATGGCACCTAAGCGACAAAGACTTTCCTCTGCTGGGGCTGGGCCCTCTCGGCCTGCTGCGTTCGATGCTGTGCGATTCTTGGGGCCTGCTCAGGAGGCTCGCTACAAAGATCTCGAGGCGCAACATCGGGTGGCGCACCATCGCCTCCGTGAGCACCACACACCCCTCATGTCATCGGATAACTACGGGTTGGAAGTTCTTTGTACCCTCAAACAAAGGTGAATGTGGAGCTTGTTCGCGAGTTCTATGCTAATGCTATCCCGGCCGAGGGATGTGAGTTTAGGTTTGCTTCAGTTTTTCGAGGCAAGTCCGTTTCCTTCTCTCGCTCAACAATCAACAGTTTTTTGGGCATCAACTGGACAGCCCCAGAGGACCAATTGGATGTCTACCATGAGCACCTCGTGGTAATTGGGATACAACATCTTTGAGAATAAGCTCATTTGTCGGGCATTCTTATGAAACGAATCGGGCTGGTCAACCTTTGAAATTCAACAGGACCAGTCTGAAAACTAGCGCCAGAGTGATGATGTGTGTGACTCTATACAATCTGAAACCTAGGAGCCACACATCTTCGATACCCATGGAGACGGCAGGTTTGATTGCTTACATGCTCGATGAGGAGCAAATTGATTTTGGCCGTCGATCGCGAATGAGTGAAGAGGTTCTGTTGAGTTATACCTCCGGGGGCGTATAAAGTGTGCTCTCACTTATCCGGCTTGATTATGGGTTTCTTTGAAGAGGCGAAGGTGGTTTTCTGCGATGGGACACCTTACCATTGATGGCGTTGTTGATGATCACTCTGTGATCGCTTTTGTAGGGTCCTTGATAATCTGCTGCCTGTTGGGGCACTTCCTCAAGCTAGTCCATCGGAAGAATGGAGCAGACGGATGAATCTCGCTCATCGAGAGCATTTATGTTTATGCATGAGAGCATGGAGCACCTTGCTCTACAGATTAGAGAGCCGGAGTGAACCATTTCACTCTGCGGGTGGCTCAGAACATATCTTTGGTTGGCCGGGTCGGGCCAAATCTTGAGAGGAGGTGGGAGATGAGGATGATGGTGAAGAGAGTTACGTTACGGTTCGGTTCGACTGGGTCGATTGGAGATTCGATTCTCGAGACCACTGATTGATTTTCTCCTATTTCCCTGCTTTTATTTTACTTTCAGCATTCTAGTCTAGATTTTACTTTTGCAATTTAGTTTTAAACTTTGGATTTTGTTGGTTGCCATCCAATTTTGGGGATTGGCTTGTAATTCCAATTAATTTTTTGTAGGCATGAAGCCTAAATACTTCTTTTTAAGTTTTAAACACCATTTTGGGGTGTCTTTTTATATTAAGTTTAGTTTCTTTTATTTTGTTCTATTTTATTTTATTTTTAGATTATAGTATTTAGTTTGAATTTACTTCTTGTGGTTTGTCCGGATTGTTCAAATGGTTCTTCAAAGCTAGTAAGCGTGTTTCACCAAAGTGATGGTGATGATAAAATTCTTGATTCATTCCACAAAGAAGGTACACATTTTATCGTTTTATAGAAACATAATATGTCTATGAAATTTGTTCTTTATGCAAGATATTTGGCATGTACAAAAATTTTGTGTTCACATTCGAATCATTAGGACATAAACCATATATGTGAGAAGCTTCCACTTTTACCAAATATTGAGTGTCTAATAATTGTGTTAACTCGTGTGATTCATGCTTAATCTTTACTTGTTTGTGATAACTTGGAAACTAAGAAATGATCAAGGCAATTTTGTGCATTATGAGGAAAACCACCAATTCTAAAAGGGCTCCAATTACCCGTGAGAGAGTGAATCCTTGTGAACCCTTTTGAGCTTAAATAGTATTTGTAGGATGAATGTATCAAATCGACTAATTGTTAAGTAGGCCACTTAATAGTTGTTGATAATCTTTGAAAAATTCAATGATAATTCATTCTATAAATTTTCTTGTTTGTGAATACCAACCCTTTTGTTAATCAACCCTTGAAGAGCATGATTTTGAATAAAAAGGATTGATATAAATGAAGTTGGGAGGTGGATCAAAAGAACCTAGAATTGATGGCACAATGATCCTAAGAAAGAAAAAGAATAGAGAAAAGAAAAATACAAAAGAAGAAAGAAATTTGTTTATGAAAAGATACAAAAGAAAAAGAAAAGAAAGGATCATTGTGTAGAAAAGAAAAGAGGTTGTGAATAATAAGATGGGAATTAGTTGTGAAATGCTCTTCATATCCTTTTACCCGATTCGTTTCAATGGCTTTGTACTTAAATATCCCTTGTTTCTAACCTAAGCCAAGTTACAACCTTGAAAGTCCTTAGTGATCTTTGTTTCCATTTTATCATTTAACTTGTTTCGATGAACACATGAATTATTACGGATGTGCATAATTATTAGTGAGAGTGTTTAGTCCTTTGTGAATATGCATTTTGTTCTTCATGAACTTTGAAGAAATGATTAGGTGATTCAAGTGTGAACATATCTTTTATTTTGTTATATGTTTTGATATGTTGTGTTTAGAACTTAATTCATGGCCATGTTGTGTTTAGAAGAAGCGATTGATGTGTGCTTTTGCCTGGTATGTCGAGTTTGAACCATTACTCTTGTGTGAGTTTGCATGCTTGCATTTTGTTCCTTCTAGCTTTGTAAGATTATTGACTTTTGTTTGAGGACAAACAAAGTAAGTTAGGGAGAGTTGTTAAGGACCAATTTGTAGTTATTTTGTACATTATTTTGTGGTCCTTAACAATGTCTTTATTTAATTTGTATATTTATTCTAGTATATTGCTTTAATTAGGTTTTTATCTAGTTTTGTTTAATATATGTATTATTTGACTTTAGTTACTCTGAATTGTAGGAATTTATTAACTAATTCTCCCAAGCTTGGATTCAAGGGTACTTGAAGAGCTTTAGGGATGATTTTTTTGAAGATAATTTTGGAAGAGGAAGCATGCTACAGGTTCGGCAGTGATGAAAGACTCGGTAGATCTGCGAAATCGAAAAAGGACAGCCCATGCTTTCACCTTTGGAGCCACCAACCCATCACTTCACCAGACCTTTTTGGCTTGTAAAGGAAGCAAGAAAACATAAACCATCATTATCTTTCATCTTTGTAAATCTAGGGCAAGTTTAGGAAGAAAACCCATAGCTTTTCTCTTGATTTTCTCATGTTCACCATCTCTACCAACAATCTTGAGAGCAAGGCAACCATGGAAATGAGTAGCTAAGCTCCTTTTGTGTCAAGATTAGAGGTAGTTGATCTATATAGTATGTATTTATTTTAATCCATTTGTGTATGAACATGGTTGATGATTAATATAGTTGAATATCTTTGTTCTTCATCTTTATGCTTTGAGTTTTGCTTGGAAAAGAATATTTCAAAGTGACCTAGGATATTCATCCTCTCATAAACAAATGCTAGGAATAGATTTGTGTGTTAGAGTTTACAAAATATTGAACTTAATGATTATCATGCTAATAGTTGTAGTGAGGAATCATGCAAGGATTAACATGATAACATTCACAATCTTGGTGGAAATCTACAAGATTGAGAGGATATGTATTTGTAGAAATCATCTATTATGTTCATCACTTGATTAAAATGAATATGTATGAAACTAGATCAATGAAACTAATCTTGACATGCCTTCTTACTTGAAAACAATCTCAAACTCTCTCTAATCCAAATCATAACTCTTTTGAAAGAATTGATTTAGTTGTTGTTTGGAAACTCATGGTTCTAGTAGAGTAGATAACAAACCCTTTGGTTACATCATCTTAAAACATACTTTTCTATTGAAAGACTATAACATGCACCAATCCCTGTGGAATCGATAATCAAAATACTTTGTTCACGGAAAAATCTTACAACATTGATCAATGTCAATTTATCAACTAAACCAACATCATATTTCTGTCCAGTTCGAATTTCTTCAATAATACCACTAGTCAACTTCAACATACCCAACTTAACACTATCAAAAGTAGTCTCACATACCAAACTCAAATCTCTGAATTGCTCCACTAAATCTAATTCACGCACCATCAACATAGACATATGCAAGGACTTCCTACCTAATGCATCCGCAACAACGTTTTCCTTACCAGGATGGTAATTCAAACCAAAATCATAATCTTTTAGAAATTCCAACCACCTTCTTTGCCTCATGTTTAGCTCTTTCTGATCGAAGAGATACTTCAGACTTTTATGATCGCTGAATACCTCAAATCGAGAACCATACAAGTAATGTCTCCACAATTTCAAAACAAAGAGCACAGTTGCCAGTTCTAAATCATGAGTCAGATAATTCCTTTCATGAACCTTCAACTGTCTTGAAGCATAAGCCACTACCTGCTTATCCTGCATCAAAACACCACCCAAACCCATCAATGAAGCATCACAGTATACAACAAAAGATTCCACCGGATTTGGCAAAATCAAAATCGGAGCACTAGTCAACCTTTTCTTCAAATCTTGGAATCCTTTCTCACATTCAGAATCCCAAACAAACATCTGACCCTTTCTTGTTAACTTAGTCAACGACAAAGCTAACTTCGAAAATCCTTCAATGAAATTTTTGTAGTAACCTGCAAGACCAAGAAAACTATGGATTTCAGAAGCATTCTTCGGCGCTTCCCACTGAGATACCGCTTCTACCTTCGTAGGATCCACCGCAATACCATTCTTGGAAATCATATGACCAAGAAAGCTTACTTCACTCAACCAGAATTCACACTTGGATAACTTCACATAAAGCTTATTCTCTTTCAACAATTCCAACATAATCCTGAGATGTTCTGCATGCTCTTCATCACTCTTTGAATAAATCAGGATGTCATCAATAAATACTACCACAAACTTATCAAGATACGGATGAAATATCCTATTCATATACTCCATGAAAACACCAGGTGCATTAGTAACTCCAAACGACATAACAGAATACTCATAATGTCCATACCTCGTTCTAAATGCAGTTTTCTAAATATCTTGCGTCTTCACACGAATATGATGATACCTAGATCTCAAATAAATCTTAACGAATGCACAATCCCCAACTAGTTGATCCATCAAATCATCAATCCTCGGCAATGGATACTGATTCTTGATTGTAACCTTGTTCAACTGCCTGTAATCCACACACAGTCTCATCGAACCTTCTTTCTTCTTAACCAACAACACAGGAGCACCGCACGGCGAACCACTCGGACGGAAAACTTCTTCTCAAGTAACTCTTCTAACTGCTTCTTCAATTCAGACAATTCAGATGCCGACATGCGATAAGGCGCCATCGGCACCCGACTAGTTCCAGGAATCAAATCTATAGTAAATTCCACTTCCCTCTCAGGTGGTAATTCACTAACATCTTCCGGAAACACTTCTGGAAATTCATTCACCACTGGAAATTCACTACTCTTAGCTTTTCCTTTCGCTTCCATCGAAGAATACAACATAACAATAACGCACCATCATTAACAGCTGCGTAACTCTGATCATCCATCTTAATTAATTGTCCTTATTAGAGTCTTCGTCAACTCATAGGGTTCACAAGCTTCTACCAAACTTCATTCATATTCATCACTTTATGCCCCATTTAGATAGCAAAACAGTTGTATACCATCCAATACGATTCCGTCTGCTATCAACAAGAGATTAAGGGTGATCAAGTCCTCAATTTGTCAATAGACATCCGATAATCATACTGGAATATAAACCATCATTACCAACACTTTCTGTTCTCAGAATCATACTCGCCTCTTTGCACTTCCAACTATGACTCACGACCCAAACGATTCCAACAACACTAACCACACTTGCACTGTCTTCTCAAGTAGTACCTTGTACCAATGACTTACAATCGGAACATATCCGGGAAGCATCTCTTCTCCCCCACTTAGTTTCACACTACTCCTGCAATAATCAATCAGAAAGCAACAAGTACCGACAGTGTTGTACACACTTATCACGTACAAAAGGGATAATGACATTAAGACACTGGTCACAACGACCGACTATGCTCTGATACAACTATTGTAACACCCCTTCTAAAATACCCCACGAATTTAATATTTAAATGAGAGTTAACATATAATAAAGTGCGTCACAATTTATTTAAATATAAAATATCATAACAGTAGTCATGCTTCACTGAAGAACTTTGTTAAATAATCAAAATTAATATCATGTTCTACACAACGGAAAATACCAACAAAACCGGAATAAATTCAATTCATAATTATTTTAACATAACCCAAAAGAAAACAGAGTTTAATGCTATAACTCTAAACAATCGTTCCCCAGTGTTACAACTACCAGAGCATGACACTGACACATAGATAAACTAAATAGCACATCTCAAAGTTATCCTCACCAGCTCCTAAGCGGCTAATACTTCAATCTGATATCATTAAAGTAAGGGTGAGATTTCATCAACAATTAAAATGCATTATACGTTTCTAAAAACAATAAATTAGTTCAATACATTGTTTCACCCTCATTAGCATAATCAGATTCAGTCCACAAACACAATTCATACAGTTTAATATGCATAACAACAACACAATGAAATTATAACATTAGAAACCATCCTATCATGTTATAACTCCATATGCAATGCAGACTCAATGCATTTGGTACCAAACGTGAACTAAATTCACACCTTGTTCCGTTTACACCCCAGAAACAGCGTAAATCAATGATTCGCCCATACACCACTGAGACACGAATCTAGCCTCACCACCACTAAACCACTGGGTACAAGTATTGGCTCTACAGGTCCAATTCCACACAATGGGAATTAACCACCACCAGAATGCATATGAATGCACATCAAAAGCATGCAACATTTAAATAAGGAATATAATATCACAACATCATCCCATACATAGCCAACACCAAACAAATATCACATGATAACAGCATAATCATAAATATACAACGTCAATCACAACACATGATATTAATATCTATCAAGTATTTACAACGTCAACGACGAACAACCACGACAATAACGAATTCCTCATACGGAAAGTCATATTAATCCAACAAGATTCACTTACTATGTTTTAAAAATGTTTTTATAGGATAGTACATACTTCCAGCTTTCCAACGGTTCCAACTACGAATAAATCAGATTCACGGTGCAAAAGATACTGCAGGTTTTCAAAAGTATTTGTTCATTTCTTTCCAGTATGGGTTGATACATAAGTCTATGTATCAATACAAAACCAGCTTGTGTCGACACAAGCTTCGTATGAGTCGAATCATACGTTCTGCAAAATTCCATTTTTCTGTTTTTTCTTCAGTATGAGTCGACGCAAACTCCTTTTGTATCGATACAAAACTATCTTGTGTCGATACATAGCTCTCTTGTGTCGATGCAAAACTCCCAAAAATGCCTCATGAGTCGATGCAAAGGGTTATGGGTCGACGCAAGCCTTATTCCAGCTTCTGGTTTTTTACACAATACCAGCTTGTATCGATGCATAGCCCTATGTGTCGACTCATACTGCGTATTTTCACCCAAAAATCAGATTTTTCCCACTGTTTGCAATCCCAATCAACCAGAATCTTTTCCAACATTCAAGGTACAACATATGCAGTAAAATTTATGTATTCTTACATCCAATTACAATAGAATTACACTCCCTAATTAATCCATAACATAAAGCTACACATAGTAACAATCACCATGTGTTCCAATTAGGGTTTTTACGTCGGATCATATCGTTAGGGCATAACCTAGAAAATCCTAATTCGGGATTCCTAACGTATTATTCAATCCTATTGATTATCAAAACCCATAAGGCATATTAACCAGAAAAAATCACCCCTTACCTTGCGATGATTCTTCGAATTCCGACGCTTTGGCTTTTTCTCCTCTTTCTCTTCTCTTCTCCAATGTACGTAGAGTGAAAACCTCAATTCCTTCTCTTTTCCTCTTATTCCTTATTTTATTCCTTTTATTATTCCAAATAATAAAAATAAAATAATTAGAATAATTAAAGTGTTTTATTCCACACACCCTCCAATTTAACTTCACACCCCAACACCTCCATTTATTTAATTAATTAATTAAATCCAATAATTCAAAAATACCAATAATTAAACTTCTAATTAAATTAATAATTAAAATTAAAATTATTTAATAATCAAATTATTTGGGGTGTCACAGAGTCCACCTTTAAAAATATTAGAAGTTCATTCTTGATTCAAGATATGCAACAAAATCTAGAATAACAACAACGATGATGAACTTTAATATTCTGTGTAAATAATGTTATGTTTTAAAAAACTTATTTACCTCGATTTTCTCCAAAGCCGAAGGGTAAACATATTTTACCCCAACTTTTGTCAAAACTGATGAGGTAATTTAGCATGATTATTGAGGATATTGATCATTATTCTTAAACAAATTTTTGTCGTCTATTTCACGAGTATTAGCACTCAAGACACTACCATTAGTGATCTGCGTAAAATATAAAAAAATCTTGTTATAAAAGCATTCTGAATGTCAAAACTTGATAATGAAATATCATAATGTGCTTGAAACTATCTACATCCACCACTTTAATGTTTGCAAGAGCACTAGCCATGATAAATCTCAATGATGGATTACAAGAGCAAGAAATTATCCGGGTTTAAAGTTTGTATTCTTAAATACTTATTGGAGCAGAAAATTATTTATTTATCTAACCTTTTTTGTTTTATTTCAGAAATAAATGCAAACAAAAGCAATTGAAAATATCATTCATCAAACATTTTTTCTTCCCCAAAATTCAATGATTCGAAGATCTAAAATCAGATCTTCAGGAAAATTAATTTTTACGTTAATATTCTATGTAAACAATGTAATATTTTTGGTAAACGATGTAGTTTGAAAACAAATTAATTTTTTAATATTCTGTGTAAATAATGCAAAAAGTGTTTTTAAGAAAACAACCTACCAAGACACTTTTGTCGAGCAAATCACTACTATGCAACTGTCTCCTAACTTTGGTGCACTCAAGCCTGGGTAGTGGGATTTTCTTACAATATCAATGATCTAATTCAGAATAAATCGACACAATCAATATATCAATAGGATAATAAACAAAACACAAGGAAATAAAAAACTGAAACGTAAACATAAGCAAGAATATAAACACTAAGAAGAAAGCAAAATAAAACAATACACGCACTAAAACACATAAAGAATTAAACTAGGATGAACTTGCTTAAATAATTCTCTCTAGTGGAGTCGCCAACTGAAGCAACTCAAAAAATATAGATAATGAAGTTATCACTGGTCTTTATTTATTCAAAAAGGAAAGAGAAAATATCAAATAAAACCCACAAAAGAAAAGAAATGGTAATCACAGCCATAACGGGTTCGGGAGTTAGTTATGAAAAGGGAAGGTATTAGTATCCTTCACATCCATCATACTCGATGGTACCTATTTAGTTATTTTTGTTAATTAGTTTTAGTATGAAAGTTTGCGATCTTCTAATCGAGGAAGGATAACGAAAGAAATGAGAAATGTTTTTGGATTTTTATTATTGTGTGAGGGGAAACAAGGTTTGCATTTAAGGTTCGTTTGAGGAAGCCACGTATTGGGGTCGTAAGTTGAGACAACCAACAACCCAAATTCTTGAGAAGAAGGGACTAAAATTGTCCAAACCATCTTTCCTATGATTTATTAAGAAAAGGTTTTAAAATATTCACTCAACATTGGATCAAGGTTTGAAACTTTATTATGAAAGCGATGATATAGATCGTGAGGAGGTATATGGACCAAGCATGCATGGGGTGGTTGATTGTGATTGCAAAGGCAAACTCGACTTACCAAATTCAGTTATGGCTTGGTAGGGGTTAATTTGATTTAATTATCATACAATGATAAGATATAAGCAAGCAAGCAAGATAAAGAAAAGTTATAAAGAAAGGGATAAAAAAACCGAAAATTATTACCTCGCCATGGGAGTGAGGGTACACTTGATCGGACGAGGATAATGATAAGCAAGTAAAGCACATAGACCCATACAAGATAGCTCACACAAGTGAAAGCAATAAAGCAATTAAACCGAAATTAAACTACATGTGTACTAACAAAGTGGGCTAGCCTTCTAAACAATTAATTGGAAGAATTAATCTACTAGGTCTCACTATAAGAAAGCCCAAGAGTAAGTTGTGAGGTCGTTTGAGATGCTTCGAAAGCAATCAACTTATGGTATGAAAATGGACTCGTAATTGAGTATTAGTTCTTTGAAAAATGGTTCAGTGCATAGCTAGATGATGACGAATAATTGAAAGCATATGAGCTTACAAGTCTAAGCAAGCAAACAGAAATTCATCTAAATTATTCAAGCAAAAATAACTAAAAAATTGCTTAAACAAATTAAATAGAATTATTTAATATAATCAATAATTAAATTGATCAAATCTAATAGAACCATTTGATTATATTAATCTAAACACCTAATACAATAAAATAAAAATGCAAAAGTAATATACAAAATCTATAAAGAAAATAAAATAAATTGAAAATGGGTCATGGGGGTGTGAAACCCAGAATGGAGTTGGCCCAAGAAGAGTGAGAACAAAAACAAGTTGGAAACAAAAAAACATGTACTGGGCTGGATTCAGGTTGAGGTATTTGATTCACGACCCTCCGAAACTCCAAGCAGGTTCAAAGAACCCTAAAATTCAGATCAAACAAAGTACTTCTTTCATATTTAACACACTTCACTTGATCCAAATCTCTTTTCTTTTTTTTCTCTTTCCTTTGCAAGCTTATCTATAAATTTTTCTCCCTCATTGGTTCCTAAAGACTGGTGTAATCCTTAAAAAACCTGATGTCTTGCTCTCACCGCCTTCTTGGTCGCACTCTTAGATTTCTTATACTTTCCCCAGATTTTGGCATTTTTACACCTAGATCATTCTTTAAAACACTACAACACATGACGCTTTTCATGATGAAATATTTTACCTCACCCAACAAAAATTCAAAGTGTAAATTATAGACGCGTCACATTTAATTTTTTTTAATAAAAAAATACCATTTATTCCCTCGGTTTTGCTGTAAACCAAGGGGAAAATATTTAGAGGACGCGTCTTCGAATCCCAGCCTCGTTTTTATTTAAAACCTAGGGATAAAATATTTAGAGGACATGTCTTCGAATCCCAACAACTACACTTTATCACTTTTTATTTATTTTTTAAATTTTTTAAACAGGACTTTACCCCTCGATTTTTGTTAATAACCGAGGTAAAAAGTAAAACATTTTTGAAAATAAAATAAAAATAAAAAATTAAAACAAATAAATTTTAATTTTTAAATTTTTTTATGACCTATTACCTCGATTTTGCTAAAAACCGACGGGGTAAAGTAACTTTTTAAAAAAAATTATGAACAATTTGATGAAAAAATTATGTAATGAATGTTTGTCGTTCATTTATAAAGTAACAATGGTCAAGACATTTCCAACTCATCAATCCACATGAAATATTAGTGATTCGCGTGAAATTCTCACTAGCCAATCAAAACGTGAATGCCACAACTATGCATCTTTGATGCAAAGTGTTGAAATTTAAACTTCACATATTGAAAACAATGATAATGAAAGCAAGAGCAGGAAAACATTTCAAGATTAGTTTCTTAGTGAAATTCCTGGCAGCAGATACTTGATGTCACAGAGAATGTTATGACACAGTATCTGACACTATGTTAACAATTCACATGAATCTGACGATAAATAAGAATAAGTTGTTCACCCGTTCGGTTCAACAAACCTACATCGGGGCTACCAAGCCGGGAGAAATTCACTATTAGTAGAATTAATTCGAGAATAAACCACCGGTTTATCTCCTTCACTTAAAACCTACCCAATGCAACTTCAACCTAAGTCCTACTTAGATCAGTACCCACTCACTCCCCTCAATCACAGTGATATCAACCTATTGACTAATTGAATTGTGAAGACACACTTCAATAAAATATCTTGATCTTGCTTCACGCTTCAATCAAGAGACAAACACTCGTTCTTTAAAGCTTTGAGTGATAAACTACCCTTACAAAATCCTAGTCCAATGCACTTATCAATTGATAGTTGCTTGGCTCACAAGAGAAACTAGAATTACACAATACCAAGTTACAAATCCTAACGTACACAAAAACAAGTGCTATCTCTTCAACACATTCAAAGGGCGTTGCAGTAAGGGTTCTTTTCCTTTTATAGAAGCGATCCACGAAACTTCAGTTTTGGGCTTCCATAAAGATAGCTAGGGTTCACTTAATTTAATCCTAAAACATGGTCTTTTCAACAACCAATTTAGGTTTAATTAAGTTTAACCTAACACCACGTGAGCATGCTTTCTAATAACGGAAAAACAATATTTAGCAGCTCAACAAACTTCACGAAAAATCTCAGAACAAGCAGTTCTGCAGAATGTCACAGAATGTAACATACATTATGACATCGATCTATTTTCTGAATTTCCGCCTGACTTTAGCTTCCAGTTCTGAGCTGTCTTTTAACATCCTTAGCAGGTAGGATTTATCTTCAATCTCTGAATGTCATAACATCTATCATGACATTGCTAAATCCTAGTTTTACCAAAATTAATGCCAATAAACTACTTAACACATCAGAGTACCTATGCAGCAGAAGACAATAAACTAGTTCTAAGCTTTCCTAAGCTTTCCTAAGCTTCAAGTAACTAGAACTTTAGAGAAGATAAATTCTACCCATACAAAAATCCCACAATTTCCCCATATACAAAATTTTAACAGGCATACAATTTCCCCAAAGTCCCAAGTCCCATACTACTGTCATACAGTAGTTCTTCTCCCCCTTTTTAGCCATAAAGGGCCAAAGGAAACCATACAATTGCCCCAAACTTTTAATCAATCAGTACCAGAAACAAATATACCAGCATATACTTAAGTACCAGCATTGTTTTTAGAGGTACATTTCTGTCAGGACATTATCAATCTGTCAATAATGATTACAGCCATTCAAACAAAGTTGGGAAAAATACAAGAATCAAAACAGAACAGAAAACAAATAACAAGAAAATTGACAAAACAGCAGCAACAGGGGCAAGGAGCAACATCTCAAGTGCTTTCTTCTCCAGAAGAAGCACTGTGAAAGGACACATCTTCAGAGCCTTCTTTGTCAGCAACATCATCTTCCTCCATATGAGCAGCAGAGGTATCACCATCAAGCCTTTCTTCCTCAACCTCTGTGTCTTTTTCTTTTCAAGAGTAGAGATCGAGCTTCAGTGCTTCCTTCAAGTTTCCTCTGGTCTCCTTTAGTACAGCTATGACATCGCCTTCGAGAATTGGCTTTGACATTTGATGTCTCGGTGATGTCATGACAATGTCGAACATGCTTCCCTTGAAATAGCTTGTAGTGGAAGCCAAGGCGAAAGCTCTTTCTGGACTACATCTCTTTCGGCTAGAATATCGGTTGGTCGGTGATAATTCCACATTAGGGATGGAAAGGCTATAGGTCCCTTGATTGCATAGCTTTCAGCATGCTTGAGGGTCTGCTAAAATATGTAGGTACCATAGTCAAATTTGGCCTGAGTGCCCACTGCATATATAAATTTGCCCAATCCAATGGAGATGGTTGACTTGTGATTGGTTGGGACCCAGTTAGCGCTCCTATCTTATGCAGAATGGCAAATTTAACACTCAGCTTGCTTGCTGAAAGTTTTCCCTTCAGAGGCCAGACTTTCACTTGTTTGGCAGTGATGGTTTAACAAATTTGATTGTCAGTTTCTTCAAGTTCTGGCTGAGCATCTTCTGATCTCCCTAGAAATTTGTTGACCACTCTTGGAGAGAACTTTACTTTTCTCCCTCTCACATGGGTGTCTTGTAGTGCAGACCTCCCATCACCACAACCATTTGACAAATTCACTATGAATTCCTTTACCAATACATCATAACAGTTTGAGAAACTCACAACTGTCTTCATTAATCCGATCCTTAATCGGTTGACAATCTCTTTACACTCGAGCACTCTTATTGCTCCTCTCCAAAGCAATCCTCTTCAGGCAAACATACTTCCATCTCCCAGCATTCTCAGGATGATGGAATGAGATGTTGTCAATGGCCACTTCAGGCACCATGGGCAGTTTCCCAAGAGTTGCCTTCTTCCTTGGATGAATGTCAGTGACATTTATTTCAACATCAAACTCAGAATCTTGATCTGACTCTGAAGGTTCAGGCATTTTTCTTTTCTTCACAATTGGTGTCCTCTTGGGTCTGGAGCCACCACCAACAGTTTTTACTCTACATTTCATTGTAGAGGGTTCAGCCTTGGTCTGTTTCTCAGCCTTAGAAACATTTTCATCAACCTTTTCTTTAACAGGACTCTGTGAGGCAGCCTGTTTTCCCTTCCTTCTCATCATCCTCTTTGCAATGCTAGGATTAACATTGGCTATGAGGTCATTGTCTGAGAACTCTTCATCTAAATCAATGACAGGGGGATCAACTAAATTATCAGAGTCTTGAACTGGAGACTTTTCAAGATTATCTCCACTAGGTTTTTCTGGAGTCTCTTCTAGATACTATCGAAATAGAATCTGAGTTTTATCTCAAGCACTCTTTGCGGTTCCTCAAGGACACCATCAGACATCACATTTTCATTAACAGCGGGGGTTTCATTATAAACATCATCAATACTCACTTCAGAATCTTTAACTGAAGGATCAACAACATTCTTGACAGGAGAATCAACATGGTCACCAGATGTCTTGACATCCTCTGTGACATCTGGATCAACTGCTAAGCTAGGACTAGCAGACTTTTCATTTAGAGGATGAAACCCGGAGCAGTTGGTCTTCATTGAGGATCCGGTTACCAATCTAGCAATGGCTATATGCACGACCTAGACTCCTCTGTGTTTACCATTTACGGGGAATAGAGGAGGATGGTGGAAGTCTTACCGAGGGTGATGCTTGCGTCCTTCTTGTATTCCTTGTACGATTTCTTGACCTTTTCGGGTGCATGGCCATTCTGTGATTCTCGAGCTTCAACATGCATGTCATCGATGTTGCCCTAACTTCATCCATGGCGGAGATGATGAACAGTTTTTGAGAAGATGAAGATGATGAAGACATATTTTTTTGGAAGATTTTGAGGAAATGAGAGCGAGAATGACGGAGGTTTGAAAGTTTATTTTAGATGAAGGAAATATGATACTTTCAAAAGAAGAAACTATATGAAGGTCTCTTCCTATTATTGGACCTTTTAAAAATAAGAGGAAAATACTTAAATAACCTACTTATAAATACTTGAAGAAAAAGATCCTTTCCATTCCTTGTTGTATGCAAGGTTAATTGCTACAATTCCTCATTTGGACAATTACCTAACTTGCCCCTTAATATTTCAAACTGGCTAGTCTCAAGCACTTTAGTAAAAGTGTCACAGTACAATGTCATGACATCCTGTATGACATTGTATTCGATCGACATCTGCTTCATCGGATCATCGAGAACAATTGCTACCATTGCTATGTGATCGATCAACTTTATGCAGAAACACAATTTTGCTTCTTGCTGACCCAAGAAACAGGATGATTTCTCAAGATGAACCATTCTTTAGAAAAGCTTTCACACAAGCATTTATCAACACTTTCTTCACTTATTTTCTTGGACAACTTCAAGTGTGTAGGAGCAGGAGTCCTTTTATGGCTGACATTCTTCATCCCAGTCCCCTTGTCAATCCTCCTTGCATATTTGCTCTGTGAAAGTTGTGTTGAGACTTCCATTATTGTGTCTGACATTCCTCCAACCACTATGTCACCAATATAAATTTGAATCACCATTGTCTTTCCTCCTTTATTCTTGAAGGAGAGACTTTTATCCAAGACTCTTTTCCTATATCCTTTATCAGTAAGTAGCTTGGTCAGCCTATCATACCAAGCCCTAGGAACTTGCTTCAGCACTCTAGAAGCGGTCAGATGTCTAGACATTGGTTGTGACATTCTGGTTTGCTTTCCAACATTACACTTATCACAGATTCTCCCTTTATCAGTGTGAAGTCTTGATATCCTTCCGACTGCCTCCATGGAATTGATTCTTTTCATTCCTCTGAGATGAAATTGATCAAGTTCTTGCTGCCACAGCTTTACTTCCTCTTTATCTTTGACTGTAGAACTCATAGAGGACAGAGTGGTGCTCTCAGAATCCCACTTGTAGCAGTTGTCTTTTGATCTGACTCCTCTCATAATCACTACTTGATCACCATTGATTACAAGACATTCAGACTTGGTGAAGCTGACTGTGAATCCCATATCACATAGCTGACTTATGCTAATGAGATTTGCAGTCAAACCTTTACCAAGAATACTCCATTCAAATTTGGAACTCAGACGGTTTGAGTTTCCAATACCTTTGATTTCTCCTTTGGCTCCATATCCAAAAGTAACACGGTGGTAGAGTGATGCTTAACATCATTGAGAAGATTCTGTCTCGGTCATGTGCTTGGAACACCCACTATCAAAGTACCACTCTTTCTTGGTAGACATACTAAGAGAAGTGTTAGCTAGCAACAATCTTCTTCTTCCTTGTTGAGAATATGATACCTGTTGGTTTTAGGCTTCACATAAGACCCTTGAATAGGATATCCATGAAGTCAGAGAGAAAGATTTTATGTGACCAAACCTTCCACAATAATGACATCTCCATCTTTGAAACTGTTTGTTCATGTTTCTATGATTTTGATGTTGCACCCAATGTTGTGACATCTGCTTTGACATTGGTCTATTAGGTCATTCTTTCTTTTGTTATAGACAAATTTCTTAGTCTTCATATACCGAGGCACTGTTCACCGGCTTGTGGTATGACATCTTCTTTGTCATTGACTTCCAGTTTGTTCCATTCACGGTTATTTGCAAATCTCTTTGCGACATGCTTTGAGCGGACACATTTCTGTTTTGGGTTGTGACACCTGCTTTGACATTGTTTTCCTATGTCTCTTCTTCTTAATGTCACCAAGGTTTCTTTTCACCACATATCCTAGACCATGCTTATTTCTGCATTTTGTCCAAGTGAAGAATTTCTTCCGACTTATCGATTACCAGATGTCAACATTTTGTGATTTAACATCGATCAAGTTTGGAATTCATAACAATATCACTATTGAGGTGATTTATAGTGGTGTGTTTTCCTCTTTCTCACCTCAACTTCACATTCTCGCCCAATTTCTCAATCGACTTTTACGCTCCTCATTCTGTGACATGCTT
This sequence comes from Vicia sativa, assembly GCA_021764765.1. Classification (NCBI taxonomy): domain Eukaryota; kingdom Viridiplantae; phylum Streptophyta; class Magnoliopsida; order Fabales; family Fabaceae; genus Vicia; species Vicia sativa. Next base: position 240,532,311 of record CM038793.1, read on the forward strand.
CACCATTTTTATACACTTCTGTAGTTTTCAAGAAGCTCTTCAAATGTCACTTCCTCATCACTAGAATCCATATCGAGTTGTACACTCGGAGAGAGCGTGACAAGTTTGGCACCTTCTTCCTCAGATTCACTTCCTGAATCACCATCAGTCCAAGTGACAACCATTCCTTTTCTTTTGTTTCTTTAGAAAGGCGGGACATTCAGCTCTAATATGTTCAAATCCTTCACATTCATGACATTGGACTTTACCGCCTTGACTCCCTTTTTCTTCTGACTTGGATCTTCTGCTGGAATCATAAGATCTGCTGATGTCAGATGCAGTGTCCTTGACATGTGACCTTGACTTTGGATCAATTCTCCTGATCAGTTTGTTGAACTGTCTTCCAAGCATGACTATAGCTTCAGATATCTTCTCCTCATCTTCCTCCTTGCATCCTTCTTCAGAATTGGATACAAGTGCTATGCTTTTGTTCTTCTTGTCAACAGTTTCACTGATTCCCATCTCAAAAGTCATAAGAGATCCTATCGGTTCTTCAACCTTCAAGGTCTGATGTCACGAGCCTCCTCTATTGCGGTGACTTTCATTGCAAATCTCTTAGGCAAGGATCGAGAATCTTTCTCACCGCTTCTCTTCGACATCTTTTCACCAAGTGCTCTGAGGCATTGGCAATTTCAAAATATTCATGTGAAATTCATGAATATTCTCATCTTCCTTCATCTTCAAATTCTCAAATTTGGTAGTGAGCATCTGAAGTCTTGACATCTTCACCTTGGATGTTCCCTCATGAGTAGTTAAGTGTCCCAAACATCCTTGGCCACTCACATTGATGAACCGATCAAGATATTCTGTCAATACCATTGAGCAGCATTCAATGCTTTAGAGTTCCCTAGAGCTAGCTCTTCTTCCTCTTTGCTCCATTCCTCCTCGGGTTTCAAGGCAGTAGTGCCATCTTTCACAAGCTTGGTGGGATGTTTCCATCCTTTATCGAGCTCTCCAAGCTTTAATGTCCACGATCTTAAGAAGGCAACCATACGAGGTTTCGGAATCATAATTAGACCCATCCGAATAGGAGGTCTTCCTCCAAATCCTCCTTCTTTATCCATTACGCGGAAACTATTATCCCTAGATCTCACCGAAATAACAAGCGGGTGCGCTCGATGCCAATTGAAATTCTGGCAGCGGATACTTGATGTCACAGAATGTTATGACACAGATTCGACACTATGTTAACAATTCACACGATGAATACGAAGCGATAAATAACACAATAAGTTGTTCACCGGTTCGGTTCAACAAACCTACATCAGGGGCTACCAAGCCGGGAGGAAATTCACTATTAGTAGAATTAATTCGGGAATAAACCACCAGTTTATCTCCTTCACTTAAAACCTACCCAATGCAACTTCAACCTAAGTCCTACTTAGATCTGAGTACCAACTCACTCCCCCTCAATCACAGCAGTGATATCAACCTATTGACTAATTGAATTGTGAAGACACACTTCAATAAAATATCTTGATCTTGCTTCACAACTTCAATCAAGAGACAAACACTCGTGCTTTAAAGCTTTGAGTGATAAACTACCCTTACAGCAAATCCTAGTCCAATGCACTTATCAATTGATAGTTGCTTGGCTCACAAGAGAAACTAGAATTACACAATACCAACTGTTACAAATCCTAACAATACACAAAAACAAGCTGCTATCTCTTCAACACATTCAAAGGGCGTTGCAGCAGAGTAAGGGTTCTTTTCCTTTTATAGAAGCAGTCCTGAAACTTCAATTTTGGGCTTCCATAAAGATAGCTAGGGTTCACTTAATTTAATCCTAAAAACATGGTCTTTTCAACAACCAATTTAGGTTTAATTAAGTTTAACCTAGCAGCCACGTGAGCATGCTTTCTAATAATAGAAAAACAATATTTAGCAGCTCAACAAACTTCCTGAAAAATCTCAGGAACAAACAGATTCTGCAGAGCAGAATGTCACACTCAATGTCATAACATACATTATGACATCGATCTGTTCGCAAATTTCCACGACTTTAGCTTCCAGTTCTGAGCTGTCTTTTAACATCCTTAGCAGGTTGTTGTAGGATTTTTCCGTAAACAAGTATTTTTAATTATCGATTCCACAGGGATTGGTGTATGTTATAGTCCTTCAATAGAAAAGTGTATTTTAAGATATTGTAACCAAAGTGTTTGTTATCTACTCTACTAGAACCATGAGTTTCCAATCAATAACTAGATTAATTCTTTCAAAGAGAGTTATAGTTTGGATTAGAGAGAGTTTGAGATTGTTTTCAAGTTAAGAAGGCATGTCAAGATTAGTTTCATTGATCTAGTTTCATACATATTCATTTAATCAAGTGATGAACATAATAGATGATTTCTACAAATACATATCCTCTCAATCTTGTAGATTTCCCACCAAGATTGTGAATGTTATCATGTTAATCCTTGCATGATTCCTCACTACAACTATTAGCATGATAATCATTAAGTTCAATATTTTGTAAACTCTAACACACAAATCTATTCCTAGCATTTGTTTATTAGAGGATGAATATCCTAGGTCACTTTGAAATATTCTTTTCCAAGCAAAACTCAAAGCATAAAGATGAAGAACAAAGATATTCAACTATATTAATCATCAACCATGTTCATACACAAATGGATTAATAGAAATACATACTATATAGATCAACTACCTCTAATCTTGACACAAAAGAGCTTAGCCACTTATTTCCATGGTTGCTTGCTCTCAAGATTGTTGGTAAGAATGATGAAAAAATCCAAGAAATCAAGAAGGAAAAGCTATGGTGTTCTTTCTCTACTTGCCCTAGATTTTTACAAAGATGAAAAGATAATCATGGTGGAGTGTTTTTTCCCTTTGCAAGCCAAAAAGTCAGCTGAAATGATGGGTTGGTGGCTCAAAAGTGAAAGCATGGGTTCTGTCCTTTTCCTTTTTCGAGACCGCTAAGCCTTTGTTGGGAGAGCGATCATGCTGGCACCGCGCTGAGCGCGACCTGTAGCATGCTTCCTTCACCCAAAATTATCTTCAAAAGAATCATCCCTAAAGCTCTTCAAGTGCCCTTGAATCCAAGCTTGGGAGAATTGGTCAATAAATTCCTACAATTAAGAGTAAAATAAGTTAAATAATATATTTTAAACGAAAACTAAATAAAAACCTAATTAAAACAAAATACTAGAATAAATATACAAATTAAATAAAAAGACATTGTTAAGGACCACAAAATAATGTACAAAATAACTACAATTTGGTCCTTAACAACTCTCCCCAACTTACTTCTTTGTTTGTCCCCAAACAAAAGTCAATAATCTTACAAAGCTAAAAAGAACAAAATGCAAGCATGCAAACTCACACAAGGATAATGGTTCAAACTCGACATACCAGGCAAAAGCACACATCAATCGCTTCTTCTAAACACAACATGGCCATGAATTAAGTTCTAGACACAATATCTCAAAACATGTAACAAAATAAAAGATATGTTCACACTTGAATCACCTAATCATTTCTTCAAAATTCAAGAAGAACAAAATGTATATTCACAAAGGAATAAACACTCTCACTAATAATTATGCACATCCAGAATAATTCATGCATTCATCGAAACAAGTTAAATGATAAAATGGAAACGAAGATCACTAAGGACTTTCAAGGTTGTAACTTGGCTTAGGTTAGAAACAAGGGATATTTAAGTACAAAGCCATTGAAACGAATCGGGTAAAAGGATATGAAGAGCATTTCACAACTAATTCTCATCTTATTATTCACAACCTCTTTTCTTTCCACACAATGATCCTCTTTTTTTTTTTTTTTTTCTTTTCATAAACAAATTTCTTTCTTCTTTTGTATTTTTCTTTTTCTCTATTCTTTTTCTTTCTTTAGGATCATTGTGCCCTCAATTCTAGGTTCTTTTTGATTCACCTCCCCAACTTCATTTATATCAATCCTTTTTTATTCAAGACATGCTCTTCAATGGTTAATTGACAAAAGGGTTGGTATTCATCAACAAGAAAATTTATAGAATGAATTATCATTGAATTTTTCAAAGATCATCAACAACTATTAAGTGGCCTACTTAACAATTAGTCGATTTGATACATTCATCCTACAAATACTATTTAGCTCAAAAGGGTTCACAAGGATTTACTCACTCACGGGTAATTGAAGCCCTTTTAGAATTGGTGGTTTTTCTCATAATGCACAAAAAATTGCCTTGATCATTTCTTAGTTTCCAAGTTATCACAAACAAGTAAAGATTAAGCATGAATCACACGAGTTAACACAACTATTAGACACTAAATATTTGGTAAAAAGTGGAAGCTTCTCACATATATGGTTTATGTCCTAATGATTCGAATGTGAACACAATTTTTTTTTTGTACATGCCAAAATATCTTGCATAAAGAACAAATTTCATAGACATGTTATGTTTCTACAAAACGATTAAATGTGTACCTTCTTCGTGGAATGAATTGAGAATTTTATCATCACCATCACTTTGGTGAAACACGCTTACTAGCTTTGAAGAACCGTTTGAACAATCCGGACAAACCACAAGAAGTAAATTCAAACTAAATACTATAATCTAAAAATAAAATAAAATAGAACAAAATAAAAGAAACTAAACTAAAATAAAAAGACACCCCAAAATGGTGTTTAAAACTTAAAAAGAAGTACTTAGGCTCCATGCCTACAAAATATTAATTGGAATTACAAGCCAATCCCCAAAAATGGATGGCAACCAACAAAATTCAGAAGTTTAAAAGTAAAATGCGAAAATAAACACTAAACTAGAAAATCTGAAAGTAAAATAAAACAGAAAATAAAAGAGAACATCAATCAGTGGTCTCGAGAATCGAATCTCCAATAGACCCCGAGTCAGAACCGGAACCAGAATCAGAATTTTCTTCACCATCATCCTCATCTCCCACCTCCTCCTCAGCATTTGGCCCGACCCCGGGCCAACCAGCATATGCACGGAGCTGCTCTCCCGTGCGAGTGAAATGGTTCACCCCGGGCTCTCTAATCTGCAGAGCAAGGTGCTCCATGCTCTCATGCATAAACAAGAATGCTCGTTGATAAGCGAGATGCATCTGCCTGTTCCATTCTTCGGATGGACTAGCCTGAGGAAGTTCCGCTGCAACTGGTACAGCCTGGGCAGCAGTATTATCATCAAGGGCCCTACAAAATCGATCACAGTAGTGATCATCAATAACTCCATCAATGGTTAGGTGCCCCACAGCAGGAAAGGCAACCTTCGCCCTCTTCAGCAAACCCATAATCAACCCAGGATATGTGAGAGCACACTTTATACGCTCCCCCTAGAGGTATAACTAAGCGTAACCCTCTTCAGCTCATTCGCGATCAGACGGCCAAAATCAATTTGCTCCTCATCGAGCATATAAGCAATCAAACTGTCTCCATGGGTATCGAAGATGTGTGGCTCCTAGGTTTCAGATTGTAAAGAGCCACACACATCATAACTCGGGCACTTGTTTTCAGACTGGCCCTGTTGAATTTCAAAGGTTGACCAGCCCGATTCAACTCATATGAATGCCGGACAAACGAGCTTAGTCGTCGGATGTTGTAATCCCATTACCACGAGCAGTGCTCATGGTAGACATCCGATTGGTCCTCCGGGCTGTCCATTGATGCCCGAAATCGTGATTGCGGTGCGAGAGAAAGAAACTGATTTGCCTCGAACAACGAAGCAAACCTAAACTCACACCCCTCGGCCGGGATAACATTGGCATAGAACTCTCGAACAAGCTCCACGTTCACCTTTTGCTGAGGCTCACAGAGAACATCCAAACCGTAGTTATCAAGGATGACATGAGGCGTGTGGTAGTGCCCTTGCTCACGGAGGCGGATGGTTCGCTCAGTCCAGATATTTCGCTCTTCAAGCTCTTTGTATCGAGCCTCCTGAGCAGCTCCCAAAAATCGAACAGCGTCGAAAGCGGCAGGCCTAGAGGGCCCAACCCCAGCAGAGAAAACTCTTTGTCTCTTAGGTGCCATCTGAAATTTCAACACAAAAATCAACAGAAAAGTGACACCGAGGTGTCCATTAGCAATTAATCATGCAAACAACAAAGCCAATCAACCAACCAAAGCATTATGATTAATCGGAAAACAGAAAAACACAGCAGAAGAATTTTCTGAAATTCTGCAGACCGCGCTGAGCGCGCTCTGCGATTTTCAGAAAATTTCCTCTGCAAAACAGGATTTTTCTCCACAAAAACACTTCCTAGGGCAGCGAAAATGACATCCTAATACTTCTCTATCAAATAAACATCCTAATTCTAAGAGAAAATTAAAAAATTCCTAACCCTAGGTTTTCAAAATCTAACCTAAACATGCAATGTGCACGAAATTGAGAAAGGAAAAACATAGTATACTTACTAGGATGCCTTGGGTGATTGATTTGACAAAGAAATTCGCAAAAATTCGAAGATTTTTGGTTGAGGATTTTTAGGATTTTGAGAGAGTGAGGATTTGTGAAGAAAAGAGGGAAAAAGGGTTGAAAATAACCCTAACCCCTATTTAAACTGACCAGGCCACGAATTGGGCCTCCAAAACATGATTTTTCAAATTTTTTTTTTTTAAAAAAAAATCCCAGACCGCGCTGAGCGCGAAACTTTCTGCCAGATGGGTCTAAATGCGCGCTGAGCGCGCCCTGCAGAATTTTGATTTTTCTGCTAAAACAGCAAATTTACAGTTGGGGCAAGCGTAAATGAGTTCAAGGAAGAATACTTACAATGTTGGGGTGCCTCCCAACAAGCGCTTTGTTTAACGTCGGTAGAGCTCGACGGTTCATGATGATCATTGATCATCAAAGAAGGATTCGGCTATGTTGCGGCTCACTTCTCCGCCAACGTACTGTTTCAACCGCTGCCCATTCACCGTCCATTCTTTTGTTCGTGCAAGATCTTGCAAGACAATTGCACCATACTCTTTGACCTCTTTGATTAAAAACGGACCACACCACTTTGTTTTGAGTTTTCCCGGAAAAAGCCTCATCCGGGAATTGAACAAGAGAACCTTTTGTCCCGGCCTCAATTCCTTGATCTTTATCTTCTTATCATGAGAAACCTTGACTTTTGTTTTGTACCTCCGATTTGAATGGTATGCCTCTTCTCGCATTTCTTCCAATTGAACGAGTTGTATTTTTCGCTTTTCACCCGCCAAGGATGGATCGAAATTCAAGAATCGGAGGGCCCATAATGCTTTGTGCTCCATCTCTACCGGGAGGTGACAAGTTTTGCCATACACAACCTGAAACGGGGTTAGTCCAATAGGAGCTTTATAGGCGGTTCGATACGCCCATAAAGCTTCATCTAATTTTTGTGACCAATCTTTTCTAGAACCCGAAACAGTTTTTTCCAAAATCTTTTTGATTTCTCTATTAGACACCTCGGCTTGGCCATTCGCTTGAGGGTGATAGGGGGTCGTCACTTTATGCTTTACACCAAATTGTTTCAAAAGTTTTTGTAACAATGCATTACAAAAGTGCGACCCACCATCACTAATGAGCACCCTAGGCACACCAAAACGAGAAAAAATGTTTCTTTTCAAAAATTTGATAACAGTTTTGGCGTCGGCCTTAGGCGAAGCAATGGCCTCTACCCACTTTGATACGTAATCCACAGCTACAAGAATATATTCATTTGAAAACGAAGATGGAAAAGGACCAAAAAAATCAATTCCCCAACAATCAAATACCTCCACTTACAACATATTGCTCAATGGCATTTCATCTCTTTTTCCTATCCCGCCACTTCTTTGGCATTTGTCACACGACTTAGCGTGAGCATACGCATCTTTGAATAGCGAAGGCCAATAAAATCCCGATTGTAGGACTTTGGTGGCCGTCCGCATTCCATTATAGTGTCCCCCACAAGGGGAATTGTGACAATGCCAAAGAATGTTTTTGGCCTCTTCATCACTCACACATCTTCTTAACAATCCATCGCTACTCAACCTAAAGATGTAAGGTTCATCCCACACATAATACTTAGTATCGGCTAAAAATTTCCTCTTCTCATTCCAAGTCAAATCTTCCGGCATTAATCCCGCGGCCTTGTAATTTGCCATGTCGGCAAACCACGGTCGCTCTTGGATTGCAAATAACTTCTCATCCGGGAATTCCTCCTTCACCTCTTTTTCCTTGTCCGTAATTTTTACGTTCACTAAGAGAGACAAATGATCCGCTACCAAATTTTCCGAACCTTTTTTATCACGGACCTCTAAATCAAATTCTTGCAAAAGAAGAATCCATCGGATTAGCCTTTGTTTAGAGTCCGGTTTGGTAAGCAGATATTTTATCGCCGCATGATCCGTGAAAACCACAACCTTTGAACCAATTAGGTAAGGACGAAACTTTTCCAATGCATATACAATTGCGAGCAACTCTTTTTCAGTTGTTGCATAGTTTATTTGAGCATCATTCAAAACTTTGCTCGCATAATATATAGCATGGAAGATTTTGTTCTTCCTTTGGCCTAATACGGCTCCTACCGCAATTAGGCGCAGTGATTATGAGTGCATTTATCAAATTCTCCTTTAATTTTTCAAAAGCTAACAAACAATCATTATCAAACAAGAAAGACTTATCTTTGTTGAGCAAGTTGCTCAAAGGTTTGGCTATTTTGGAGAAGTCCTTGATGAATCTTGATAGAATCGCGTGACCCAAAAGCTCGAATGCCTTTGACATTGGTAGGCGGGGAAGCCTCGATAACATCAATTTTGCTTTGTCAACCTCAATTCCTCTTGAAGATATCTTGTGGCCAAGGACAATTCCCTCGGTCACCATAAAGTTGCATTTTCCCAATTCAAGACCAAGTTGGTTTGCACACACCTCTTCAAGCGGTGTCCAAATTTTCAAGCATAAATCAAATGAAGCTCCAAAAGCGGAAAAGTCATCCATAAAAACTTCAATTGTCTTTTCAATCAAATCGGCGAATATAGCTTGCATGCACCTTTGGAATGTTGCGGCGCATTGCATAAGCCGAAGGCATACGCCTATACGAAAATTCCAAGCGGACATGTGAAAGCCGTTTTCTCATGATCTTCGGATTCACCGATATTTGATTATATCCGAATAACCATCCAGAAACAATAGTATTGTTGTCCGAAGCCTTTCTAACATTTGGTCCATGAGCGGAGAGGAAAATGATCTTTTCTGTCGCTTTGTTAAGCCTACGGTAATCAATACACATTCTCCACCCGTCACTTTTCGGTTTGCACTAGCTCATCCTTATCATTAGATACAACCGTCAAACCTCCTTTCTTAGGAACCACATGAACCGGGCTCACCCACGTACTATCCGAAATCGGGTAAATCATCCCCGCTTCAAGCATCTTCACTACTTCTTTGCGAACTACCTCCTTCATCACCGGATTCAATCGCCGTTGAGGTTGGGCTACCGGTTTGTACTCATCCTCCATCATAATGTTGTGCATACAATAGGCCGGGCTTATACCTTTCAAATCGGCTAAGACCCAACCAATCGCATTTTTGTTCGATTTCAAAACTTCAATTAAGCTTTCCTCCTCATTCTCCGAAAATGTATTACTAATGATGACGGGCTTTTTACCTCCCTCCTCAAGAAACACATACTTTAAATGAGACGGTAGCTCTTTCAACTCAAGTTTTTGGTCGTCATCTTTTAGATCTTTTTTCAAACTTTCCTCTTCTTCCTCCCAAGGGTGCATTTCCTTTGAAATCTCCATTCCTTCCAAACACTCCTCAATATCTCGACTATCATCATTATCATTCACCTCTTGTGTTGCTTCCTCAATAACGTCAATCTTGAAACAATCTTTCTTATCCATGGGATGCTTCATTGCTTCAAAAAGATTAAAGCAAATCTCTTCGTCTTGAACTCTCACCTTCATTAGGCCATCATCTATATCAATCATCATCCTAGCCGTCTTCATGAATGGTCTTCCAAGAATTAAAGGTGCCTCCACATTTTCCTCCATGTCTATGACAACAAAGTCAACCGGAAAAAAGAATTTGTCCACTTTTACCAACAAATCTAAAGCTACACCGTGCGGGCGAGTAATAGACTTGTCCGCTAATTGCAATGTCATTTTTGTAGACTTTAATTCAATATCCCCCAATCTCTTCACAATGGATAATGGAATCAAGTTGATACTTGATCCCAAATCAATTAATCCGTTTCAACATATACATCCCCAATAGTAACGGCAAAGTTACACGCCGGATCACTCTCTTTCTTGAATAGTGCGTTGAATTATTGCACTACAACTCGCATCCACCATTATGGTTTCTTGATCCGTGTATCTCTTCTTTTTGTCAAGATATCCTTCATGAATTTTGCATATTTGGGCATTTGCTCTAATGCTTGGTAAATGGAATATTTATTTGCAATTGCTTGAAAATATCCATAAACCTAGCATAATGCTTTGCATCATCCTTTTAGAAGGAAGGTGAGGATATGGTAAACTTCTCAATGGATAAGTTACTTCCTTCTCTTTCCCTTTTCATTTTCTTCTTTTCTCCTCTACTTTCTCCTTTTCAACTACACCATTTTCCTTTTCATTTTCAACTAACACCTCATTTTCAACTAAATCATCCTCCACATCAACATTATCATGTTTTTCAACTTCAACCTCTTCATCTTTTTCAACTACCTCTTCCTCCACTATTACTTCTTCATCCTTCTCCACTACTTTTTTTTTCTTTCAACTACTTTCCTTTTCTCATCACAAACTCTACCACTTCTTGTTGTTATGTCTTTGCAATGCTCCTTAGGATTTGTTTGCGTAGTTGGGGAAAATGATGTCGAAGCACTTTGTTCGGAAAGTTGCTTAGCGAGTTGTCCCACTTGTGTATCCAAATTCTTGATGGGCGCCGTGCTCTTTTGATTAGCCATAGAAGCTTGCATAAATTGAGCTAAAGTGTCTTGAATGTTGGAAGATCTCACTTGATTTTGAGGTTGGTTTTGTTGTTGACCTTGATTTTGTTGTTGACTTTGATTTTAATTTTGTGTTTGATATGGATTTTGCCTTCCTTGGTTATTGTTATCTTGCCTCCACTCTCCTTGATAACCTTGATTACCCCTTTGTTGGTAACCTTGGTTTTGATTTTGATAAGGGTAAGGAGCTCGTTGTTGGTACCCTTGGCCTTGGTTGGCCACATAGTTAGCTTCCTCATTCTCCGGAGGACAAAAGCCGGTTTTATGATCTCCTTTGCACAATTCACAACAAGCTATTTGGTGAGCTTGCTTATTTGATGCTCCTTGTAACTCCATGATTTGTTGAGGGAGTTTAGCCATTTGTTTTGTCGATTCTTCAACTTGTTTCGCAAACAATTTGTTTTGCGCCACAAGTGCTTCATGACTCGAACCAATTTCTAAAACTCCCGTTTTCACTTATACACCTCCTTGATCATGTTGAGTTTGATGATCATTCCTACCCATCTTCTCAATTATTTGGATTGCTTCATATGGTGTTTTTGCCATCAAAGAACCTCCCGCCGTGGCATCCAACAACAATTTGTGTTGAGGTTGGAGACCATTTTAGAAAATATGAATTTGTGTAAGCTCGTCAAAACCGTGGCTCGGACACTTCCTTAGCATAGACTTATATCTTTCCCATGCCCGATTCAAAGGCTCGTTTACTCCTTGCGAAAATACCGAGATAGCCGTCTTAGCCTCCATGAAACGTGATTGAGGGAAAAAGCGTTCAAGAAACTTTTCCTCCAAAACATTCCAATTAGTCATTGTCTCTTGCAATTGATCAAGATACCAATCTTTTGCCTTCCCCACTAGAGAATGAGGGAAAAGCCTTTGGAAATATTGCTCTTCTTGGTCTTCCGGAGCACCCGCCGCTCCCGCGATCTCATAAAACTTGGTAAGGTGAGTGTAAGGATCTTCATGGTCATGGCCATGAAATGGACTTGCATAGAGAAGTTGAAGCAAAACCGTCTTCATTTCCGTAACCCTTGCATTTGCTTGACGAGCAAATCGGGCATTGTGACGAGGGCTATTGACACACGGCCCCCGCGGCGGTGGTGGTGGTGGTTATGGTTGATTCTCCGCCATAGTGGTGACTTCTCCAAACACGGGTGGTGTTGAAGAATTAGATGCTTCTCCTCTTTCTCCTCTTTCTTGCCTTTGCCTAGCTTGTCTTTTTCTTCTTTTAGCACTACTATTAAGTCTCCTAGTCGTCCTTTCAATTTCGGGATCGAAAAGGAGTTGGTCGACCGGAATACTTCCCCGCATAAACTAATTCTTGAAAAGTCTAGCCACACAAAAGAAACAAAGAGAGATTAGTAGAAAAAGTCTTAAAACACACAACTATTGCTATACTAACAACATCAAACGCCAATCCCCGGCAACGGCGCCATTTTGTTGTAGGATTTTTCCGTAAACAAGTATTTTTAATTATCGATTCCACATGGATTGGTGTATGTTATAGTCCTTCAATAGAAAAGTGTATTTTAAGATATTGTAACCAAAGGGTTTGTTATCTACTCTACTAGAACCATGAGTTTCCAAACAATAACTAAATTAATTCTTTCAAAGAGAGTTATAGTTTGGATTAGAGAGAGTTTGAGATTGTTTTCAAGTTAAGAAGGCATGTCAAGATTAGTTTCATTGATCTAGTTTCATACATATTCATTTAATCAAGTGATGAACATAATAGATGATTTCTACAAATACATATCCTCTCAATCTTGTAGATTTCCCACCAAGATTGTGAATGTTATCATGTTAATCCTTGCATGATTCCTCACTACAACTATTAGCATGATAATCATTAAGTTCAATATTTTGTAAACTCTAACACACAAATCTATTCCTAGCATTTGTTTATTAGAGGATGAATATCCTAGGTCACTTTGAAATATTCTTTTCCAAGCAAAACTCAAAGCATAAAGATGAAGAACAAAGATATTCAACTATATTAATCATCAACCATGTTCATACACAAATGGATTAATAGAAATACATACTATATAGATCAACTACCTCTAATCTTGACACAAAAAGAGCTTAGCCACTCATTTCCATGGTTGCTTGCTCTCAAGATTGTTGGTAAGAATGATGAAAAAATCCAAGAAATCAAGAAGGAAAAGCTATGGTGTTCTTTCTCTACTTGCCCTAGATTTTTACAAAGATGAAAAGATAATCATGATGGAGTGTTTTTTTTCCCTTTGCAAGCCAAAAAGTCAGCTGAAATGATGGGTTGGTGACTCAAAAGTGAAAGCATGGGTTCTGTCCTTTTGCTTTTTCACCGCGCTAAGCCTGACACGCTGTGGCGCGATCATCTGGCACTGGAGCGACCTGTAGCATGCTTCCTTCACCCGAAATTATCTTCAAAAGAATCATCCCTAAAGCTCTTCAAGTGCCCTTGAATCCAAGCTTGGGAGAATTGGTCAATAAATTCCTACAATTAAGAGTAAAATAAGTTAAATAATATATTTTAAACGAAAACTAAATAAAAACCTAATTAAAACAAAATACTAGAATAAATATACAAATTAAATAAAAAGACATTGTTAAGACCACAAAATAATGTACAAAATAACTACAATTTGGTCCTTAACACATGTAGGATTTATCTTCTATCTCTGAATGTCATAACATCTATCATGACATTGCTAAATCCTAGTTTTACCAAAATTAATGCCAACCTAAAAACACTAACACTTAGAATTATTTTTTATCTAGTAATTCCTAGTTAAAATATTTATTATTGTTGTTGTTGTAGAAATATAGTATTTAACGATTTTATTGATTTTGTTTATTTGTCGTTGTTGTTGAGATTTAATATTTAGAGATTTCATGTATTTTGTTGTTGTTGCTGTCGTCGTCATTGTTTAATATTTTTCTTTCAAAATAGAAAAAAAAATGTCACCCAAGAGTATGGAAAAAGGTCAAGGTCAACCAAAGCCTCGTCGCACCAGGTTCGTTGTAGAGGAGGTTCCTGATTCATATTTGTTTATTCATATGTCAGGATCGAGTCAAGTGGCTAATCATCCACATTCTACTCCACCTCTTATGCATCCTACTCTACCTTATACGCATCTTACTCCACCTCTTATGCATCTTACTCCCATATCCTCACAACCCGGATCTTTCACTGGATTATTATCCATGCCACTTGGATACACACTCATATCCCTAACAACTTTTATTAGTCCTCCTGGATACACACCATATATGCAACCAAGTGGATATATGCAACCAGGTTGACCCATCACCCATTACCCCACATATATTTCTATGCCTACCATGTAGTCGAGTGGACCCAACATGCCTCATTCATCACCCGTTCATATGGAGGCAGGTGGATTTAGCATGCCCCGTCCCATGCCTTACTAAGGATGATCATGGAGATACAAGTGCTCTTGAAGATACCAGTGCTTAGGGAAATACCAGTGCTACTGAGGAACAATCAAGGAGGGAACACATCTTGAGAAGAAATGCGCTGCAAAAAATTAGATATATTCACGACAGACTTCTCATTTGGCCCGATTCTGGATCATAAATGTTTATATATGTTTTATATTATATATATTATTTTAAATTTGAGTTTTATTTAATCAATAATATCTCAAGATTTTGGTAATTAGAATCTTGCGCTCACATCAGGCAATATCGATCATAACACACATTATCAAAGAGAAGTATACAAATTTCTAGCCAACTTATGGAGTTGTACTTGAAGATGACATAACAAATTGGTTTAATGCATTTCAGGTAAATTGACTTACTCATTTAGGCATTTCCTTTATATTTATTGAGATGTTCATGATTATACTTTATTGCATAATTTTGAATTCATACAACAATGTAGGATAAGTGATGTTGGAGTTTTAGAGATGATTTCCAAATTAAAGAAAATTTTCACTCAAAATGTGGTGTCCAGTTTTCTGACACCATGAGGAATGTTAGAATTAGAGGGGAAAAAAGGCAACGTCCATGTTGGGTATCAGGAGAAATATTTCAAAAGCTTATTGCCCATTGAATTCTGAAAAATTTAGGGAAACATCCCAACAAGCAAAGAAAAATAGAGCATATGAAGTTGGTGTCTACAACTACACAACGGGTAGTATTAGTGTTGCTGAAGTTGTATGTAGGATGGTACGAAAATTTATTTATTAATTTATCATTTAGATTTTAGATTATATATAACTAATTATTTTTTACTTATTTAATTAGCGTGAAGAGTTGGGTAGAACTCCACTTCTTAATGAACTTCATATAGAGACTCATCTCAAGAGAAATGGAGAGTTTGTTAACGAGCGCGCAAGAAACACTCAAGTAGGTTTTTCTTATATTAAAAATATTTTATTTATTTCTTTTATATGTCCCTAACTTATTTGAATCATTATATTATTTAATTTTTTATAGGAGGAGTTTGATATAGAACTTGCAATAAAGTTGTTAGAGCATCCTAATTTACCTGGACCGCCATCGAGATATCCTATTGACCCTAACTTGGGTTTTTAGACATGGTATGATGTTTCAGGTGGAAAGAAGAAAAATGGGAGAATGTATGGTGCTGGAGGGTACGCCAAAACTATCAAGCGGCGTGATAGGAATTTTAGAATGAGACTTGCTGATGGAGAAGGAACTTCAACTCCACCTATATTAACCGCCAAAATGCTTGAAACAGTTAGAAACTTGGCGAATACCGAGGTAGCACTTCAAGTAGCAGCAAGAAATGCAGAAATTGAAGAGATGAAGAGAAAACAATTAGAGTTGCAACAAAAAATGCAGAGAAGAGAAACAAAGTTGTGGAAAGAAATGAGGTGGCAAGCACCAGAGTATCAAGAAGCAATGCGGATTGCAAATGAGCGGGTTCAAAAATTTGATCAATTTTTTATTTTACAAAATTCTGGGGGTGGATATGGAGGAACTAGTGGATATAAAGGAGTTGTTGAAGAATTAAATTTAAAAATTTGAAGTTTATTTTAATTTTTTATGAATGAGTTTATGTTAACTATTTAGAACTTAATTTTAAGTTTATTGTAATTTGCATGGAGTTTTATTTTTATTTTAATTATGTTTAATTGAATTTTAATTATATGTTTGATTGAATTTTAATTATTATATTTATTATGTTTAATTATATTTGTTATATTAATTATATTAATTATAATTATTAGATTATAATTATTTTTATTCTATTAATATTATTTATTTTTTATAATCATTTTTACAATTTGTTAAAGGATAAATTTCAAAAAAAATGAACGTCTGCATTTTGCCACGGTCCAAACCTCTAGCAAACAGAAAACTAGTGCATTTTGCGACGAGTTTATCCCCAAGCAAAAGTTCTAACGCACTGTAGCAGTAGCTAATCCCCTAGCATGCGTCTATGTCTGCATGTTGTATGCTGTAAAATTTAGATTGCATTTTACGAGGGGGTAAGCCCTAAGCAATGCAGCGACGTGTAGTGCCCCTCACAAATCAATTTGCGACCCCCTGATTTGCTATGAATCCAATTCCCTCATAATTTTTATATTTGTAAGGAGTTTTTGTCATTTGTGAGAGATTTATCCCTGACTAATTTCGTTTATTCTTGTAGTGTAAGAACATGTCATTCCACGTTTATATGTGATAAGATAGTCATCTCTTTTCCTAAACTTCATATTTACAATAGTAAGTTCTGACTAAATAGTCTATAATTTAAGCTTTTCACCTTATGTAAAAAAAATCATTAATTTGCTGTTTTTCTAAAGCAATAAACTATTATCTAACAAAATGTTTGTGTTTATAAATATAACATATTATGTCAAGCAATAACAAGCTTGAGATTATTTTAACATGTTTATATTTTTAAATGTATTTATATAAAATTATTATCTCTGATACATTTAATGAGTTGTGTGGTTTAAAGTTTGTGTAATCATGTTTGATTAAATCTCATTTTACAAAATTAAGTTTTGGTAAAATTATAAAATAAATAAATTATTTAACCATTAAATGCAAAAATTTGTAGGAAAAATTATATCTGACAACAAAATTTGTGAAGCATGGCATAGGAAATATACATGTAATTAGAATTTGAACTCAAACTAGAATACTTGCTTTTCCCTATTCATTTTCCAATGTTACTTACAAATTTGCTTAACACCAGATAGAAAATTTATATTGCAAAATTTGATCTTCATTTGTAAATGGATATATATTTTGGTTAGTTTAAGTGTGTGTTTAGATTGACGGTAGATAAAATTGATTCCGATAGAATTGAGTTTAATAGAACTGATTTTAACAGATTTGAGTTTATATTTGGATACGTTTATGTAAAAGTGAATCGAACAATAAATTTTCATTATAAAAATTATGGTTAAATTCAAAATCTACAAATCCTATCTTCTAATAGAATAAACTCGGGAGGTAGAAAAAATTCTGCTTTAAAAGAACCAAACACCTCCAAATCACTTCGGAATCAATTCTATACCCTTAGAATTGTTTTTGGCCATTCTAAAAGCCAAACCAAACATGGTGGTTACTCTATGAGCTGCATGAGATTGGACCAGTCATAGTTATCATGTATAAAGTCTCATTCATCACCTTTCATCAACATGTGAGGGTGAATCAATTTCATGAGGATGAATCTGCAAACATTCATCATTAATAGGAAAAAAATGAGAAACACTATTTTATTGAGAAGGAAGAAAGGTATTAAATTCCAATTCATCCAATTAAGCAACAGTTGCATTGTGGTTACCTGTTGACTTCTTTCCTCAATAAAGCTACTAGTTTTGACCTTCAATTCCCCTCTGTTAGTGGTTAACTCATCTAATATTTCAGCACTATCAATGTCTGTTGATCCATCTTTAGGTGATTCAACTTCCTGTTACAAAGTAAAGAACCTCTTTAATATTCGAAAAATATTTGATTTGGTTTGGTTACAATCCCACGCATTCATGTAGTCAGTACATTAGTAGTCGTTTTGTCGAGAAAACATCATAATATTAAGCTTAACATACCTTTAAGGATAAATTGAGACTTTGTTTTGGAGCACCAGAAATTTCTTCATATTCAGCTGCATCTAGTTCCATAAGATGGTTTGGACTGAAGAACTTGGGGAGTATATGTTGTCTCAATATGATCAACAGAAAAAATGGCAAAGGGAATAACATTCCAGCAATTGGAATCCATGTCACTCCAAAACAAATTAAGAAGTACAAACATTGAATGAGTGTAAACATGACTATATTTTTGAAAGGTACCGACTCAACGAAGGAAGCATGATCGCCTTCCAATAACCTGCAAGGATAGGTTGGCTTTAGAAACATAATTCAATGACAATCAACACGATGTGTTAGTGTCCGACATTGTCAGTGTCGATGTGTCAATGTCGTGTATGTATTGGTAATTCATTAAATCGAAGTAGCTTCACTTACTTGTACCATCTACTAGGTCTTACAAAAAGAAGTAGTATCCTTTCCCAGAATTGATTTCCTGGAAGACTATCAATAGCCATGTAGGCAAAGTATCCCCACAAAACTGAAGTTGGTATCAGTTTTATGGCAGGTATAGCAAATACTGCTGCTCCTACAAAGAGTGACTGTAAAAGGTTGCTCACTCTTTGCTCCTTTACTCTTACAGGCAAATATGTATCAATGTGTTTCTCAGGATCAAATCTGCTCTTATTGTTCTCTCCTTTATCTTCGCCATTTAGGACAAACTCTTTCAAGTCCTCTAGTTCTTTTACCACCGACTGTTTCTGCAAACAACCAAGTTCCGGAACGATTAGTAATTTAGTTGTTATTTGTGTTGTGTGTTGTGTGTTGTGTCTGGTGTCTGTGTCAGCACATTCGGAGCTAGAGTTTTATATGGATGGGAACAAGATCAAGATATTTTATTTCCTAAGGTAAGATGATAAAAGGCTTATGCTTACATTAGGACTATTATCCATTTCGATAAACACTGCTTGCATCTTCCCGTATATTTCAGAGTTGCTAGCTTCCTGCTTTATGCTTTCCTTGGCACTTTTAACCATCTTTCTTTTGATCAACTACCATTCAAAGATCAACAAATCACCATATTTAGCATAAAGTTCAATCATGAGACTTACTCTACAAATTCCAATACTAATTTACTCACCTGTTTCTTGAGAACAGACAGACTCTTAGTGTGCATAGGAGATTGAGGCAGAACTCCATTTGAAGGAGGCAAGCCGATTAGTCCACAAAGCAAAGTCTGAAATTTCGATTCAAAGAAAAGCCTTAGTTCTGTTCGGATCATTAATGTAAGTAACGATTTTTATTATTATTTGGAGCCGAACTCAATAACCTATGCTTTACAACACCCACACTCACACACCCTTTACACCAACCACCTACTCTATACCCTGACGTAACGGAATGACAATTAAACAACTATGTAAAACATATACCATGAATCCTAGCAGCAATATGTCATAGTGATATGCAGAAGGTTTCCTGAGATTGAATTCCTTTTGTTGTGCCAATTGGGATGCAACACTGTGGTCAAAGAAGTAAAGCCCTGCTATCATTATGGCCGGAACAAAAGCTTGAAAAATGTGTGTTGGAGAAACCTTGCCCATATCCTGCAGTAGAGATTATATCATTAAATTCCAAAACTATTAAAGCAGAAGTTCTGTAATTAACTTCATGCAAGATGGTTTTACTTTGATTACTGTCCAGTGATGTAACGACGTAGATTCCCAAGCCAAAGGTGCGACGAGTCTTCTTGGAACACCTGAAGGTACTTTACTTGATACTACTGCGAATGATAATGCTGTCCACACCACTACCATGAAAGGAACTCCGTAGTCTGCAATGAAACCTCTCAACGTTTCTGCTCAATAAACAAACAAAGTCAGATTCTAAACTCGAACAAACCTGTTCGACACTATTTACTCGTAATTTACTCGACAAACCTGTTCCGTATAACCACGACCTTGCTCTTCTGCTTTTTAAAGAAGTATAGAGAAGGCCAAAAGTGAATATAACACCAAGCAATCCATTTGCATACAACCAATGAAATTGGAACTTATCCAATGTTGAATTCTCTTCTTTAGGAACTTGAAACTCAGTCACCATTCCCTAAACATAAAATACAATAATAATAACTTGCATCAAAATCTTTTTCCCATGTGTTATGCCAAATTCAATTTTCATTTGATAGTTGATATCTAACTAACCTTGATAGCCTCTTGAATGAACAAGACTGTTATCAACATGCCAAAAACCTCGCCAGCGATCCTTGTAAATCTATTGATGATATTGCCAGCATTGAATATTGCTAAAAGAAACAGCAGTAGAGCACTCCATACACAAACCCTGAAATATTACGAACATCCATTATTCAATGTTACATCACGAATTTCTAACCTATTTGAATTGACTTATTTGAACTTATCTACCAGTATAAGCACACACGAGAGCTTGTAAAACAGCCGGCGAAAACAGCATAAGAAAGAGCATGTTTTTCTTACCATCCTACCCAAGCCAAATAGAGTTCTCGTCCCAAGCCCTCCGTATTTTTGGCATAATTGTACAAATATGTGTACATGAGAATAGTAGGTTCTGCAACTCCAAGAACTAGTAGAGGCTGTCCACCAAAAATAGAGTGTATGATTCCACAAATTGCTGTAGAAGCCAATGTTTCTACAACACTCAAGCTTCCATCTACATACAAACAAGAAACTGTTCAACCCTATTACCAAAAAATGTGCATAGGTGAGAGAATACAAGTATAATCAGAGTCCTTCACCATATAATACAATCATACATAATGATCACGAAAAAGAATGAACCAACCAACGAACCAACCAACGAACCAACCTGTATCTCTACTCAGCTGTGCGCCGAAAGCAATAACAGGTAGAGCCGAAGCAAAGAAAATATATGTAGTTGGTGCCAATATCCTGTCACATATCATATTATATGATAATCATCATTACAAATAGTATACCCTAAATTCGAGGCGGCATTTTATCAGTAATTTAAAACACAATCACATGCATGTAAAGAAACTAACCCAGTTCCTGAAGTGAGACCAGAAACCCAATCATCTCTATAGTGCAATGCTCTTCCCTTAAAATCATTCACAATCCCTTTGAAAGGTGATCTCAAGCTCTCCATCTCTGCATTCATCCATAGAAACAGTTTCATCATCACAAAAAATTCTAGTGTACTAGTTTCGCACGTTCAAAACACAAAAACACAAATACTACAAAAATCAATGTCTTTAACATGCAATTCAATGCAATGATATGAAAAAACAAACTATAGTTTTCTATACCAAAAATTCATAGAACAATGACACCATGAAAAAAATCAAAAAACTCAGTTAAGAGTAGCTAGCACGAACCTAGCGGAGATATTGTTGTGGCTGTGGCCAAAGAATGTTACAGCATATATTTGAAGAGAAAATTAGGTGAATGAATTAACGTGTATTTTTATACTAACAAGTCTATATCAATTAAACGTTTGTAACATTTAGTTTATAATAATTTAATTTCTATATTATTTTCAAATTAGGTATTTGTATTGAACTCTATTTTCATGGACCCGTTTTATATCTTAAAAAACTAGATTTTTTTTATAAAACTTTTTTCAATATACTAAAAGTTTTTTAAAATAATTTTTTATACGTTAAAAAACTAATTTTATAATCTAGAAACTTAAATATTATATTATTAAAATTTATAACATAGTCAAATCAAATCAATTTTAAAAAATAATTTTAAAAACTGTTTTTGTATAAAAATTTATTTAAAATAACTTCAAGTTTAAATAAATTTTTTAAATTTTAATATCCAGAAAATTATATTAAATAAGAAAATACTTCATAATTTGTTTAATAAAAGGCACGACCATATTCAACCCTCTATCATAACAAGCTTCGATATTGATCTCTCTCACTAAACCCTAGTGTCGCCTCTCCCTTAACCCTAAACTAAACCGCCTATTTTCCCAATTCTCAATCACATCTTCGTCCCATCCCTTCACACATGGCAGGCGAAAGTGCCAACACTTCTCCACCCACTCTAGTAAAAATAATTCCATAGTTCCCTCTCAGTCTCCCATTCTTCTCACCTCTACTCCTATTCATCATGCTTTACTGTGCCCAATATCACAAACTTCATCAAAATTACATTGAGTATTGAAAAAGGACATTATAATACATGGTCTAAATTATTCAAAGTTCATGCTCGTGTCTATCAAGTACTTGATCATATAATTCCGCCTTCCCCCTCTACGGCACTCGTGACTTCCTCATTCAAAGACACTAATCTTGAACTCTGGTTTTACCTTGATGTCGTCGTGTTATAGTGGAATATGACCCGATTTCTGATGACATTCTCCATACCATCATTGAACATGACTCTACTGCAAAACTTGCTTGGAACATGTTGTTTGACATATTCTATGAAAAAAAAATCCAGGGCTCTTTACCTGGAGCAAGACTTTTCACTAATGCGTCCTCTTACTATCAACATCTCAAATCCATCTCCGACCAACTATCTAATATCGGGGCTCCTATCTCCAACGAAGGTCTGGTTCTTCAACTCATTTCAAGCCTAAATGATGCATATGATACAGTAGGCTTACAAATTCGTCACATTGATTATCTTCTACCCTTTTGTAGAGAACGTTCCATGATCATCTTATAAGAAATAGCCAGAGCGAAAAATGCAGCCAACACCACTAACAACACCACGAAGGAGGTCATAACAATCGGGGCAGATGATAAGCAGAAATTTCATCGTATTTATTGCTTATTTTCTTTTCGTTTTCATCAATTTAGTTTAATTTTATGTGTTTTGTCTCCCTTTTATGTTTTCAGGTAATAAGAGGGTAATGGACCAAATTGGAGCGAAAAGGCTAAAGATTCTGTGAAAAAGAGCTCTTGTTATACAAAATTCTTGTGGCCAACACGTCCTGGTCCTGTGCCATGATACATGCCATATTGGCCCTTGAAGTTGCGCCCATATAAAGAAGCCACGACTAACCCAAGTTGGCCATGTCCCCTGACACTGGTCGTGTCAGCTTCCTAGACAGTTGTGAATTTTTGATTTTTGACGGTTTTGTGACTTTTGGACATCCATAACCTCCTAAGGCTTTATGTTAGTGCATAATGATTATTAAGAAAAAAAATAATGCTGATTATGAGTAAATTATGATTAGATTTAGTATAAATAGGACTTTAGCATCAAGTAAAATGACTGATCACTTGTTACTATTCATTAAATAATATGGAGCACCAAGAATCAATAACCTCTGTGAATGTTACCCTAAATATATGTCTAGAGTTTAGGAAAAAACACTGACATCACCTAAAAAAAAAGGTAGTCAAAGAGGTATAGGAGAAACACAATATGTTTCCTCTTAAATTTTTTTTTAGAACTTTTGAGAAACATCCACCTCAATGTACATTTTACCAAAGTTATGACCAAAATTCCCACATATGCCAAGTTTCTAAAATAAAGTTTAGATAATAAAAGAGTATTATAAGGGAATGAGACCATATCCATAATTGTTGACAGACGTGCGGTGCTCCAAAACATGTTGTCTACTAAGCTTAAATATCAGGGTAGTTTTTTAATTTCCTGTTCTACATGCAACAAGAATTTTGAATGGGAACTTTGTGACTTAGGGACCTGTGTTAGCCAAATTCCCCTACCAGTATGCATAAAGTTAGATATGGGTGAAATGAGACCCATTGACATATCACTACAGCTTGTTGATAAGAGGGTTAAATACCCCATGCGTGTATTAAAGGATTTCCCAGTTAGGATAAGGGAATTTTATATACCTGTGGATTTTGTCATAATGGACACTGAGGAAGATTCTCAAATATCCATAATCTTGTAGGTAAGGGTGAAAATAGGCTAGGCTAGGCTAGACTTTATAAGGCCTGGGTCTGTCCTACGATAAACTTACAAGGCCTGAGTCTGGCCTATGGCCTACATAGGCTCATTTTTTTAGTCTGACCTGGCCTTTTTAAAAGTGTGGCATGGCCTGAAAGCCTATATAAAAGCCTGTTTCTCATTAAGATTTTCAATATATCTATATTACTTAAGAAGCCTTAGAGGTCGCCCTATATATGCATATATAGGCCGACATATTTAGCATTTTTTTTTTCTGATATATATGCATATATGTGTCAGTCTATTTAGCTTTTTTATCTAATATATATGTATATATAGACCAACTTATTTAGACTATATATATATATATATATATATATATATATATATATATATATATATATATATATATATATATATATATATATATATATCCTATAAGGCTTTATAGGCTTTTTTAATAGCATAAGTCTGGCCTATTTAATTAAATAGGCTTTTGAAAAAGCCTAAGTCTGGTCTTTTTAGGAAATAAGTCTGGCTTGGCCTGACCTCATATAGGCTAGGCCATAGGCCCCTGTAGGCCGACCTGTCATATTCCCACCCTTACTTGTAGGCCCTTCTTAGCTATGATTGGGGCCATCATTGATGTTAAAAAGGAAAATTGAATTTTGAGGTAAGGGAGGAGAAAATTCAGTTCATATTGGCAAAACTCATGATAAATCCTTCAATAATATATTCTTGTAATTTAGTTAACATCATCGACACTTGTGTAAAATAAAGCGCATCATAACACATTCTTATCCATGGGTTGGAAGCATGTTTATTCGATGGCGCTAAAAAGAATAAACAAATCACCAAAGAAGAAGTTTATAAGGAAGTATTGGACAAAAGTCCCATTAACTCTGATCAAATCTTTGAAGTTATCATGACACAAAGCGACAAATCCAAGCAACAAAAACCACATGTAAAATTAAAACAATTACCCCAGACCCTTAGATATGAATTTATAGATGAATGTTCGAACTAGCCTGTGATAGTAAATGCAAGTATATAAGAGCCTGAAACTACACAACTACTAACTTTTTTGAAAAAAAATATATCCAAAATCCCTAGGATACACCATTGACGATTTGAAGGGTATTAGCCTCTTTGTTTGTATGCATAAGATTATGTTAGATGATTATTATAAGCCCTCTGGAGAACATCAGAGGTGACTAAATCTCAACATGAAATAAATGTTTAAAAAGTACGGGGTGAAACTCCTAGAAGTTGGGTAATTTATCCCATCTCTGACATTAAGTGGATTATCCATGTTCACGTAGTTCCTAAGAAGCGGGGATGAAGGGTAATGGTGATTAAGAATGGGCAAGGGGAGCAAGATTCTACTAGGATTATCACATGATGAAGAATGTGTATTGATTATAGGAAGCTTAAAAAAGATACCAAGAACGACCATTTTCCACTCCCATTCTTGACTTGATGTTTGAGAGTTTCGCCAAGCACTCCCATTTCTGCTACTTAGATGATTACTCAAAATTTTCCAAATCCTAATTCACCTTGACGATTAATAGAAAATGAAATTTACTTTCCCTTACTGTACATTTTCCTACCGGCGAATTCCCTCTGGGCTATACAATATGTCTGCCACCTTTCAGCGTTGCATGCTGTCTGTTTTCTCTGATTTCCTTGAAGATATTTTGGAAGTCTTCATGGATGACTTATAGGTTTATGGATCCAATTTTAGTGATCGTTTGGAAATTTTAGAAAAAGTCTTAGAGAGGTGTGTTAAGTCCAACCTGGTTGTAAATTGGTAATATGCCACTTCATGGTGAAGGAAGGCATAGTCCTCAAACACTTAGCATCCTCTAAAGGAATAGAGGTTGACCAAGAAAAAGTTAAGATGATAGAGAAGTTGACTCCTCCCACCACTATGAGGAAAGTAAGAAGTTTATTTGGACATACCTACTTTTACCATCAGTTTATCAAAGATTCTTGTAAGATTTCTAAACCCTTATTGGGTTGTTAATGAAAAATATTAAATTTGACTTCAATAATGAATTCTTTGAATCCTTTCGAACTCTGAAAATGCACTAATCTTTGCTCCCATAATTCAACATCTCGATTAAGTGCTCCCTTTGAGATCATGTGTGATGTCGGCGACTATGCAGTAGGCGTAGTGTTGCGTCAGAAAAAAGATAAGAAGATGCATGTCATTTACTATCCTAGTAGGACTTTGGACGAGGCGCAAATTAATTATGCTACCACAAAGAAAGAACTATTGGTTGTGGTTTTTGCTATCAACAAATTCTGTCCTCACCCAGTGGGTTCTAAGATAATTGTGTATACAAACCATGCAACCATTAGGTATCTCCTAAGAAAAAAAGATGTTAAACCTAGGCATATCCGATGGATTTTATTTCTTCAAGAATTTGATATATTAAGATAAGATATAAGAAAGGGGTATAAAATATGGTCACTGACCATTTTCCCAAATTGATTGAACAAAAAATGGAAAAGTTACCGCTTGATTACTCTTTCCCAGATGACAAGATATTTGTGTTGGTTCATAAAGAAATGCCTTGGTATGCTAACTTTGAATTACCAATATAAAAATAAATTATTCTTTAACCTTAAGCATTACTATTGGTACGAGCCTCTTCTTATAAAGAGAGGCACCGACAGAGTTTTCCAGAGATGTATACCAGAATAGGAAATTGAGAGTGTTATAGCTCATTGCCATGCTTCTGCCTACAGTGGATATGCTAGTATCAACAAAAATGTGTCCAAGATCTTGGAAGGTGGCCTTTATTGGCCTAATATATTCAAATATGTCCATGCTTTTATAAAGAGGCGTGACTAGTGCATGTGCACCAAAAACATTTCTAAGAGGAATAAAATGTCTCTATACAACATCTTAGAGTTTGAGATTTTTGATGTCTTAGGGATTGATTTTATGGGACATTTTCCCTCATCTATGGGAAATGAGTACATACTCGTGGTTTTGGACTTTGAATCAAAATGGATTGATACCATTGCCTCTCCGATGAGTAATGCATGAGTCGTGATAAAAATGTTCAAAAAAATAATTTTCCCGAGGTTTGGGGTCCCTAGGTTAGTGATAAGGAATGGGAGATCGTATTTCATTGCCAGACAATTTGAGATCCTTCTTAAGAAATAGTATGGGGTAAATAATAGGGTTGCTACAACCTATCATCCCCAAAAAAGTGGTCAAGTCGAGGTTTCTAATAGAGAAATAAAATTCATTTTATAGAAGACAATTTCTCTTTCTAGGAAGGGTTGGTCCTGTAAGCTCGAGGACTCACTTTGGGCATACCAAATTGCTTATAAACCTCCCATTAGTATGACACCCATTCAAGCTAATATATGGGAAGTTATGCCACCTCCTAGGATAATTAGAACATAAGGTATATTGGGCTGTCAAAACACTTATCTTGATAACCGGGTGGCATGAGAAAAAAGAAAATTACAGTTGAGTGAGATGGAAGAATTACAGCTTGATGCATATGAAAATGAAAATATGTAAAAAAAAGAAAAAGAAAGAGATCTAAGAGATTGGACATTAAAAGAATCCTTAAAAGAGAGTTCAATGAATATGATCTATTCACATTATTTAACTCGAGACTTAAACTTTTTCCGGGAAATCTATGATCTCGGTGGCATGGACCCTTTCAGGTGAAGAGGGTGATTATTTACAATCAAATCTAATAATATTCTTTCTAAATTTATCCAATCTAATACTTTTATAAGTGTGATCCCATTTGATATGTGTTACTTGAGTTAGATTAAAAAATTATTTTAAAAATTGATTAATGATTTCTCTTTCCTCTTAATGGCACGTGATTTACTAAAAATCACAATTTAATCTGAATATTCCCTTTTAAATCTGATGGTTCTTATTCATTATCACATACTCATCACTACTACGGAGAAGGCATACAACAACAGTTGGGAAAATATATAATAACGTAGGATCAAGCGATGTTATATAACGTGTGGTTGTATATGTGTTACTTACAATCACGGTCCAGTGACTGTTGTAGTAAATTGGAAAGTGTGTGCCATATCATAACGGCTTTGCAAAATATATGTTGTGATAGACATAAAGGTCCTATGTTTGATTCTCACCAACATCGTTTTGGTATTCACATTTATTTTCAACTTCCATATTTTGTGGTTTATCCATATGTATTTCAACTTCAATGGTTTTCGCATTTATTTGTTTCTATAATAAATATGAATGGAAGAAAATAACATTACTAACTACAAGTAAATAGATTAGGTTAATGAACCAACCTTAAAGCATTTCTCAACTTTTGCCATCCATCCAAGAGGATTGTGATGTACTTTATGTTGAGAAGTTTGCATCCAAAATGGATTGTTGTTGTTGTCATTCCTACTGTTGTGTGACAGAAGCATGAATCAAATAAAAACCATATCAATTAAACTAAATTAATTAATATGGTTAATCAAAGAACATAGTTAATCAAAAATCAAAAACATAATTAATATGACTAATCAAAGAACATAGTTAATCAAAAATCAAAAATCAATAACAATGAGTATTTTCGTCCAAAACGAGGGATACGACAAGGTGACCCAATATCTCCGTATTTATTTGTTTTATGCATGGATAAGCTTTCTCATTTAATTGAGCTTGATGTTGCTATCAAGAAGTGGAAATCGTTTCAAGTAGGGAGGCAAGGCGTTCATATTTCTCACCTCATGTTTGCTGATGATTTATTGATCTTTGGAGAGGCAAATGAGAATCAGTTGGCTTGCGTCAAGGAAACTCTGGAGATGTTTTGTGCCATCTCAGGTCAGGAAATTAGTAAGGAAAAGTCAAGCATCTTATTCTCTAAAAATGTGGCTAGAAGTACTAGAGTGAGACTGGTGCATCTGTCTGGTTTTAGAGAAACCAAAGTTTTTGGCAAATACCTTGGCATCCCTATCACAGGGTGTGCCTTAAAGCAGAATAATTTTAATTATGTGATTGAGCAAGTAGCGAGGAAGCTATCGAGTTGGAAGGCCCGTCATCTTTCCTTTGCTGGTAAAGTGACGTTAGCTAAGAGTGTGATTGAGGCTATTCCTGTCTATCCTATGATGACAAATCTCATCCCAACAACGTGTCTTAAGGATATTCAGAAGCTTCAAAGACAATTCATATGGGGAGATTCTGATGTCAAGAAGTGTTGCCATGCTGTAAACTGGGGAACAATTACTTTGGCGAAGCATGAGGGTGGTCTTGGTCTGCGTGATTTAAAAGAGATGAATAAAGCCTGTATTATGAAGCTGGGATCAAAAGTCATTAATGGGGAGGATGAATTATGGTGTAAAATTCTGTGGCAGAAATATAAAGTTGAGGATAATGGTGGTAGTCTACGAGCCAAACCGAGGGATTCGAACTTGTGGAAGGCGATTGTTCATACATCTCCGAACCTGTTAAAGGTTGGTATTTGGCAGATTGGTGAGGGGAGTATTAGTAACCCCTGGAGCGACAACTGGATTGAGAAAGGGAAGACTTTTCATGATTTCCAAGTTCAGATTCCTACTGGTTATGCAGATTGTGTGCTGAGGGATTTGGTGGATACTGATGGTGAATGGAATTGGCCTATTTTGTCTTGGATTCCAGATAATATCAAAAAGAAGATTGTTGGGATTCATTCTCCCTTAGCTGGAAGTGGAGAGGATAAATTTTTTATTGCTACAGATGAATAAGGAAATTTTGGAATTGGGCATATGTATAAGGAGAACATGAGAGTTGCTGCGATAAGGGTGAGTGAAGGCTGGAATTTGATCTGGCATCTGGCTGTCCCGGAACGAGTGCGTCACTTTATTTGGTTACTTAAACACAACAGATTGCTTACTAACAATCGGAAGAGTTTGGCTGGTTTTGGTAGTGATGGTTGTCCTTCGTGTAGTGTTGTTTGTGAATCCGCTATGCATGTAATGAGAGACTGCCAAGCTGTAGGTGATGTTTGGAAAAATTTGGTGCCCACTAGCATTCTGCAGGATTTCTATATAGTGGAATGGAATTATTGGATTATGTTAAATCTTCATGCTAGAATGGATTGGCAGACTTATTGGGCAATCGGGTGTCATACGCTTTGGCTTTGGCGCAATAACAAATTGCATGATACTGAATTTAAGAGGCCCTTAAATGCTTCACAGTTTATTTATTCTATTACTCAACAGTATGCCAATGCTATGGTTACAAACAGGAGGATTATGGAAAAAGGGCAGAGTGAGGTTTTTGTTAAGTGGATTCCCCCCAAACCCTCCTTTGTTAAACTTAATGTTGATGGTGCGCATAGTAGCAACGATATTTCGGGATGTGGAGGTATTCTAAGGGATGGACATGGAAATTGGCTTGGTGGTTTCGTTAAAAGCATTGGTTATTGCAGTCCTTTAATGGCAGAACTTTGGAGCATTTACATATGCCTCAGCTTGGCTATGGAGAGGGCTTGGAAGAAAATTGAGTTGGAGCCTGACTCCAAAATTGCTATCACTAGCATTATGGACTCAAATAAGAAGAAAACAATGGCAGAGAATCTGGTGGTTCACATAAAGAACATGATATCTAGTTTTGACGCTATCGAAGTGCGCCATATTTATCGAGAGAGTAACAAATGTGTGAATCTTCTAGCTCAAGAAGGAAAGAAATTAAATGGAGATTTACTAGTTTTGCAGGATATTCCCAGTTGGATGTTTCAAGTCTTTCAGTCTGATAATAGTGATATGGTGTTCTCTAGGATTGTTGCTTTGTAGTCTTTTTTGTGTCGGGCTTAGGCCCTCCTTCTTATAAAAAAAAAATCAAAAACATAAAAACCATATCAATTAAACATAACACATAAAGATCATATCCCATAATGAAAACTAATGGTTTAATAATTATCACACAAAGATCATATCCAATCTTGCAGCAAAAGCTTACATATATAGGAAAAATGGTTCCCACATAAAGAATAATTGGTCGTGGTTTTTGCTATCAATAAATTTTGTCCCCGCCTAGTGGGTTCTAGTGGTTTTTGCTAATAGAAATATTTTTCAGTAGTTATATACGTAAAGATCTCCCTCAAAGAAATTATTTTGTATTTATGGTTAAATATGTTTTTATCCTTTTAAATATTGTAATTTTAGTTTTAATTCTTCTAATTTTTTTTTAAAGAATGTCTTTCTAAAGTTTTTCAGTCATTCCTATTAACATTAGTTAACAAAGTTGGCATAGACAAATTTATTAACATGGATGTCGAGTGAAATTTTGTCCCTATTTTATAATATATATATATATATATATATATATATATATATATATATATATATATAGCGACGGAAATTCTGTCGTTAGATCTGTCACTAACATAAATTTTAAATTGAAACCTAGAAATCGTAACTAATTTTTAGATAATACGTTGTTAATCCCTAGCTAATTCAAACACATAATTCTTATAAGATAGATTTTAATTTTTTTTAAATAATTTTTTGCAAAAAAGTTTATCATAATATAAGGATATATCTCAACAAAAAATTTAAAATTTTTTAACTTGAGATAAATTAAATATGAATTTTTACAAGACCATTTTTTATAAAACGAAAACAAGAAAACGTTAGCATATAATTGATTTTTAAGCTAATATTTTGTAGGAACTTATAACGTAACACATAAAGTATATGTAAATTTTCATGAAATTTCATATAAATCTCTATTTATTTTGATTTTTTGATCAAAACACATATAATTGTGTTTTTTAAGTGACGAAATGAGATATTTAACCTTATTGATCGTAAAAGGATGACATACTTTAAATTTTTTCATATTAGTGTATCAAATTATAAGGATCTCTCAAAAAAAAATTGAATATTTTTGCATGAGAGAAATTAAATGAATTTTTTAAGCGCCGATTTTTCATGGAATGAAAACAACGTAATATTAGAATATGATTGAATTTTGAGTTAATATTTTACAAGGAGTTAGATAACACATAAAAATTATCTTTAAAGTTTCATGCCATTTCGAATAAGTCTCGATTTATTTTGATTTTCATCGAGACTATTTTAAATTTCATGAAGAGTTGTAGATACTTTAAATGTGATGTTAGATAAGTCTCTGCAAAATATTAACTTAAAACTCAATCATATGCTAATGATTTCCTTGTTTCCGCTTTATAGAAAATTGACTCGTAAAATAATATATATTTAATTTATCTCAAGTAAAAAAAATTAAAATTTTGTGAGCGATATCCTTATAATGTGATAAACTTTCTTACAAAAAATCATGAAAAAAATGAAAATCTAGCTCGTAAGAATGACGTGTTTGAATTAGCTAAAGATTAGCTACGAATTAACTACATATTAGCTTCATTTTTTGATTTTTTAGTTTGAAGTTCATGTTAGCGATGGATTTAGTGACATAATTTTTGTCGTTATAAATTAAACTTCTACAAATAATATAAAATTGGGACAAAATTTCATGTGACATCCATGTCAGCAAACTTGTCACAATGGCGTTGCCACGTGTCAGCACCACGTCAACTCTATTAACGAACATTAATATGATGGATCAAAAGTATGGACAAAAAACTGGAAACAGATCCACTGCAGTCACTTTTTGGATGCATTCACGCAGCCACACTGGTTATAACCGTTGGATCTTAATCATGCGATCCAAACAAATAACATTATTTTTTATATAATAATTAAAAAATGCCAATCTTAAATTAGAATCGTCTGATCTTGATCATACGGCTAGAAAGCTTGACTGTGTGACGGCAGGGAATCACAATCCCAAAAAATTTAGAAGAACTATTCTTTGAAAAAAATTATTTCTGACTCACAAATTAAATAGATATTATAAATATAAAAAATAAATAAAAACTTTCATGGGCTCAATGCACACATCTATCGATACATCAATTCTAAGACATGATTGTTGCGTTCATCCAAAATACTCCTAGTTGGCCGAAACATGTGACCATGCTGGAGAGACTCATCATATCTCCCTTCAATTTCTCTCCCCAAGATGTTGCGAAAATAATGGACATAGATCTTATGCACCGGTTGGATGATTCAGTCCAATCATAATCGTTTATTTTAACTCAATGCATATAATCAATCATATTTACTAATATATTGTTGGAACATACACAATTGGGATGACGTGAATCAATGGTGAACATGTGTAAGTGGAGAAGATGAAGTTTAGAGAGAAAATAGAGAATTGAGAGAGAGAGAGAGTAATTGAGGAGAATAGTTTTATTATTCACAATGGCATTACACAATACTTTTCATTACATGATAGGGAGTGTTATATATAAGCATCCAAAAGTAACAAAAAAAAACAAACCAAAACAGAAAAACTGCTACACCAGAAAACTGATTTTCGCACCAGAAATCGATTTCCCAAAAATTAGAAACCGATTTTCTCTTCGATTTTTTGTTTTTCTGCTTCAGTGCAGAACAACTTTTCTGAATAAGCTATTTTCCAAAACATCTTCTGAAGCTCTCCAATTGCACTTGACTTACACACTATATTCAACACACCACCTTAAGTCAAGTGCTCCATATTCCTCAAGCTCAATTTCTTTACAAGCCTCTTAAACACTTCATTTATTACCGCCTTTGTCAACAAATCTGCAAGTTTTTCTTCGCTTCGACAATGAGCTAGCTTCAGTTGTCCTCCACACACCAGCTTCCTCAAGTAATGAAACCTCATCTTTATATGCTTGCTTCTCCCATGTGATATAGGATTCCTTGCAGGGTTAATAGCCGAGACGTTGTCAATAAAGAGTGTGACAACTTTTAAATTAATGTTGTCCAACTCCTTAAGTAGATTCATTAGTCACACGACTTGACATACACACATCAACGTTGCGATATACTCGGCCTCACAAGAAGAGAGTGCCACCACGGGTTCTTTTTAGAGCACCAAAAGATTGAAGCTCCTTCGAAAATAAAGACATAATCGGTCGTAGACTTTTGATCATCTTTATCTCCGCACCAGTTGGAATCTGTATAACCGAGGAACTCACACATGCTGCCCACATCAGCCGCGGGAAAGAGAATTCTACAGCCAAGAGTACCTTTGATGTAACGAAGGATTCTCTTGACCGCTGCCAAATGAGACACCTTTGGTTCTCCATGAATCTACTAACAATACCGACACTAAATGCAAAATTCGGTTGCGTATTGCACAAGTAACGTAATGATCCAATCAACCTTCTATATTGAATTGGATCAAAAGATCGTCCACATACAAGAAAAGTATAATAACACCTTTGCTTGCATCCGACTTCACATAAAGTCCATGTTCGGATACACACTTCTTGAAGCCAACCTCAATAAGAAAAGTATCTATGCGTTTGTTCCATGCTCTAGGTTCTTGTTTCAAACCATAGAGTGTTTTCCTTAACTTGTAGACTCTTCCCCCTTGGTTCTTTATCACAAAACCGAGGGTTGCTTTACATAGACTTCCTCCTCAAGTGGACCGTTCAAAAATGAAGATTTCACATCCATTTGGTACATCCTCCAATTTTTGCTATTGGCGATACCAACAACCAACCATATGGTCTCCAATCTAGCTACCGGAACAAATACCTCATCATAGTTTATGCCTTCTCGCTGCAAAAATGCATTTGCCACTAGTCGAGCCTTATGCTTGACAATTTCGCCTTTAGGATTTGCCTTCACCTTATAGACCCACTTTACTCCAATTTCCTTTTTTCTTTCCGGTAAATCAACCAAATCCCAAGTACTATTTTTTTCAATCGATTCCAGTTCTTATTTCAACGCACACACCCACTTTGCATTACGCAATGCCTTTTTCGTACTCACCGGTTCAGATTCAGCCATAAGTGCAAAGTGAATGAGATCACCATCATTATTGATCTCATTATCATGGAACAATTCACAATCTTGGAGTCGTTGAGGTATACCTATGTGTCTTGTCGGTCTTCTACTATTCTCACCATTTCCATCTTCAATCGGAATCGGAACAGGTTCTGCTTTCTGCTGTTGTTCCTAATTTTCTGCATTTTCTGGTGGAAACCAGTTTCTAGGATCAGGGGAACCGGTTTCTGCTTCCAGAAATCTAGTTCTAGAGCCTTCAGACTACAAATATCACGAGGGAAACTGGTTTCATTCTGTTGAGAAATCGGTTTCTGCTGTTGTTCTCAGAAAAATTCCGCTGTCAAACAACCTCAGCTCATCCACCACCACATCTCGATTAATTACAATTTTCTTGCTACTCACATCAAATAGCTTGTAGCCTCCAGTAGGGTGATATCCGACAAGTAACATAACTTCTCCTTTATCATCCAAATTCTTTTGAAGTTGACCTGGAATGTGCGGAAATGCAATCGAACCGAAAACTCTCAAATGCGTTAAATTAGGTTTATGGCCAGACTATACCTCTTCCGATGTAACTTTGTCAAGCTTCTTAGTAGGACACCTATTCAACAAATAGGCTGCTGTAGAAACCGTTTATCCCCATAGTTCATTCGGCAAGTTCTTCTCTTTCAATATGCTACGAACCATGTTCATAATTGAGTCGTTTCTCCTTTCGGTAATTCTATTTTGTTGAGGCGTATAAGGTGGAACAACCTCACTCACTATACCCTAATCATCACAATAATTCCCAAATTCAACTGAGGAATATTCACCTCCACCACCCGTTTTGAGAATTTTCACCTTGTGACCACTTTGTCGCTCCGCCATGGACTTAAAACGCTTGAACACATCAAATATCTCATTCTTCCTCTGTATGAGGTAAATTCATAGCTTCCTACTAAAATCATCTATAAAAGTGACAAAGTACCTATTTTCACCATACGAGTCAACTTGCATTGGGCTGCACACATCGGAATACACCACCTCAAGGTGTTCCTTGGTCATATGACCAACATCCTTGTTGAACTTGTGTTGCTTCCCTTGCACACACTCTTCATACAACTCAACTGGAAAATTAATCTTAGGAATCCCGGTCACCATACCATGCCTTTGCAACGCGTCGAGGTCTCTAAAATTGAGGTGTCCAAGACGGTAGTGCCACAACCACTCATTACGACTTGCCGTTGTAGCAAGACAGTTGTGATCCATTACTTTCAACTATATCTTGCAAGTACGATTTGCATCCATGGGCGCTCTAAGGATTAAAACGCCTTTTCGGTCAAAAACGCGCAAAACCTTGTTTTTCATCCTAATTGTGTAATTCTTCTTGAGTAATTGGCCAATGCTCAAGAGATTACACCTAATTCCAGGAATGTACAACACATCTTTGATCAAGGAATGACTCCCATCTTTCTTCTTGATCAAAACATCACCCACACCGTCGGCCACTAAAGTGGTGTCATCCGTGAATCTCACTCTATTCTTCGTGGCTTGATTGATTTTCACAAACCAACCCTTTCTACCTGTCATATGAGTTGAACAACCTGAGTCCAAGTACCACTCATCACTACTTTGGACTCCACCTCGAACGGTTACCATTGCGTTTCGCTCTGAACACGTTTATGCAGAAAATTCTGCACTGTTAGAGTTATTGTCCAGCCCTCGACACACTACAGAGCTGCTGTCCGGCCCCTCTTTACAGCCATTGTTCTCCTTCGTGATCATAACAAGAAGCGTATCATCATCCTCTACCTCTTGCCTAGCAACTTTGGCCACATCTCCATGATTTTTCTTCGATTTCACATTACATTCTTTTGCGAAATGGCCAAACTTTTGACAATTATAATACTTCACATTACTTTTGTCACCTTTCTTATAGTTGTTGCCTTGACCATTACCCTTGGAGCTACTCTCTCCTCTTTGAGCCATGAAACCCCTTTAATTTTGTGGATCTTTTCCACCAAAATTTTGAAAATTTGTTTGCCCTTCGAAGGCCACTTGCCTTTCGATCTCTTGTTCTTCTCATTGAACCTTGCTTGCAACACAATTTCCTCCTTGGCCTTGTCATTTACTCTTTCATTCAATATTTGCTCATGTACCTCCAATGCGCTTTGAAGCTCCTCCTTGCTCATAGTGAGAAGGTCATTTGACTCTTCTATGGCCACCACTATGCTGTCGAATCTTGACGTTAAAGAACGCAAGATCTTAGCCACTACATTTTGCACCGTAACGGTTTCACCGCAAGCCTTCATTTGACCAAACGCGTTACGCGTGTAATGTAGTCATTGATCGATTTCTTCTCTTCCATTTGTACCAACTCGAACTGCCTCTTGTGAGTTTGTAACTTCACCATCTTCGCTTTGTCGGCACCTTCATACGCTTTCTTCAAAATATTCCAAGCTTGCTTTGTCGACGTACAATCACCAACGTTCTCAAAGTTTTCGTTGTCAACGCAAGAATGTATCAAGAAGAGGTGAATCAATGGTGAAAATGTGTAATTGGAGAAGATGAAGTTTAGAGAAAAAATAGAGAATTGAGAGAGAGAGAGAGAGAGAGAGAGAGAGAGAGAGAGAGAGAGTAATTGAGGAGAAGAGTTTTATTATTCATAATACTTTTTCATTACATGAGAGAGAGAGAGTGTTGTATATAAGCATCCAAAAGTAACAAAAAAACAAACAACAAACAAATCAAAACAGAAAAAACTTTTACACCAGAAAACTGATTTTCGCACCAGAAACCGGTTTCTCAAAAACTAAAAACCGGTTTCTTCTTCGATTTTTTATTTTTCAGCTTCAATGCAGAACAACTTTTTTAAATAAGTTATTTTCTAAAATAATTTCTGAAACTCTCCAATTGCATCACTATATTCAACATACATTAAATTTAAATTAAAGGTTAATATTGGAGCATAACAAAAAAAAAAATGAGAGAGTAATCATGAGATCCATTTTGGAAAATACTGCATGATCCATGCATGCATGACAAATACACTCATTAAAAAAATTGTAACTATGATACTTAAACTGTTAAACATTCTGTTACAACAGAGAGATATTACAAAAAAGGAAAGTTATATAACTGGTCAACTATTTTGTCTTGTATAACATGGAATTCTTAAGTTGACTACATAAGAATAAATGGTAATAGTAGTGATAATCCCTCATCATATGTAGTTTTATAGTCTTTTTAGTTAGGTTTTAAATTTATTTATGTTAGTTGAGTGTTTAACTTAAAATCATTTTAAATAAATTGTATTGTTATCACTTAAGCCAAGTAGGATGATATATGATAAATATATTTCTAATCAAGCAAAGCCTTTTAATTTGTTTCTCTTTACTATCTTTGGATTTAGGTCCTAATTATCATGACTTCCGAAAATATATATTTATATATATCATCCAAGATATGAAACATTTATTGTTATTTATAAATATAAGTATGTGTACTTAATGTTTTTATTGTTTAATCACATTTAAATTGACTTTTGACACACATTTTAAAACATAAATTGACTTAATGAATTCTTGAGATATGAAATTATAAGATAATTTTTGTTCATTTTAAATCATAATCTCAAATTCACTAAAAAAAAATTAGGAGTAACTTCGTAACTAAAAGTTTTGTGTTTAAGTAATTAGGATAATAACGTGAGAATTAGGGGTGGTAAAACGGGTCCGGTCCGTTAGACATGTCTGTTTTGTCTGCACTTTAGTGCGAGGCATGTCAAGGTTTAAGGCCCTACCCTCTAATGTGACCGCTTCGTCTCGTCCCGTTTTTTACGTGGATATTTGCGGCTATGTGTATTTTCATAAATGTTTATATTGGTAGGCATAAAATGTGTAAAGCTCGCGGGCTTTCCTCGTCCCGCCATCACTTTTTGCGGGAGATGCTAAATTTTAGGTCCGCATCTTCAACTATGCACGTCCCGCTCTATTTCTTTCAGGCTTTTGCGGGACGGTCATGCTCATTTGCCTCCCGTAGTGAGAATTAAGTAACTATTTGATAGAGAAATTAGGAGTTATTTGGTAAAAAAAAATGGTAAAAAATCAAGAAAGAAAATTCGATTAATCAAGAAATGAGAAAAGCATGATAAATGAGTAATCATAAAATGATAAAAGGGATAGTAGGATTAAGAACGATATGACTAGAAAAGATTAGGAGGAAAAAATGACGAAAAATTGTTGGAGCATGACAACAATTTCAAAAGTGCAACGCAAATAACTCTTTCTCTTCTTCCTTTGCTTTGTGTGAAGGTTTGTTGAAGGATTCTAATTGTGACTTCCTTTGCTTTGTGTGGAGGTTTGTTCAGGGATT
Organism: Vicia sativa; assembly: GCA_021764765.1. Lineage (NCBI taxonomy): Eukaryota > Viridiplantae > Streptophyta > Magnoliopsida > Fabales > Fabaceae > Vicia > Vicia sativa. The sequence goes on from CM038793.1 coordinate 240,571,392, forward strand.
GCAATGGTGACTTTGTGCATGCTTTTGCTAAGATGGTGGAGTGCAACTCTTTTTTTAAGGTTGAGCTCTTTGGTGTGATTAAAGTTTAAAACCATTGACATTGATCATCAATTTAATAGGTTGAAGGTTTGGTTAGAAACCGATTCTACCATTGGTTTGCTTGCGATGCAAGATTCCACTGTGGTGCCTTGGAACATTCGCACAAGATGGATGAACATGATAAATGAGTAATTATAAAATGATAAAAGACCCAATAAGATTTAGAATGATGTCATTAAGAAACTTAGGAGGAATGAAAGACACAATTGTTTGAGATGGACAATTTCAATAAATGCTATTAAAGTACTGCAAATATTTACAGTCAAGTTGTTCGTAGTACTATGTCCTAACATTTTTCTTTGAGTATGAAATGTCACATGCATGATGCACTGTTTCCGTGGTTTCCTTTTATCTACTAAAACACAACTACAAGATGTTCTGACTGAGTAATTGGAGAAGATAAGATTTTGTAAATTGATAATGTATCATTATGTGTGGTTTCCTTTTATCTACGGAAATACAATTGTCAGGGGAAATTAAGGTTTTCCGTAGATATGTTATGTGTGTCTCTCAAAAAAGATGTATCCCGAATATAAAATGCTCCCTCTTCGGAATTTCCCCTGACAACTATTCTGCGGAATTGGAGAAGATAAGATTTTGTAAATTGATACATCTTTCTCATCAAGTATAGTCTAATTATGAGTCTTCAAAAAATATCCTGTCTGTTCTAAGTTTACTCTTTACAGCATCTATCTCCTTCATTTGTTTCTGTAAAAAAAAAAAGCAGATTAAGTTAAACCATCTAGACAGGTCAAAAAGAAGTTTGACAACAAGATTGAGAATGATTCATTAGCAAAAAAAATATTCTACCTCGCATAAGGCCTTCCAACATGCCTCGGATTTGTCATATTGATGTGCCCATTCAATAGCCATTGCATATTCAATTGTATTGGGCTGTGAACAATGTGATGTTGATACAGCATTTCTCTATAAAAAGCAAAGAACACATTGTAAATCGTATTTTCTAGTGTGTAGTAAAACAAATCGGTCAGCAAGTTGAGTTAGATTACCATCTCTCGGCTTTGCTTGTGAAGCGCGGCTTTACTAAGAGTCAGATGGCCAGGGAATGTGCTTTGCTTGACTGGTTCTCTTACAGTTCCCTTCCTGGCAGTCACAACCCTGCAGGAAACTTAGAAACATTATATACGTAGAACCGGTCTCAAATGGTTCATCAGACCAATTAATGTGTATAACAGAAAAGAAACTCAGCTTGAAAAATAAATCAATAAATGAAATACCTCCCATCTTCAAGTACAAGGCATTTCCTGGTCAACTCGAATATTGCATTTGCAGCTGCGTCTTTTGTTTTGAAAATAACCAATGCTCTACCTGTCGGTAAATGAGAAAACAAAATCAATTGATGATTTAACAAAAACTATCATATAGTAGTGAATATGATGTTTTTTATCATAACAATGAAAGACCAATAATAAAAATAAAGCATGAAATCTATAACTACCATAGTATGTATTGGAAGCCGGGGCCGACTCTATCATCCTTGCCTCAACCTTTTCTTTGAGTGCATGCCAAACAAGATCCTTAACAATCAGTGAAGAAAAAGTGGATAAGAAACCAGACAATTAGACACATAAGAATTCACACATAACACAATCCCACACAACATTTCGCATATTCTAATGCATCAAAAGTACTTCCTGAACTATATTAGCACATGGACTATATCGGCGCTCAACTGATTGTCGAAACAGGGGAAAAAGTTGAGCCCTACATACCTCAACTTCAAAGGACGTGTAGGATGGATCCAGATTATTCAGTAAAACAAGGGTATCCAACTCTTGAGCTTTCTGTAGTCTTCCTTCCCAAGGCTACAAACAAAATTATCATAAATAAAACAAGCATAACAATCACTTCATGCGCGTATGTATAAACATTCTGCTTTGAGCAAACATGGTTGGAAGTAGAGATAAACATAGGAATCAATACAATGTTCATTGTATTAATTTTGGTACAGCTACAAGCTCTTTTTCTTTTGTCCAAATAGCAAAAAATATTATTTACTAATAAATTCATGCTATTGATCAAAACTTGAACTAAGAGTCCAAAATCAAAATAAAGAAATAAAAACTCACCATTTTCTTAAACCACTTTCTTTTCTCCTGCAACAATAAAAATGTGAGTTAGTAAAGGATTAGAGCGGTGGCTAGAGTCATATCTATATTATATTTGAAACCACATTTACAAGTTAAAATTGTTAATGTTATTTTTGCTACCACCAATATTCCCAATCTTTTAATCTTGCTTAAGAACTCATGTTATAAAGTTAAGTCATTTACAACCAGTGAAGAAAGAAAAATTTGAAATCATGGATATATAATGATGATAAAACTTCAGTAGCTTAAAAATATTCGCTCTGATGAATTTCTAAATGCACCAAAACTAGCAGATAAACTATAATGTATCCAATTCATTCATCTTATATTATCTAGGAAACTAGGATTATTGTTTGATGAAAGCAATAAACTCTGTACAAAATCAATGAAACCAAGCAAAACTACAATTACTATAAGTATAATGATTTTGAGACTTACTGCATTTGGCCTTTCAGTCACCTCAGTGATTTTCCTGTTTGGGTTGACACTTCCATCTTGTCTAAATTCTTCCTTCCTGTCAAATACCTCTTTCTTTTGGGATTTGTTAATTTGACCAATGACTGACTTCTCTTCTGTGAACTTCCTCTTTTTAGATGGATGAGATTCTAGCAATCTCTTTGGCAAGACATTCTCCGAAATTCTCATTTCCTCTTTAGCTTTAACTTTCAAACGTAACATATCAAAAGGAGCAATCTTAGTCCTAACCTCATCTTTATCTTTAAAAATTTTAGAACCTCCTATCTTTATCTTTGGCGGGATATTCTCAGAAATTCTCAATTGATCTTTATCCTCAACCTTACGATGCAAGCTATTGGAAGAAACAATCTTAATCTTAGCGCCATCTTTATCTCTAAAGATCTCGGAAGTCATCTTTATCTTTGATGAGACATTCTCAGAGGTTCTCAATTCATCTTTACCTTCCACTTTCCTACACAGCATATCAGAAGGAGCAGTCTTAAAATCGGCTTCATTTTTACCTCTAAAATTCTCAGGAGTTCTCAGTTCATCTTTAACTTCAACTTTCCTACACAACATATCAGAAGGAGCAGCCTTAATATTGGCTTCATTTTTATCTCTAAAATTCTCAGAAGTCCTCGTCATTGTCTTTGGCGAGACATTCTTAGGAGTTCTCAATTCATCTTTAACTTCAACTTTCCTACACAACATATCAGAAGGAGCAGCCTTAATATTGGCTTCATTTTTATCTCTAAAATTCTCAGAAGTCCTCATCATTGTCTTTGGCGAGACATTCTTAGGAGTTCTCAATTCATCTTTATCTTCAACTTCCGAACACAACATATCAGAAGGAGCAGTCTTAACATTGGCGTCATTTTCATCTCTGAAATTCTCAGATATCAGTATCTTGTGTGAGACATTCTTAGATGTTGTCAATTCATCTTTATCTTCAACTTTCCGATGCAAGATATCAGAAGGAGCACTCTTGGTTGTAGCCTCACCTATAACTTCATTTTTATCTTTAACATTCACAGAAATTCTCTTCTTTATCTTTATCTTCTTTATCACTCTAGGAATTTTATTTGTCTCAAGATGCAGATTATCACTGGTCTTTTTATCCCCTTTCTTATTAAAGAACTGCTCCACTGCAAAACACCAACATGGAATAGTAGTTAATGGAAACAACAAACTGCCATCAAGTGCACCATACGAACAGGTCAAATAGTTAGCGGGCAAAAAAAAAAGCAAAACATTGATAACTGACCTTCAATTCCATTAATCATATCAGGAAACTTATCATCAATAACACACCTATCAACATTGAAAGTACATTTGAAATAGAAATCTGCTTTCTTTCGCTCTGTTTCAGATGGTTTGGGATTTCTCTTATCCTCTGAAGTGCAAACAACACTGCATTTTCCAATAATTGACTCCTGATAACAGAAATTTCAATGGACCAAAGAGTACCATCAGACTAACTTTGTGTGAGACAACAAAATCACTCTTCAACTAGACAAAACTTGACATACTAGTTCTACAAAACTACCATTAAGGAGACAAAGCATTTGATTTTCCCATAAGAGACCATTAAAAATTTGTTAGCTAAAATTCTATTTACATCAACTTGCATAAACACCCTAATCCAGGCATCTAAATGCATGTCAGGAAGCACTTATGAATATCTTCAATAAGATAACATAGTTCATGATATTTCCTATCAGCACCCCACATTTCTTACTTCTTCAGCTCTCAAAAATACAAATTGTTTAACAAATGTTTAATCTCCCATATCACAAAAATAGCTTTTGTATGATGAATACAAGTTACAAATAACCAAGTGATTATGCATAATAGCAATTTCAGCTAGTGCCATATAGTTACACAAAAACCAATTTCATCATACCAACTTAAACAAATAAGGAGGTCAAAGGTTCGATCACCGCCCTCGACGTATAAAAACTAACAAAGCTAACATGCATTCCCTCCAAAATGAAACATAAGCAAAAACATCAAGTAAAAACTTGATTTACTACACATGCATTATCTTTTCACTAGTCATTATTACATGCATTCAATCCATTGAGACCCCACACTCAATCTTCAAACTAGAGTACAAAAACCACATGATGACAATAATAGAAAATCACAAAAAAGAATGAACAAAAACATTACCAATAAATTGCAATTGGAAACACCTTTTCCATACCCAGAAGCCAAAAACAACTCATTCCAAAAAGGGTGATGAGTCCCATGAAAATTGCGAATTTCCAAAGGGCGAAAAAACCAAACAGCTTCCACCATCTTCCTACCATCTCTCTCAAACATCTTCACAAGCTTACCAATAGAAGTCTCAACATGATCAGTATGGTAAAAATAGACACAATCATACAGAAAATACTCAACACCGTAGTAAGCAAACGACTCATACAACACACTATCTTCGTTTCCATCATCACTCCGTCGTTTGTTCCCCCATTTGAAATCAACAACAGCTTCTTCTTCCTCACAACAAGGGTTTGATGAAGGTGGCATTTCCAAAAAATCAACAAAACCTAGATGGAAACGACAGGTACATTGTCGTTTTGGTAGGGAGAAGCATGCATGATGAGAGAGTGGAGTGGTGAAATGGAAATGAAGTTGAAATGAAGATGAAATGAAGATGAAATGAAGTTGAAATGAAGTTGAAATGAAACTGAAACGTACACACAAAGCAGAAACGCGTTTCAACAAATTTTCTGGTTTTGGTTACAATGCTGCTTGCATTTCATTTTTTGTCAGCTTCTGGCTTTATTTCTAAAACTGGGTTTCATGCATTTTTCTTTTTTTTGATTATTTTCTTATGATTCATAGGTTCTTTTTAATGCTCAATAGTAATATTATTTATTACTATTTATTATATATGGGCTAGATTTTGACAAATTATCAAAAATACTTTATTTTTTAGAAATATATATTTGAGCATATTATTTCTTCATTTTATTTATATTAAATTTGGCGATGTGTCTATATTTTGGAGATATATATTTGAATATAGTCTGATACTAAAAATTAAACAAAAATCATAAACAAGAGAGTATGATCAAATTGGAAATTAAATCAAAATCAGAGTATTCAATTTAGATATCAGATATACAATGGATATTCGTGGGTACATGTTTACCCACGGAAAAGTCGTGGGTAAGTTGGTGGGAAATTCAAAAACAAGGAAGAAGAAGTTTGACGCGTTTTTCTGTTTTAATTAATTTTCAGAATTAATCTTCATTTATATTTTATTCATCCTATTCCACTAACACCAGGTGCACTTGGTTCAGTTGGTAGGAGGTGCGTGTGTGTAAGAGGACCTGAATTTGATCCTTGGCTCTGTCACATATTTTCTATATTTAATTTTCTTTCAAATACTACAAAAATCACAAAAAAGTATTTTCTTTTTACAAATAGATAAAAAAATCTTAATTTAATTTTTGACACAAAAAAATCATTTTCTTCTTTTTATTTTAATTAATTGTTAATTAACCATTAAATTAAACTATAATTATTTTTCTACATTAAAATCAATCCAAAAAATTCCCAAAAAATATTTTCTTTCATATAATTAGGTTTACTAACCCCTAAAACATTTTTCTAACATGAAAATCTATTTTCTACTAACATTATCTTCTCTTATTTGCAATTTAATCATTTCCGCGTTACTTTTCCGATTATTATAATTGCTCACAAGTTTTAATAGTTAGGGTTTAAATTCCTTACATGTTTTTTACTATTATGTAACTGCTCATGGGATGTAATAGCTTAACTAGGGTTTTACTTTCCGCAATTTAGTTTCTGCACCTCCAATTATGTATTTGCTCCAAAGCCATGTAATAGCGTAGGACATTTACTTTCCGCACTTTATTTTTCTGTACATATTAACTGTATAGTAACTAGAGTTTGTATGGAAAGACTAAAAGCATATCTTAGATCACCCTAATTCAAGATTAATATATCTGAACTTAACACACTCTTTCACACACGCACCCCCTTAGGGTATCCTCTCTTGTTGCCTTTCGAATACAATGGTCATATCCCTCGAACGTAGGGATACCATTAGCAAAGACGCTTACGAATAACATCATCATAGTCCCTTCGATATAAAGATCATAGTCCCTCGATGACCCTCGATGTTGCCTATGAATATATGATCTCGTCCCTCGATTATTGCCTACGAATAAGTGATTATTGTCCCTACGAATTGCTAAAGGTATCCTTACATGTTGCCTTTAATGACCATACGATGACCCTTCGATTATCCATTCACATCTAAACGAATAAAGTTACCTACCAACTAATGGTATGGATAGCCTTATTCTAAAAGAGACGGAAAAATAACATGGAAACGACCATTCTGAGTAGGTAATAAGACTCTATTGCCTGCTCCAATCAAAATGCTTTTCACACCTTACACTTTCAAAAACTTTTCAAAAACACTTTGTATACATTCCAGCGAGAATCATTACAAAGTTAAACATCTTTCAAACAAACATTTCCGAACACTTCGTATACATTCCAAGGAGAATCATTACGAATTCAGAGCGAAATGTCTTTCAAAAATACTTTCCAAATCACAAACACAGAAAGCAAATTTTCAAAGTGAGCTAAGCAACTAAGAGTCGGTAGATAAACTACGGGTGAAAAGGGTGCTAATACCTTCCCTTTTCATAATTGCCTCTCGTACTCAAAATCTAATGAAGGTCTTTTCCTGTTCTTTTCATCTTCCCTTTATTGGATAAAAGAAAAGTCGGTGGCGACTCTTTCTATCCACAACATTTGCGATAAAAAGCAAAACAAACAAGTCAGTTCTCTCACCGTGTTACAGTTGTATTAACCATTCTTTTGGTATGTTTTCTTCTAGGTATTGGTTGGTTACTGTCGGTTATCTTACCACTTCTAAGGTTCATATAACACAGCAAAACTCTAGACTAAGAAGATCACAAACTTAAAATGATTGCTAATAAAATCAAAAACAAACTACACTTCGACATCGTCCCACCAGGTGTGCCAATTTGTTTACAGTGATTTCTAGTAAACAACCGCTAGTCTTCCAAATTAATGATCTCTTTGGTAACTTACAGGATCTACTAGATTGATCCTAGGACATGTGTCTAAGTATTGGAGTTTGAACTGGACTTAATACTCATTTTCAACATTCTATCTAAGAACATGAATCCTTAAGAACATGAAACAAGGATTCGATTAAAGGTTATACAAACTTCTATCAAAAGTAATAACGGACTGTAGACCGAAGCATAAAGATATTGACAAAATAAATCACAGATTTGTGAGTAACTTCGAATTAAAAGACTTTAAACTGAAATAAATATTTTGTAAAATGACGTGAATGGTTTGTAAAAAAATGTAAAAGATTTGGCAAAGAAATAAAGATTTTCGGAAAGTATAAACTTGACTGAAAGATAAAGGAATGACTGAAAACAAAACAACTTTAAAGATAAAGAACTTTTAATTTAAACTTCGAAAATAAACAATGGTGTTTTTATACATACTGTTTACAGTGATTTCTGGTAAACATAGTCGTTTGGATAAATCTAATTGTAAAACTAGTATTCATATTTAGGATTTTTAATTAAAGTGTTTGAAGACATCCAATCCACTTCGATTACTACACTAAATGATTCGAAAAATAATTTCTATACGATATATAAGGAATGTTCATCAGAAAAGCAAAGAGACTTTAGATTGGGTAAATGACAAGGTTAAATGAATGAATGTAAAAGTTTCTGAATGTATAAAGGATTCGAATATAAGAAAAGCGTTTAAAGGCAGAAAGAAATAAATGGTTGTGAATGTAAAAGCTTTAATGTAAAGGCATGAACATAAAAATGTTTGAAACAAAAATGAAATGGAAATGAAAGACAAACTGGAAAATATAAAGAGTTTTCATTGAATTGTAAATGTTGGTGTTATCATACGTACATCTTTCGAGCATTCGTTTCCCTATCCATGCGGTATTTTGAATGTTTACTGAATTTGTACAATAGATATGACACACGAAATCCTAACACTAAGACTTCTATTTATACTATTTCGACCATAACGGTCTTGCTATAAGATTCTGCCACGTTCGAAGCATGCAGAGCATTGCTTCCTCTAGCCTCCACGCGTCTTCGAATACTCCAGCGCTTATGTATTTGAATTTCCAATATCCCGCTCACGTTTGAATTTCAAACGCCTTGGAACCTTCGCTTCGAATTCGTTTCAAAGGTTACTTTCAAAAACAACCTTCACAAATATAATCCCATCACTATTTCGAAATTTCTTTAAATGTACACTTCACAATTATCATTCGAAACCTGGAACTTAATATTTCCATTCGAAGAATACTCTCTTCCATTCCAAACCATAAAACTTGCTTTATTCCAACAAAGCCCAATCATTTCATTTCGAATCACAACATCAAAATCTTCAGCCAACAAAATGCCCCTTTAAAATATGTATTTCGAACCCTATGAGAAATACTTATTTTAAATAGATTCATAAGATTTTGATACGACCTTTGAGTAATCACGACATTTACTGTGCATGACTTCACCCACGTCAATCAAGACGCCTCTTTGAATACTTAACCGTTTTGAACCAGTTACCACAGCATGGTGCGGTTTTAAAAATAATGATTATTATTAATCACACTCATTGCAAACATTAGATTTTACGCCACCTCTATCTGAATCCAACCCACAACTTCCACGTACCCCTAATCTTACTTAGTGGGTGTTTAAACTTCCACACTCTCTATAAAACTCATCAGCTTAGCCTTTTCTTCTTTTTTTCCAAAATTCTAAAACTCTTCTTCTTTTTCCTTTCACTAAACCCTAAAACCTCCAACAATCTCAACAATGTCTTCATCAACATCATCTCAACTGAAGAAATCATCAAAGAAGAAGAACAAGAACAACACAAAAACTGTCATGGAGAGCAAGGTGGGCACTTACCAGAATCAATCTGTGCTCATTCCTCAAACGATCTCCAAAGAGAAAGAAATGTTGTATGCTTCTCAGGTATTAATCCCTACCAATGTTGCTGGAAAAAAGTTTGCCCTAATGGGTCCTTTAACTGTTTTTGAAATTCTGAAAGATACTAGGAAAATCTTCCCCGTTTGCTATAAATTCAAACCCTTATTCAACAAAATGGATGCCCCTAAGGTAGGAACTGAAAACATAAGCGAATCATCTGATTCGAAAACCACTGAAACTCCAGTCGCACCTCCAAAAGATCCTTTTATCTTAGATTATGTCAAAAGCAATTTCAAACCATTTCAATCCTGCCCCACTTCAGATATAGCGTATCAAAACTGGCTTACCAAAGTAGAATCCAAAAAATCCCAACAATGGGAAGAATTAGGAATTTACAATTTGATTAAACTGTCGAAACCAGGCTTTACTTACAGTCACCCGTTGCTATTCGCTTCATTGTACTTCTGGGATAGCGCCTATAACACTTTCCAACTTCCTGGCGGAATGATAACACCCACCTTCTTTGATATAGCTGCCATCACTGGTCTTTCACCAGTGGGGGAAACTTATATTCCTGATAACGAAGAACACTCTAGCATCATTGACTTCGATGTCAAACTAGCTAGCTTTTCAAAATTCATCAGCCATTATCATACTGAAGGGGATAGTGTCTCAGACGTAGAACATATTGCTTTCCTTACTTTGTGGTTGTCACGATATGTGTTCTGCAGCAGATCCTTGCAAGTAGCAAGTAGGTTCATTCCCCTAGCCAGGGATTTCCATGAAAATAGGAGATTCTGTCTGAGCGAACTGCTACTTGTTGATCTTTATGAGAGCTTAAGGTCAGCGGTCTCTAGTTTAAAATCCCATACTCCCAAAGAACATTCTTCTGGCGCTGGACCCTTTTGGTTGCTTCAACTATGGCTTAATGCCATGTTCGAATCTTCTTTATCCACTGCTGATACTATCATCGAACAAGATCCAGAAATAGCTGACAGGATCATTGAAGGCACAAGGCTTCGAAAGCTTACTCCAAATGATGACAAGGATGATTTCAAAGTCCTTTTCTCTAAATACATTATGATCTTCTCAAAAAGACACAAATTCGAAGAGTCCATGGCACCTTTTGCTCCAAGGACTTGTGGACCATCATGGTTCACAATGTCTCTCTCAGAAGCTGTTAAGAGCAGAGAGATACAGGACATTTGGAAAGCATTTCTTCTCCCTAGGTTAATTTCCTCAAGAATTACTCCCACAAAGAATCATATTTTCCTCCTGGCTTATCAACCCAACTTCGTTTCTCGATAATTTGGCCTGTGCCAATTAATTCCTGAACCTTTGTTCCAAACACAAAGTGCCATACCCTCAGGCAGAACGTTCAAAGCAAGAGAGGCCAAGTTACAACATGAGCAATATCAAGATTTTGCTCAGTTCGAACTTCTACCTTTCGAGCCAACATACTTCACAGAAAAAGGGTTTCTTGAATGGCGGACTAAGTTCTACCAGACATATATGTTTGACACACTCACCATTCAACAAAAGCTAACTGACGCGTTCAATGTGCAGGTACACTCCAAGAAAGGTATGTTCACTCACGTCAAAGAAATTAGGGCTTTTCAAAATTATTTTGAAACCACTTATGATCCCACATGCTTGGAAACCACTGTACATCGAGCGGCTGAAACCTTGAAGGAAAAATTTAAAGAAAAAATTTCTAAGTTCAAACTTCCTTCAGGGTTGTCACCTGAGGATAGGTATAGGTTGGCACTCGAAATGCATCCACCTAAATTTCCTAGATTGCCTACCTCAGAACTGGCTCTGGCTTGGTTTCCTCCGTACCCTTGGTGGTTGACTTGCAAAGAAATGTTCAAATACCAATCTCGAAAGAAACTAAAGCCATCTGAGACTGTGACATGGGCTCGTCACTGGCTTCATAATTTCCCAGGACATCTTCGCTACGACCTTCCTGCCATTTCGATTACATCTAATCAAGGCACAGGTGCGAATGCTTGGGAAAATTCCACATGTATCCTAATTCCCTTATCCTTAACGCTTTACTTTAATTGTTTCACTTTTCAGCCATCAGGATAAAAAATGTTGCTTCGAAGCCCAAGGAAGGAAGCACTTCTCAACAAGCTATTGCGGTTAGCGATGATGTAACTCCAACAATACCAACAACAACAACAACCACTACAACAACAACACCGGCAGCAGCAGCAAACGTTTCAACTTCAAAGGTAATCAACTAACCCCATTCCTTCGAATAAACTAAAGTTTATGATTTAGATCTAACTTATGTTTAAACCCTTTCAGACTAGCAAACTTCCACCAACTACTCCCAAGAAAAGGAAACAAGGCGCCACTGAAAAGAACCTCAAGACTGGTGGAAATTCTCCAATAGCTTCTAAGAAGAAGCAAAAGAAAGAAAGCTCTAAAGGCCCTGAGCCTACTAGCGTTTCTGGACTTGATTCCAGAGACGTTGCTCCCTCAACAACATCCAAAATTCCACCTTCGACCTCCAATGTAATGTTGGAACATATTGATAGTAACATTTCTTCTGGTAATCCACAGGTAATTTAAATTTGAATTCCTAACAAAATAGTTATTCATACCTTGGTACATATTCTTAACTTTTCTTTGTTCATGTAGGATACTTCGAACCCGAATCCCACTACTTCAACTCCTCCAACAGGGACTATTGCTCCAATCACTTCCTCTCCCCATGGGGATTCCAACAACTTCGTGCAAAACAAAGGATCTTCCAACATGGTGGTTCTGACTGGGGCTTCGGAGGCACAAGATGATCAAGGCACTTCACCTCCTTTGAAAGAAGCAAACGAAGAATCGCCCCATAATTCTATAGAAAATCCACCAGAAACTTCCATTTTGAAATCTCCTCTTGAAACCCTTCAAAAGAGTCCACAGATCACTCATGCTGAAAAGGACAAGACTGATTCTCCTCAAGAGAGTGAAGAAACTGCAGAAGAAGGATCTGAGGAAGACGAAACCCAAAGCGGTTCGGCTGATGAAATGGAGTCTGATGCTAATAGCAGCGAGACCAATACTATCGAAGTGGTGGATCTGGGCGATGAAGGAGAAAATAATGAACAAGACAAAGATGAAGATGATGGTGGTAAGACTAATGAGCCTATGGAGGTCAAAATGGATGTGACTCCTTTGAACATGGAACTTCCCCCAACTTCCCAGCCTCAACTGACTGAAGAGGAACTAGCTCTCCTGAAATGCAATGACCCCATTGAGTACATGAAGGCTAAGTTGGCCCAAAAGGACATCCCTCTCACTAGGGCTGGCACTGGTTCGACTAACAACCCATTGCCCCCAGATGCTAGAGCTATACTCCTTAACAAAGTCAGGAAAACAATCCTTGATGTAGACCTATTCGAAGTTCTCAAAAAGGATAGCACTGCTTGCTACACCATGAAAGAACTTCTCACTCAAGTTAACTTCGCAGCTTGCTCCTTGCCAGTCAGCACTATACTGTTCGATCTCCAAGTATTATTGGTTAATGTGACTGGATGTCTCCTACAAGATGAATTAGCTGTTGCTAAAGTTCAAGAGAAATGAAACGCCATGGATGCTGCTTATGAGCACGCTTCAAAACTTTCTAAAGAAGCTGAAGACCAAGCAATGCACTTAAAACAGGCAACGGCTGACTATGAAGTTCGAGCTCGGTCTATTCTCCTTTGGGAAGAACAAATTCAAGAACTCCAGCGAAAGGTCAAGGAAGCTCAACAACAGCAACTGGCGTACGAAACTGACACTGTTAAGAGCCAATTCGAAGAACTTCTTAACAAGGGCCTTTTTGAAATGGAAGCATCAGAGAGAATCAAAGGAGAAGTAACTACTCTGGAAGGAGCGAGACGTTTCACCCAGCAAAGGCTTGAGTCCTTTAGAAGTACCTTCGCAAGATTGAGAAACAATGCATATTTTTAAATCTTTGCTTAATTGATTCGAGTCTTAATTTGTAATATTTGAACAACGCCATTTTGGCAATGTATGGTACCACTTTGGCATTTCTTATAATATTTTGACTATGTTGTTATTATTTGAATCTCCTGCAGGCGAGGTCTATATTTTTTCAAATACTTTCCATTAACCTTTAAGATTCGTTTGTCATCAGTTAGCTCTTCGATTTCATACGCATTGTTTGAGAATGTCTTTAGTATTCGAAATGGTCCTTCCCAATGAGGTGACCATTTACCTAATGCTTTATTCTTCTTGTCCATGGGCAATATGACTTTCCAAACTAAGTCATTAACAATGAATGTTTTACCTTTCACCCTTTTGTTGTATGCCCTGGCTACTATTTCCTTTTGCCTCATTAGGATTTCTAATGCATGCAGTCTAACTTCGTCTAACTCAACTAACTCATTCATCATCATCTCCCAATACAATGCAGATGGGATCTCATTCTGCCTTTGAATTTGAACTGATTGCAGATGAATTTCCACTGGTAAAACTGCATCATGGCCAAATGTTAGTTGGAAAGGCGTGGTGTTAGTAGCTTCTTTAGGAGATGTTCTACAAGCCCATAGTATTTGGTCCAAATTCTTATGCCAATTCTTTGGATTTTTACCAACATGTTTTTTAATTAACCCTATTATCACTTTGTTTGCTGCTTCGACCTGACCATTTGCTTGAGCATAATATGGCGTTGATGTTAATAATCTAAAACCCATCTCTTGAGCAAATTTTTGCATCTTTCTACCAGTAAACACAGAACCTTGGTCTGTGGTTATACTCTCTGGTAATCCGAACCTATAAATTATTTGTTTCTGTATGAACTCAATAATAGCCTCTTGATCGGAACTATTAATGGTATTGCTTGATCCACTTGGTAAAATAATCAATTCCTACTAAAATATATTTACATCCTTTAGGCGAAGCGAGATTGATCTCTCTTATTAAATCTAGTGCCCATCCTCTAAAGGGTCATGGTTTAATGATCGAATGTAACTCGCTTGCGGAGCATGTTGAATTCGCATGTTTACGGCATTCTTCACACCCTTTAGCAAAATCTATACAATCTTTGAGCATGCTGGGCCAATACATGCCATATCAGAATAACAACCATTTCATTTTATGGCCTGCTTAATGTGCCCCACATGCCCCATTGTGGACCTCTGATAATGCTAAGTATGCCTCACCTTCTCCTAGGCACTTCAGTAATACGCCTTCCTGGGTCTTCTTGAACAATTCATTTCCCATGAGGACATATGATAATGCTCTATATTTTATCTTCCTATCAACATTCAACGTTGGATTTTTTAAATAACTCACAATTAAACTTCGCCAATCTACATCTGATAAGGTGTCTATGGCTAATACTTCGAATCCCTGCTTATCAGCACAACCTAACTTTATATTTTCTAAATCTGATGGTATGAGTCTAGTAGCCATAACCCTTCCTCTTAACTCAACCAAATCTTCAGAAAAATTGGTGGAAACTTTATACCCTGAAGCCAACTATGCTAGGTCATTTGCCTCTTGATTTTCTATTCTTGGTACATGTTTAATATCAATGTATTCGAATTTTTTGAGTAGCCTATTAACTATGACAAAATATGTAATCAAATTGTCTTTTATGCATTTGTATTCCTTTGTTATTTTCTTGACCACTAGCTCTGAATCTCCTTTAATTTCGACTCTAGTTGCCCCCAATTCCAACAAAGCTTCAAGTCCAACGATAAGCGCTTCGTACTCAGCTTCGTTGTTCGAGCAACGAGGACCATCTAACTTATACTTGAATTTTGTTAGAATTCCTTCAGGAGAAATTATAAGAACTCCAACACCACTACCATCTTTATGGGTCGAACCATCAAAGTATAATTTCCAAGGTTGCATTTCAACGTAACCCATGACAGTCTCTTCGATCAGTGAATGATCAACAATGAAATCAGAAATTACTTGACCTTTCACAGCTCTTAAAGGCATGAAAGTCAAAGAATACTCTATTAAGGCCAAAGCCCATTTACCAATTCTGCTATGCATTATTGGTTTCGAAAGCATGTGTTTGATAACATCGAAATGAGATGAAACATAAACATCAACAGGCTTTATATAATACTTAAGTTTCATACAAGGGAAATACAAACAAAGACATAGTTTTTCTATGTTGCTATATCTAGTTTCTGCATCATTCAACACCCTATTTAAATAGTATATGGCTCTTTCGATGCCATTGCTATCTTCTTGTGCTAACATACTACCTATGGTAACTTCAGAGGCGGATATGTACAATCTCACGGGCTTTCCCCATGAAGGTGGAGACAGGATAGGAGGCTGAGTGAGATATCTTTTTATATTTTCAAACGCCTCCTGATGTGCTTCGTCCCATTCGAAGGCTTGTCCTTGCTTTAGACGAAGTAACGGAGAGAAAGCCTGGGTTCTTCCACTTAAATTCAAAATGAACCTTCTTAAAAAGTTAATTTTCCCTAGCAAAGATTGCAACTCCTTTTTTGATGTAGGTGCTTTCGACTCCACAATGGCTTTGGTCTTGTTTTGGTTGATTTCGATACCTTTCTTATGAACCACAAAACCAAGGAAATCTCCACCGCGAAAAATGCACACTTAAGGGGGTTCATTTTTAAGCCATGTTTTCTCATTCTTTCGAATGATTGGCTCAAAGGATGCAAATGAGTTTCTGCAGATACTGATTTGATGACTATATCATCCATGTACACCTGCATAAAAGTCTCAACAAAATCATGAAAAATCGAATTCATTGCCCTTTGATAAGTTGCTCCAACGTTTTTTAAACCAAAAGGCATCACTACCCATTCGTAGGTGCCTAAGGCGCCTGGACAACGAAATGCTGTCTTAGCAACATGTTCTTCAGCAATAAAGATATGGTTATACCCAGAATATCCATCTAACATACTTAAATATTCGAATCCTGCAGCAGAATCTATTAACATTTCTTCCACAAGCATGGAATACTCATCTTTGGGGGTAGCAGTATTTAAATCCCTAAAATCTATGCAAATTCTCAGAGAGCCATTTTTCTTAATAACAGGTACTATATTTGTTAACCATTCGACATACCTTGTGGTCCTGATGAATCTGCAGCGCAACAACCTTTCAATTTCAGCTTTAATCTTCGTGAGAACTGCTAGTGAGAACCTTCTAGGGGTCTGCTTGATGGGCTTCTTGCCATCCTTGATTGGAAGTCTGTGTTCCACCAGCTCCCTCTTTAAACCAGGCATTTCATCATAGTCCCATGTGAAGCAATCTTTGTTTTTCTTGAGAACTTCGATCACTTCCTGCTTGAGGCTTGGATTGAGTTTTGTGCTCACGTAAGTTATTCTTTTTGTGTTTTCATCTCCCAAGTTCACCTCTTCGAGTGGATCTTGTGCTAACATTTTAGCACCTGAGTCTGTGGGGTCCTTCTCGAAGCCTAAGGGTTCTTTATCATAGATGGCATCTAGCCTTTGATCTATTTCAATTATTTCTTGTTCTTCAAAGGGTGAGCCTTTCGAGCCATCCCCACCTATTTTGTTTACTTCTGCAGCCATACTATCTACTTCAGCTTCTAAGGCCGCTTTCCATTCTTCTCGACCATGTAGGCCAAAATCTTTTCAAGAAGGAGGACTCAATCATGGGCGTAACTATCAATTCCCACTGGGCCGTCTTTGTCGGCCTTGACTTCTCCATCTCCCTTGATTATCCTTCTATCCCAATACATTCCATCATGGCGAAGGGTCATGTAATAATGTGCGTTCCTGGTCTCATTAATTTCGTCGTTGGGGGTACAAGGAGCAATTTTGGCTAAGTGTTTGTCATAGTTTCTCTTATCAACTAGGTTGATCGCTGTCATGAAATAGCTTTGATCTACTTCGATGTTATCAACAATGCCATCCTCTCTTCATAATACTAACCTCTGATGCATCGACGAAGGGACAGCTCCAACGCCATGGATCCATTCTCTGCCCAACAACAAATTGTAGTTGGCTTTAGCTTCAATTACCATGAACATAGTGGGTGCGCTTGATCCTTTGTTAAATCCACTTGGATCACCCCCAATGTCTGGCCTACTTTACCTTCATAGTTCGATAGTACCATATTGTGTGGTTTTATGTCAACATCATGTATCCCTAACTTCTTCAACATGAAATGAGGCATCAAGTTTACTGCAGCGCCTCCATCCACCAGGACTTTGTTTATGCCATGTGTACCAACTTTTGCTCGAATGAACAATGGCTTTAGGTGATTTTGCATGGCTGGTTCTGGGTGCTCGAAGAAGGCATTCTGCTCTTCGACAGCTCCATTATCCATCACGTAATAGCACACTGGCCTATGTTTCATCAGGTCTATTGCATCATTCTCCTCGTGCTCTCCGACTTCAGTCTCTTGCCCAAATTCGCAAGGCAACATAGATACTACGTTGCAGTTGATATTAAGTGAAGATTCCCCCGATTGAAATTATCGATCGACATCCTCATCCTCCTCTGGGCCTGGTGTGTATTCCTTCGATTCGTTTTGCTTTGTTTCAGAGAAAAGTTTCCTGCTAACTGGAGGTTTGCCCCCAGGTTGGTTGTTTGGTGCAGGTTTGTTGGTACTTGATTCCTCTTTGTTCTTGCTCGAAGCCATTCCTTTGTCTAACATAGCTTCTCTCTCAGCTTTTCGAATTCTTTGTTGCCTGCGCCATTGTGATCTTGACATAGGGTTCTTTCCTTTGTAGTTTTCTAACCTCACTTCCCTTTTTCCCATACTGAACTGACTTCTGTACGCCATGGCATGACATGCATTTCGTTTATTGTTCTTCCACTTGTCTTTCCCTTGTCAGCCCCAACTTGTAGCCACTTGTGCTGGTACCTCGGCAGAACTTTGAATGTTACCCTTGAGCCTCTAGGATAAGGGCTGTCAGGCCTCCGTTGGGTGTAGCTGTTCTCGAAACGTTGGCCCATCTGGCCAGTTTCTTTGTGGTTCCAACATTGGGCGAAAGGGACTGTTTCGAAGGTTTCGGCCACTTTTTGATCATAGACTGCAAAACATCTTGGACACACTAGACATTTGGTTGCCCCCTGTGACAACGAACTAAGAATCCTAAAAGACTTTCTCCAACCTTAGGATAGCATCTGAACAGTTGGTTATCCTGGCGCCAGTTAATGCCTGTTCGTGCCCTTTGTTTTCTTTCGAAGTCTGCAGCAATTCTCTGATTACAAATGATGTTGCATCTGAGACATAACATCATTTCAGCATTCTCTTTGTGGCATAGCATAAGGTAATCTTTGAGACTGGCATCCCTAGCATAACTTCCTTCCATCTTGTACTTTTCTTTCTCTAAGTACCTTTCCATTTCCTCCATTTCGGAACAAAGTTGCTCCATGTTTACCATGTTAATATCCACATCTTCTCCTTTGATATCAGTATCTCCCCATCATGTAGGTTTGATTTCTTCAATTGGGTTCTTTGAGCTTTCTGGGGCGGAATACTTCACCATGTAATCGAACTTCCCGCTGGGCTCCCCCAAAGTATCCCATATTTCTTTCTGAGGAAGAACTGGCAGTGTGATCTGTACTTTCTCCAACTTTCACCTTAGGCCTTCAGTAGCCTGTGTCAAATTTTGTTTCTGGTTCTCCTGGCCTTATGTAGCATGGATCTCTTTCGAAGCAGCTAAAGGAACTGCTTCGATTGAAGCTTCTTGTTCCTTATGGAAGACCTTAGTAACTTCCTTTTCGACTTCAGCTAACACGTAATTTTCATCCCTAGTATTTTTCTCTTCTGATGGAGTGTCACCTTCATTTGATCCCACCATATTTATCTCTCCAATGTATGCAGGTTCAAAGTAATTGGTGTCAGCAACATCTAAAGGGTCATCATCCACTTTCATCTTTGGCTTGTCAGCGAACCTTAATCTACCATCCTTGATTGCATTTTGAATCAGATCCCTGAAAAGAAAACATTGTGAGGTTTTGTGGCCTAAGAAACTGTGATACTTACAAAATCCTCGTTTCTTTCTTTGATCTAAAGGTGGTAATTTGACATTCGATGGCACAATTAGTTCAGCCATCTTTGACAAGCAAATCAAAATTGCATCACATTTCGTTCGTCGGTATACACCTTCTTTGGGAATTTGTCACTTTTCTCATTTTCAACAATTTCTTTCCCTTTTGTGGGAACTAGTAGTTTACAAGAGTAAGGTGGAGCCTGTTTTAATTCAGCGAGATCAATTTCGACCTCTTCGAATTCAAGGTAATCTTCAGCTTCCTCAGTTTCGACATAGGAAACTCTTTCTTTCATGTTACTTTTAAAAGCCCTGGCCTTCTCGGCCTTCAGTCTTTCGACTTGTCGAACCCTGTCCGCTAATTGGGTCATATCCCTCAAGTATTATGTATCTAATTTCTTTCAAATAGAGTAGTCTAGGCCACCAGCAGCCATTTCGACTAACTCATGTTCAGGAACTACTGTGAAACATCTAGATTTCAAAAGTCGAACCTATTCGATAATCATCTATGGGTTGATAAACTTCCTCTTGACAACGGCTAGCTCTTTCGGACTTATTTTAGATTGTCCCATGTAGAATTGTTCATGGAATAATCTCTCAAGAGGGTCAAGTATCTATGGATCCGAGAGGCAATGTGGTGAACCATGTGAAAGCATTCTTAGTTAGGGAACTTGGGAAATACTTAATCCTAAGGTTCTCATTATTTGCTATGTCTCTGCTCTCGATACGGCTATGTGTTCGACTGTTGACTCATTGGTGTCTCCAGCGAACTTTGTAAATTTAGGGACCTTATATCCCCTTGGTAAATCGGTTTGCATCACATAATCTTTTATGGGAGAAGCATAGTTTGGCCTTCTAATTCCTGTATTGAGACCGTTTTGAGCCATAATCATTTCTATCATGGTGGTTAAATTATTTTCTGCCAAGATGTTGTCATTTCGAATTCTATGAACGACTTCATCAGCATCTTGATGTCGACCCACCATGACAACTCCTCTAGGTTGTTCTTCTCGAAACACTGGGACTTCTAACCTTTCGACCCTTGCCCCTGGTTCTATAACTCCCCTTTGTGGTTCCTCTCGAATCACTGGGGCATCTAACCTTTCGATGCTTGCCCCTGGTTCTACAATTCCCCTTTGTGGTTCCTCTCGAATCACTGGGGCATCTTGTCTTTGTGCCCTTGCTCCCAAATTAACCCCCTCTCTGGTTGGTCTATAGGGTGGGTCATCAGCAATTTGCTCTATGATAGGTATGTTCGCTCGAACCAACGCCTGATTCTGTCTACGCCTTTTTGGCGGAGCGAAAAAATGTGCTATTCGACTCATGTTATCCGCGTTTTCTCTGTTGGTTACAGTTACATTTTGCACGATCGGGGCAAAGATTTCTTGCATAGTCTGCGCCAACACTCCTATCATATTATGGTTACTATCATCCATTAATTGTCTAAAGGCCATCTGATTTTCTATGGTTAAGATAGGCAGTGTACTATAACCTACTGAACCTTGGGTAATTGTCATAAATTGATTGGCCCCAGATCCAGACCCAAATTGTGGTGACGAATTCGATGTAGAAGTGTGTAAACCCGCCATAAAAGATGTTGGCATCCCATAAGAGGGATTGGGTCTATTGCCATCGAAACTGGGTGGTCTAGTTGGTGGTGGGGTGGCGAAATGGGTTTGTGTCCCTAATAGTGGGACAAATCCTGCAGGGTAACCAGTGGTTCCTGTATTTCCTAGGATCGAACTGTTAGTTGTCGTGCCACTTGCTCCATTTGTGGCCACACTACTGGTAGAAGATGCAACAGACTGTGCGTTCGAAGGGATTGCGTTAGACGTCCCCGTTGAAGCAGACGTATTGGTGCCTGTTCCATGTGAGGCATTTTGTTCCCCTTGTTGATTGCTTGGATTAGACATCCTGTTATTACGTTTTCTTCTGGGTAAGGGTTGGTTGCTATTGGTTATTTTACCACTTCTAAGGTTCATATAACAACGAACTTGATACTCAGAAAAGAACTTTAATCTTTACTTTCAATTTTCTTAACGACCAATGAGAGTCCCACCGGGTGTGCCAATTTGTTTACAGTGATTTCTGGTAAACAACCGCTAGTCTTCCAAACTATCGAATAAACTTAATTACTGTTATTCAATCTCTCTGATAACTTGCAGGGTCGACTAGATTGATCCTATGGGACATAGTCGTTTGGATAAATCTAATTGTAAAACTGGTATTCATATTTAAGATTTTTAATTAAAGTGTTTGAAGACATCCAATCCACTTCGATTACTACACTAAATGATTCGAAAAATAATTTCTATATGATATATAAGGAATGTTCATCAGAAAAGTAAAGATACTTTAGATTGGGTAAATGACAAGGTTAAATGAATGAATGTAAAAGTTTCTGAATGTATAAAGGATTCGAATATAAGAAAAGCGTTTAAAGGCAGAAAGAAATAAATGGCTGTGAATGTAAAAGCTTTAATGTAAAGGCATGAACATAAAAATGTTTGAAACAAAAATGAAATGGAAATGAAAGACAAACTGGAATATATAAAGAGTTTTCATTGAATTGTAAATGTTGGTGTTATCATACGTACATCTTTCGAGCATTCGTTTCCCTATCCATGCGGTATTTTGAATGTTTACTGAATTTGTACAATAGATATGACACACGAAATCCTAACACTAAGACTTCTATTTATACTATTTCGACCATAACGGTCTTGCTATAAGATTCTGCCACGTTCGAAGCATGCAGAGCATTGCTTCCTCTAGCCTCCACGCGTCTTCGAATACTCCAGCGCTTATGTATTTGAATTTCCAATATCCCGCTCACGTTTGAATTTCAAACGCCTTGGAACCTTCGCTTCGAATTCGTTTCAAAGGTTACTTTCAAAAACAACCTTCACAAATATAATCCCATCACTATTTCGAAATTTCTTTAAATGTACACTTCACAATTATCATTCGAAACCTGGAACTTAATATTTCCATTCGAAGAACAGTCTCTTCCATTCCAAACCATAAAACTTGCTTTATTCCAACAAAGCCCAATCATTTCATTTCGAATCACAACATCAAAATCTTCAGCCGACACATACATATCTCTGCAAACTCGTTTCCCTTACACTTGGTAATTTTAGTATATGAGTTTTTGTGCAATAATGAACACACGAAATCCTAACATTAAGACTCATATTTATACTATTCCGACTCTAACGGTCCTACTCTAAAAAGATGCCACGTTCGAAGATTGCATGGCTTCTGCAATCTATGGTGTCCACGCGTCCTTCCATGGAATGGTGCCTTATATTCGAATTTCGAATTATCTGTTATCAAGGATTAAATCTTCATTTCAAATTTCGAACCTTCAACGGGAACAATTAATTAAAATATTTTCATTTGAATTCGAAACCTCCTTAGATTTAAAAACTCTACATTTCCAACAACAATAACTCATTCGAAATTTTATGCCTTTCAGCCGAAAATCAACCTCTGGACCTTACTCCCTTCATTCGAACAAAGTCCAAACAATATAAAGCCCATTGTTTCGAACCAAATGGCTCATCAAAAGTCACCAGCTAATACCTACCCGGTCCCCTAAGAGATATAACGATCACTGACTCCCTAAGACTTCTAACCTACCTGATCTCTTGAAGGATATTTCTCTCTACATTAGAAAAGGACTTTAATCAACTTATAGTTGAATGTTGTGTTACAAAATTGCTTCTAATAAGTGGATTACACAAATGTTTATGACCATATTATTTAACACAAATGTGAGCAACAACTCTTGTGTTCAAACAATTTAAAATAACAACACAAATATGAGCAACAACTCTTGTGTTCAAACAAATTACAATGATAACACAATAATGAGCAACAACTCTTGTGTTCTAACAAATAAAGAACAAATAATAACACAATTAATGAGTAATAATTCTTGTGTCTTTGACTTCTTTCTTAGATGAACAGTGAAGAACTAAATATCAACACAAAGAGTGAGCAACAACTCTGTGTTTTTAAATCTTTAATCTTAATTGATCTCTTCACGTTTTTGGTTTTGCAACGTTAAAGTTCTTGTTCAATAGTGTATTTCTTCTGTTTTCGTCAATTTACAAATGAAGTGCTTAAACCTTTATATAGGCATCGAGGAAGTAGAATGTTGTAGTAGTACACATGTCACTTTCATATTGTCAACTGTCAACGGTAAGAAACTATTGTAATACCCCAATTTTATCCTGGTAATCAATATGAAAATCAGAGTTATAAAATTTATTCTCAACAAACGATTGGAGTATTGCAATTCAACTTAAACAACTACTATCAACACAGATATATAAAACTTCTTCAAAATTCGGACGAACCAAAATAACATGAATCAACTTTATTAATATCAAGCAGCGGAACTACATTAATTAACTTGGATGGCATAACATCTTTTTCAACTTAAAATAATTTAAAATCAACAAATATTTTTCATATATCAACATGGTTATTCAACAACAAAATCAAAACAAAAAAAACAACTGAAGTTCATCCCCCAAGTGTTATGTATCAGAGCGACGACACTGACTCGTACTAATAGCAACTAAATCTTCATTCTTCACTACCTGCATGTTACCCACGCAGAGGCAACATCACAACTGAAGGGGTGAGATATCAACCAATATAAACAAGTGTATGATAAACATATTATTAGATCAAATCATACAAATATCACCACTTCACAAGAGCAGTTATACACTTAAATTCATCACAACTTAATAACAAGAACAACTTTAATCAGCCAACACATCAACATAACAACTTATAATATACAACGTCAAATGTGACACAACTATGCAACTCAACATAATGCATATGCATGTGGTACCATTGGAGCAGAACTCCCAACATAAAAATTGTCTTATTATAAGGCATCAACAAGGCATAAGCCTTCATCGCAGGTTTCCATCAAGGCCGAGGCATAATTTTCCAATCCAGGTCAACTTAATAATGCAAATGTATGTGACTCAATGAATGCAAAAATCACATACAACAACAACGACAATCATCGTCATAAAAGGCACAAACCCATATCAATATTGTACCAATAAACAGAGGTACTCAATGCCACTTCAACACTGTCCATAGACCTACAACTTAATTAATGAATCTACAACAACAGCAACTCAACAACAACAACAACGTATTCGACAATAACTTATTCACAGCAATAAACAACAACACAATTCCATAAACCGGACAATCCAACTTCACCTGCAAATCAACTTATTTGACATAATTCCAACAAAGACAAACCAACCAAAAATACCTACTAGTACATATGAACTACTCCGACAAATTTCAACTAATTCCAATTAACTAATTTTATCGCTTAAATCACCTAATTCTACTTTTCGATATTGTTTCCGCATACTGCATTATTGCCAAATATATTGTTACTAATTAAATACTCTCTGCCATTATCATTAAATCTTGCTAATGAAAACTAGACTTTCATCAAAATACTTCATCTCTGCTACATTCACTTTTCTACTAAATCATTCCAGTTCTAATAAAATAGCTACTTTCGGTTTCTATACTGATACCAAAACGTTTATGCCAATTCGTCACTAATACAACTACCTAAAAATATTTCTACTTAAATCATAAGTAAATTAATTGTATTAAACTAATTACTAACAAAATTATTATATTAATATTATTATAATCAACTATGTTATTACTAACACAAGTGCCAGGAAAACAGCAAAATCATATGCCATAACATGAGGCGCCCACCTGGCCGTCTTTTCTCTTTAAGGGCGCTCACCCCTCCATTATGTGGCCCCCACCACCTTCCTTTATAACTTAGGGGTGCTCACCCCTCAATTATGTAGCCCATGCCACTTTTCCCAATCAATTTGGGGCGCTCACCCCTCATAAGGGTGGCCCCCGCCCCCAACTTTGTTTTCTTTCTTCTTCTTTGTTCCGCATTTTTTTTCTAGTTTCGATTCAACACCACTATCAAACATTTCACTGATTCACAACAACCATCGCCACAATGATTTGAAGCAACACAATTATCACAGAAACGACAACTTAAACTCTTCACCGATTATCACCAAAAATCAACCGATCGAGACACATTGTGATACGGTGAACTGACTTTTTTAGTGTTTGTATCGCAAATGTGCGGATAGCAAGAGTCTCCACCGACTTTTATTTTTATCCAATTAAGGGAAGGTAAAAGTACGGAAAAAGACCTTCGTTTAGATTTTGAGTTCGGGAGAATGATTATGAAAAGGGAAGGTATTAGCACCCCTTTCCATCCGTAGTTATCTACGGGCTCTTAGTTGCTCTAGATCACCTTTTAAAATTGCTTTCTGTGTGTTTGACAAAAATGTTTTGAAAAGGAATTTCGCTTTGACTTTGTAATGACCCATGTAAGAGTGTATACAAAGTGTTCGGAAATGTTTCGTTTTGAAAAGAGTTTGAACTTTGACAAAAGTGTGAGGTGTGAAAAGCATTTGGTTTAGAGCAAGCAACTAAAAGACTTATTTACCCACTCAGAATTGATCGTTTTCGTACTTCTACGTTCCTTTAGAATAGTGCTAGCCATACCATTAGTTAGTAGGTAGCTCCATTCGTTGGATGTAAGCGGGACATTCGAAGGGACATCGGGTGGTCATTGAAGGCAACTTGTAGGAAGTATCCTAGCACATTCGAAGGGACTATCATCATTTTTTCGTAGGCGACAATCGAGGGTCAAGATCATGTATTCGGAGGCGACATCGTGGATCTTATGATCTTTGTATCGAAGGGACTATGATGATTTGTTTGGAAGGCAACGGTGCTAGAATACCTCTACGTTCGAGGGACATGACCATTTTGAATTCGTAAGGCAACGAGAGAGAATTACCCTAAGGGGTGCGTGTGTGAAAGAAGTGTGTTGATTTCAGATATTTTATCTTGAAAATTAGCGGGCTAAGTTCATTATTATCTTGCCATACACGCCTAGTTACTAGCAGTTGATAGGGTGCGGAAAGTAAAATGCGGAATGTAAAAATGCGGAAAGGTAAATCCTACGCTATTACAAGGCTTTGGGGCAGATACATAATTTAAAATGCGGAAAATAAAAGACCTAATTTAAACTATTACATCCCATAGACAGTTACATTATTGAAAAATAAAATGCGAAAACGGTAAAGAAACGTCTGAAGCGGAATAACCTGTGAAACGATAAGAGAAATTGAAAAATATGATGAAATCGAAATAAGAGAAAATGTTAGAAAAATGCAAATTTTTATATGAGAAAATTATTACATGCTGGAAATAATATAAATATGCTAAAATAAATTTTTGGGATTTTTTGGATGCAATTTAATAATTAAAAACTAATTAAAAGTGATTTAAATGCAAAAATATGAATAAAAATAAATATGCATGCCAAATTGTATTTTTTTAATTTTATAAATTAAATAAAGATTTTCAGAAAACAAATGCAAAAAGAAAATTAATTTTTGATAATTTTTTAAAGCAGAATAAAAATGTGAAAAGAATTAAAATAAATGCAAAATATTAAAAATATGAAAAATATGAAAAAAGTTTGAAGTTTTGTAAAGAAAAAGAAAGAACCGGTCCTGGGGAGATTCGAACTCGTGTCCCTGGAAGGCATCTTTGCACAGGAAGCGTCTTAACCACTGGGACAAGTGGCGTTTGGTGTTTAGAAAGCTGAAAACAAAAGAATATGAACGATGACGCGTCCTGATTATATTCCAAACACAGTCAGCGTGCGTGGGCCCCAGTTATTTTGAATGGACGAATCAGAACGCGTTTTCTCGCCACGCATGCAACTCGCCGGTCAAACGAGTCAGCGACGCCGGAGCCCTAGCTCCGGTCGTCTTCTCCGGCCGTCCAACTTTTCAAACCTGCAAAACACGATGAATAAACAGGAAAAGGACACCCTACCCCCCTAAATTGGACCTCCTGAATCCAATGGTGATGTTAGTTTCAGTTAAAAACGCCTGTATAAAGCTACCCGATTCAAACAACCTTTCGAACCCTAACAATGGCAATAGGGTTTCTGGACGTTCAAGCTCACATGTAAGGGTTCAAACATGACCAAATGTGCATCCTGAGTACAAATATGCAAACAAACACGATTAAAAACGCATGAATCGAAGAAATCAAAATTGAGAAAAATACCAGATCGGAGCAGTCTATAGGGCACGATTCTGGGTGTCTGGGCTTCGAGTAAAAGTTGATTTTGCTTGCTGGGATGTCAATGAGCAAGATTGGATAGCTGGATTGGACTGAAACTTGCTGGAAATTGAAATTCGAATTTCTCAAGTTTCTTGAAAATTTTTGCAAGAACAAGGGTTTGGCTTGAGCTAGGGTTTCGTGTTGCTTGCTTGTGTACTTGCTAGGTATTTATAGAGAAAATTTGGATGGCAAAGAGAGTGAAAAAAGATTGAATAATCAATGTGCAAATATTTTCTCTTTAAAACAAATCAAATATTTGCAAAAAATTGATTTTCTCATGAATGCCATGGCTAGCACGAATTTGGCAAGAGTCTTGGGCTTTCTTGGACTTCAAGGAAGATATAAATCCATTCCTTTTGAAAAAATACTTAATTTTCATATTTTATATAATTTATTTTTGAATTAAATGTTATAAAATTCAAATATAAATCATAAAAATAGAAAATTACCAATGCCAAGCATTTATGGGTCAAAAATAATGTCATGAACAAGTTTGGATCAAAAGATTTTAGGCCCATTTGGAAAATTTTGCATTTTGACCAAAATGTCCTTTTGTGCAATTGTCCAAAATTGCCCAACTTCTGAGTAGTGTATCTTGCTCAATTTTCCACATTTTTGAGTGTTCTTGGACTTTTTGAAAAGCTCTAAGAGTCCTCTAACCAACCTTTTTGGTCTCATCTCAATTGGAGTTACCATGCTCAATATATCGTCAAAACAAAAATGTTGACTTTTTGTTGACTTTGAAAATGACCTGTAATGTTTTGAGCTATACCTCTCAAATGAAGCATTTTTTGGACATTCTTGTGAGACATGAAGTTGTGGAGAATTGAATTTCCTTCAAAACAAGAGGTGGTGGAAAAATTTCTGAGAAAGTATGAGAAAGTTATGATCAGTCAAAGTTCAGTTGACTTTTCACCTAGAAACCCTAATTTAGAAAGTTTGACTTTTGAGCAAATCTTGAGTTTTCTTGATGAATCATGATCAACCCATGATCAAATGATGAATGTAACTTCAAAATGAGGATGTTGACCCAAAAATATGAAGCTTGACTGTATGTTGACCACAGTTGACTTTTTGTCCAATACAACTGATTTTCAACCATCTGAGCAATTGTCTGAGGAAACTTGATCTGTGAAGCTTGAAACTTGACATGGAGAATCTTTGAAGCATATGAGGAGGCATGAAGACCATTGGAGATGTTGGAAATTCATCTTGACTTGAGAGATACCAAACCCTAGTTTGAGTTGATTGTCTAGGAGAGAGTTTGTCTGATCAACTCTTGAGGAATCCTTGAGTATAGATGTATGAAATCTCTTGAGTAGATGGAGGGCAAATTTTGGGGTATGACACACATGTTATCCCAACTACATCTAACTTTTAATTTCAGTTTTCCAGGGACAATTATCTCTCAATTTAACACAAACATCACAAATTAAATCATTAAAACATTTATGCCAATTTGCATAATGCAACAGCAACACAATCAACACAACACAGAAAACAACAATTAATTCATGGCAAAATTCATACAACCTAATCCAACATATGGTCTATCATATATCCAGTTATAGAGATTGAACCCCATCCTTACCTTGGATTGATGGTCTCTATAACTTTTCGGTCGAATTTTGAGCTTCGCTGCAACTTCCATCTTTCTCCTCTTTCTGCAACTTCTACGACCAACATTCCAAGACTTTGCCTTCTCTTCCGAAACCTTTATTCTTCTCTTGCCACACTTCTCACATACAACAACTTATATTTTCTTTTGTCTTCTCAAATCCCTAACTTATGATAATATGGTTTAACCCTAATAAAATTATAATAATATTCTATTTGGGCCTACCACTCACACCCCATCTTTGCTATTTATCACACACCAACTAAATCCAATTTAATTAAATCAATAGTTCAATAATCTAATATTAATTCTCCGACTAACCTACTAAATAATCTGACTTTAAACTTGACAGTTCCAATTAACATATTAATACCGATAAAATAATACCGATAAATCTCAACTTTGAGAGTTTCCATTAATTAAATACTTAATTACTTTAATTAAATAATTAAATCAAATTTATGGAGTTACAACTATTGTGAGAGAAAATAGTACACAATACATCCATATAAGTGAAATGTATAATTGTACTTTTGTACTAACATCTCTAGTGCGGGTTTCTGGTGATACTTGTCTTCTGATCAATATTACTTCTGATGAAGTAGATTGGCTTGAAAAGATATCATATTTTTCTCTTGTCTTATGATGGACTATATGATGTTGAATAGTAATGAGTTTAGAACATTTATCTTTCCTTGATCTTTCTTCTGATGGAATACTTCTAATATTGAGAAGATGTGAGCATATTCCACGAACTATCCGAGTCTTCGGAGTCTTGACTTTGTCTTCAGAAATATAAATAGAATATTTTCTTACGAACATATCTTGACTTCTGATTCGAAAGTAGAAGCTTTATCTTTATGTGTTCAGAATCTTGACTTTGTCTTCAGAATTATAAGCATAAGCTTTTTTGATGAACGAATCTTGACTTCTGATCTTTGCGTTAAAAGCTTGTTTCTTAAGCAATCTTGATCCAAAAGCAACACAACTCGAAATACCTTAAAATAACACAACTATAAATAACTTAAAATGACACAATTATAAATAACGTAGACACTACCAGATGATTCTGGATGTTGCAGCATTTTTATGACATCTTCGACAGATCTTGTAATTTTTGCTTCCAACTCGATCGGCCCCTTAGTTAAGCTACGACTGTATGATTTCCACATGGTTGTTACCTTGAAAAATCTCAAGGTATTCAAGCACGTGTATTAAAAGAAGATGTTCTCATAAGTTAAGGGTGACTTTCTCAAATAAGGACCTTTAGAGATTGAAAGCAAAGTGTTTGAAAGTCTGGTTTCGGAAAATTAAGAAAGTCAATGATTAAAGAGAATATTAAGCCAAAATGTCGAAGCGGAGTCACATCGACCAGAAGGAGAACTTGTTAAAATGTGGAAATTGGTCGAATTGACCAAGGCTTGCAAAGCACGCGAAATGGTCGAATTTGGTTACGTCGAGCATAGAGGATTCTGGACTTAGAAGAATTTGGTTGTTTTTCTCTTATTAAAAGGGAAGCATGTCAAAGCAAGCCAGAAGCGGTTGATATTTCATTAGAAGCGGGAAGATTCAAATTTCAAAATCTCTAAGCAGTTGCCAGTAGTTTATAACTCGTTTAAGCAGAAAATAGGTGACAACATCTAGTGAAGCGGTTACCTTAGTATTCAAATGCCATCCGTCGATTACACTTAGGTAGTTAATTTGTAAATACTATAAATAAATAGTTTCAATGTAATTTCTGTGTGTTCACCTGTATACTCAAATCACTTACTAAAACTCTGTCCATTCCGAGTGTTAGGAAACAAGGAGTTGTGAAGTGCTTGATGCACGTGAATCACCATCTTTATTTCAATGCAAAACCTTTATATTTCAGTCATCTCTTTTGAAACTTTTACTTACGTTATATTTACTTTTTGAAATTCCTGGCAACAGATACGTGATGTCACAGAGAATGTTATGACACCGTATCTGACACACTGTTTAACAATTCACACAGTAATGTAAAAACAGTAAGAACACAAACAATTGTTTACCCAGTTCAGGGTGTAACTACACCTACATCTGGGGGCTACCAAGCCAGGGAGGAAATCAACTATAAGCAGTATTAATTCAGGAATAAACCAACCAGTTTATCTCCTTCACTTAAGACCTACCCAATGCAACTTCAATCTAAGTCCTACTTAGACCTGAGTTCCTACTCACTCCCCCTCAATCACAGCAGTGATATCAACCTATTGATTAATTGAATTGTGAAGACACTCTTCAATAAACATACTTGATTTTGCTTCAAAGCTTTAATCAAGAGACACAACACTCGTGCTTCAAAGCTTTGAGTGATAAACAACCCTTACAATTAAATCCTAGTCCAAGGCACTTATCAAATGATAATTGCTTGGCTCACAAGAATAACTAAAACACGAATAACAACAGTCTGCTTTCCTCAACACAGTAAAGGCACAGCAGCATAATCAGGGTTTTCTGACTAATATAGAAGCAGTAAAAAGACTTCAATTTGGGCTTCCATAATTATAGCTAGGGTTAACTTGATTTAACCTAAAGACTTGGTCTTTTTAACAAACCAATTTAGGGTTAAACAAGGTTAACCTCAGAGCCACGTGAGCATGAAATCCAATAATATAATCCATAATAAAACAGCTCAACAGAAATCCTAAAAAGTCTCAGGAAAAGTAAATCTGCAGAACAGCAGATGTTGCACAGAATGTCATAACATTGGTCATGACATCAGTCATTCTTCTTGCATTTCCAAAGATAACGCTTAACTCCCGATCGAGTTGTACTGTTATTCTTCTTCTGCAGAATTTATCTTCAACTCTGAATGTCATGACATCAGTCAAGACATTGACATAAACTAGTTTTACCAAAAATTAAAGCCAACATACAAACACTTACAAACTCCCTCTTTGGCAAATTTTTGGCTAAAACAACTAACCTATCAGAGAACTAATGCAGCAGAAACAAAATAACCAGTCTAAGCTAGCTAAGCTAAATAACCAGAGCCTAATAAAGATAAATTTATCCCACAATTTCCCATAATTTCATCTCCCCCTTTTTAGCCACAAAGGTGCCATTACAAAAACCCAAAATTCATGATATTAAGTAGCGGAAGTATTAATTATACAACCAAGTGATGAAGTACAAAAAACCAGAACAAGCAGAAGTAAAATCAACAGAACAATAAAACACAAGCATCAACAGCAACAAGTAATCAGCAATTAGGCATTTTCTTCTCCTGAAGAAGCACTGTGGTAAGTAGCTTCCTCTGAACTGCTTTCAGCACCAACCTCTTGCTCTTCATTAGCATCCTCATGCAAATCTTCAGCAACATCCTCATCTAGCCTTTCATCCTCAACCTCAGTGTCTTCTTTTTCCTTCTCCAAGGTAGAGATCAGCTCCTCAAGAGTTTGCCTCCTTGCTTCAAGTTTCCTGCAAGTTTCTTTCAACATAGAATTGACATCAGCCTTCTGAGAGTTAGCCTTGACATTTGATGTCTCAGCAGATGTCATGACAATGTCAGGGACATGTTTCCCCTAAAACAACTTGTAGTGGAAACCAAGAGGAGGAGATCTTTTACAAACAGAATCTCTATCCACCAGGATGTCAGGGTATTGGTCAGTTATAATACCACACAAGAGGGAGGGAAAGGCTATGGGACCTTTGATGGCATAGTTGTCTGCATGCTTTAAAGTTTGCTCAAATATATAGGTGCCATAATCAAAATTTGTCTTGGTGCCAACAGCATAGATAAATCTTCCCAGACCAATGGAGATGGTGGACTTGTGGTTTGTGGGAACCCAGTTGGCTGCACCTATCTTGTGCAGAATGGAAAACTTGACACTTAGTTTGCTAGCAGTCAGCTTTCCCTTCAAGGGCCATTGTTTTACTTGCTTGGCAGTAATGGTTTGGCACACTTGATTATCTGTTACTTCAAGTTCAGGTTGAGCAACATCAGACCTTCCCAAAAATTTGTTGATAACAGTTGGAGAGAACTTCACCTTTCTTCCTCTCACATACACACTCTTAAAGTCAGCTGATTTTCCATCAGCACATCCACCAGACAGATTCATAATAAATTCCTTCACCAAAATATCATAGCAATTTGAAAACTTAACCACTATTTTCATCAGGCCAGCAGCTTTGATTAAATCCATGACATCCTTGCATTTAAGGGCACTTCTGTTCAACTCCCTCTCCAAGGCAATCCTTTTCAGAAAAACATACTTCCACCTGCTAGCATTCTCTGGATGGTGAAAGGAGATGTTATCAATTGCAACCTCAGGGACCTTAGGTAGTTTGCTGGAAGAAGGTTTCTTCCTGGGAGGAATGTCTGAGACATTCCCTTCAACATCAAAATCAAAATCTGATTCCTCATTAGATTCTGAAGGTTCAGGAGCCTTTCTCTTCTTGGAAATTGGAGTTCTCTTTGGTCTGGAGATACTCCCAACAAATTTTACCCTTCCTTTCCCTTTGGAAGTTTCAGCCTTTTTGCCTTTTCCATATTTTTCTCCAGCCTTGCTTTCAGACTTAGAGTTCTCATTCACATCTTTAGTAGCCTTCTCTTTGGAGGGGCTTTGAACAGCATTCTGCTTTCCTTTTCTACTCATCATTCTTTTAGCTATGTTAGGGTTAACACTAGCAATAAGGTCATTGTCAGAAAATTCTTCATCAAGATCAATGACAGGAGGTTCAACAACATTTTCAGTGGGGGTTTGGTGATCAACAGTTTTCTCAGGAGATTCTTCAAGATTATCATCAGAAGGTTTCTCTGGAGACTTCTCAATGTTATCATCAACAGAGTTCACAGGAGATTTTTCAGTGATGTCATCAACAGGTTTCTCAGGTGATTTTCTAACATTGTCATCAGATGTCTTGACATTCTGAGTGACATCTGGATCAGTTGCTAAATTAGGGCTAGCATTTTCTTGATTCAAAGGAATAGATACCCCAGGTACAGAGTGATTCTCATTTAGAAACCTAGTAACTAATCTAGCTA
The DNA here is from genome assembly GCA_021764765.1 of Vicia sativa. Classification (NCBI taxonomy): domain Eukaryota; kingdom Viridiplantae; phylum Streptophyta; class Magnoliopsida; order Fabales; family Fabaceae; genus Vicia; species Vicia sativa. The sequence goes on from CM038793.1 coordinate 240,605,908, forward strand.
TGGCTTGATGAACATATGCAGAGCCCTCCCTATTGGCTATCTCAGGAGGAACAGAGGAAGATGGTTCAGCAGTCTTACCAGATGGAGAGGCTTGAGATCTTCTTGCATGTCTGGTACGAAGCTTCTTGATCCTCCCAGGATCAGTTGCCATGGCACGTAGAGGAGTAACTTCCAGAACCTCAGTCTCCATTGTGTTTGCGTTTTCCCTAGGTCCAGAATCAGTGGGAGAGGGAGAACCAGTTCCCTTTGATGAAGATGATGATGACGGACTTTGTTGAGACATCTTGAGAGATTGAGAATGCAGGAGACAATAAGTTTGAGATTTTCTTTTGAGGGAATGGAGACTAGTACAACCAAATGAGAAGAATGAGATACAAATATGACTATTCCTCTTCTTAAAATTTTGAAAAGAGAGAGGGAAATAATTAATTAGCCCAATCACAATTAAATTAAATAAAATTTCTCTTCCTTCCCTTGTTGTAAGCAATATTAATTGCTACAACTCTTCATATTGGCAAATACCCAGCTTGCCCCTTAAATTCTCAAACTGACTAGCATCAAGAGCTTTAGTAAAAATGTCATCCAGTTGAAGTTCAGTGGCTACATGCTCCAACTTAATCACCTTCTCTTCCACAAGATCTCTGATGAAGTGATGTCTAATGTCAATATATTTGTCCTGTTGTGCTGTATAGGATTCTTGGAAATATTAATAGCACTCAGGTTGTCACAGTACAATGTCATGACATCCTGTGTGACATTGTACTCAGTCAACATCTGCTTCATCCAGATCATTTGAGAACAACTGCTACCAGCTGCTATGTATTCAGCTTCAGCAGTAGATAAAGACACGCAATTTTGTTTCCTAGAAAGAATATTTAATTAGCTTTCCAACGCTTCGAACGGGAACCAAAACGGAGTTACGGATCAAAATTTATGAATTTTTCAAGTTTTTAAAATTCTGTCATATAGGGTGCAATCGATTTACACCAGAATGCAATCGGTTACACACAGCTCCAGGGGCCAAAAATCATATTTTCGAATCAGTGCAATCGATTTACACCAAACAGCAATCGACTGCTTGTTGTAGCAGAAGCCACAAGCCAGATTTTTCATGTTCTAAACCCAATTTCAACCTAATTTCAAAACCCCAAACCTCTTGTATCAATAACCAAACATTCCATATAATCACCTGACTATACTACGCGATTCAAACAATATTTCAACCGCAAAAACATCGATTCCCATAAAATCTACAACTTTGTTCAAAAATGGAAACTTCACATTTCAACAAAACAAACCACACAAACACATACATATACATACACAAGCATAACATAATCGAGATTCACACCCTTACCCGACTATTACGACGATTGGCAGTTGATTTTGATCTAAACCTAACTTTTCTTCTCTTTTTCCCTCTTTCTTTCTTCTTCTTTTCTTTTCTCTCTTTTTATTTCTTTTCTCTCTTTTTCTCTCTATGTCATAAATATCTTATGATATAGTTTATAAAAATGCTCATTTTGCCCTTACTCTCAAATATTGCCCAAACGCCCCCAAAAAGCGTTAAAACATAAACAGTGATAAAATACATCGGGAAAATAACATTTATCAATAAAATAATATAAAAACACAAATAATAAAAAAATGGATTAAATAAAAACGGGCAAAAATCAGGGTGTTACAACTCTCCCCCACTTAGAACATTTTCGTCCTCAAAAATATACCTGATCAAAACAACTTCGGATACGTCTCACGCATCCGAATCTCCAATTCCCAAGTAAAATTCCCTTCGGCAGCTCCACCCCAAGCTACCTTCTCAAGCGCAACTGTCAGGTTATCTTTAACCTTGACCTCATCCATCAGAATCAAATGAGATGGATCCGAAATATACTTCCGAAGTTGCGAAACATGGAAAACATCATGCAAATTCGAAAGATTTGGTGGCAATGCTACTCTGTAAGCAACTGCACCAACTCTCTCAGATATCTGACATGGACATATGAACCTCGAAGTAAGTTTCCTCGACTTCAATGCACGTCCAACACCTGTCACAGGAGTGGCCCTTAAAAACACATGTTCACCTTCTTGAAATTTCAAATCTTTCCTACTTTAATCATGGTAACTTTTCTGCCTACTCTGAGAAGCTTTCATCTTCTCCCGAATAAGTTTCACCTTCTTCGTAGTTTGCTGCACAAACTCCAATCCAACCACAGAATTTTCACCAGATTCATGCCAACACAAAGGTGTCTGACATCTCCTATCATACAATGCCTCAAAAGGTGTCATTCCTATACTCGAATGGAAACTATTTTTATACGTAAACTCAATCAAGGAAAGATAATTATCCCAATCACCACCATGCTCAAGAACACAAGCCCTCAAAAGTTCTTCTAACGAATGAATCGTTCTCTCTATCTGACTATCTGTCTGCGGATGATAATCAGAACTCTATCTCAGCTTAGAACCTAAAGCTTTCTGTAAACTTTCCCAAAAAACAAAAGTAAAGCGCATATCTCTATCTGAAATAATGCTTAACAGAACACCATGTAATTTCACAATCACATGGATATAAGACTCGACTAACCTCTTCACAGGATAACTGATATCAATTGGAAGAAAATGAGCCAATTTAGTTAGCCTATCCACAATCACCCAAATGGGGTCATGCCCTCTTTGTGTAACAGGAAAACCTGTCACAAAGTCCATGGAAATACTATCCCATTTCCACTCTAGAATATCCAACGGTTGCAATAACCCTACAGGCCGCTGATGTTCCATCTTTGACTTCTAACACGTCAAACAAGCATACACAAATTGAGCCACGTCTCTTTTCAAGCCAAACCACCAAAAGATTTCTTCAAATCTTGATACATCTTATTAGCGCCCAGATGAAAACTCAAACTACTCCGGTGACCTTCCTCTAAAATCATCTGTTTCAACTCAGAATCATCAGGTATATAAATCGTACCATGAAATCTCAACACACCTGAATCACCCACCTTGAAATCACCATTTTCACCTTGATTTGCAAAAACAAACAAATCGACAAGTTTCACATCCAACTTCTGTCTCTCGCTAACGGTCAATAGAAAATCATTTGTTACCTTCAACATACCCAAAGTCACACTTTTAGGCGTAAATTCACAAACCAAACTCAAGTCACATAATTGTTCAAGAAGTTCCCACTCTTCAGCCATCAAAACAGACATGTGCAAAGATTTCCGACTCAAAGCATCGGCTACCACATTAGCTTTACCGGGATGGTAATTCAAGCTAAAGTCATAGTCTTTCAGAAATTCCAACCACCTACGTTGTCTCATGTTCAACTCTCTCTGATCAAACAAGTATTTCAAACCCTTATGATCATTATAGACTTCGAACCTTGAACCGTAAAGATAATGCATCCAAATCTTCAACACAAAAACAACTGCAGCCAATTCCAAATCATGAGTAGGGTAATTCTTCTCATGAATCCTCAATTGCCTCGAAGCGTAAGCCACAACCTTACCTCATTGGATAAACACACCACCTAACCCCATATGCGATGCATCACAATACACCACAAACAGTTCATTAGGATTCGAAAAAACCAAAATCAGAGTTGTAGTCAATCTCTTCTTTAGCTCCTCAAAACTTTCCTCACAATCAATATCCCAAATAAAAGCCTTACCCTTGCAAGTAAGCTGAGTCAACGGGAGTGCAACCTTGGAAAAGCCTTATATGAATCTGTAACAATAACCCGCCAAACCCAAGAAGCTTCTGATCTGAGTAACCGATCTCGGAGCCTCCCATTGTAGCACTGCATCTACTTTGGATGGATCCACAAAAATTCCGTTACCTGAAGTCACATGTCCAAGAAAACTCACTTCTGACCATCAGAACTCACACTTGGATAACTTAGCATAAAGCTTCATTTCCTTCAAAATCTACAACACCATACGCAAATGCTCTGCATGTTCCTCAGGAGACTTAGAATAGATCAAGATATCATCAATAAAGACCACAACAAACTGATCCAAATGATTATGGAATATGCGATCCATATACTCCATAAGCACACCAGGTGCATTAAAAACCCCGAACGACATCATCGAAAACTCGTAATGTTCGTACCGTGTTCTAAAAGTCGTTTTCTGAATATCTTCTTCTTTTACCCAAATTTGATGGTAACCAGATCTCAAATCAATCTTGTTAAACACACTTGCTCCCACCAATTGATCCATCAAATCATCAATCCTTGGAAGTGGATACTTGTTCTTAATCGTCACTTTATTCAACTGGAGATAATCAATACACAATCTCATACTTCCATCTTTCTTCTTTACCAACAAAACTGGAGCACCCCAAGGCGAAACACTAGGCCTCACAAACCGTTTTGTTAAAAATTCTTCCAATTGCTTCTACAATTCAACTAACTCTGAGGCTGACATTATATATGGTTCTATAGACACAGGTCTAGTACCAGGAACTAGATCTATGGAAAACTCCAACTCTCTCTTTGGCGGCACATCTGAAAAGTCTTCCGGAAACTTACACACAACCAAAAAATCTTCAAATGTAGCTCGACCTTCTACAATCAATGGCGCAAACAACCCAAACAACTGTGCTTCATCCTCCAAAAACCTATTCAACTCTTTGGTAGATAAAACACAAGATTCCCCATCTTCATCAAGAAAAGGAAACCTTACCAACTTGTGATAACAATCAATGTTAACACGATTGAACATCCACCAATTCATCCCTAAAATCACATTCATACCTTCCAACAACAAGCAAACTAAATCCATCACAAAATCTTTACCATAAATAGTCAAAGGACAACTCAAACAAACTAGAGAAGTAGATATCGACACCGAAGATGGAGTATCGATAACCATATCTCCGCCTATGGAAGATAATACCAAATTCAAACGCCGCACACACTCAGTAGAAATAAAAGAGTGAGTGGCACCCGTATCAATAATAGAAACCAAAGGAATATCATGAATGAAACAAGTACCTTTCATCAAACGATCCGCACTAGTAGGTTGGGATCCTGCCAAAGCGAACACTTTGCCATTTACTGGAGCTTGCTTCGGTTTTGGACAACTTGTACTATAATGGCTAGTTTCACCATAATTATAGCACGTTATCACCATTTTTGTACACGCATTAGCCACGTGACCCTCCAACCCACATTTAAAACACTTCCCCATATCCTTCTTACACTCATTCTTACGATGTCATGTCTCGCCACAATTGAAAAAGTTTGGGGAAGACTGATTTCCTCCCCAATTTGGCCTATTGATATCACCAGATTTCTGTTTCCCCTTATCTACAGGAGTCACATAAGGCTTACCCCTATACTGCCATTTTCCTTTCCCATCATTCTGATTCTGATAATGAGTGGAACGAGCCCTACTATCTTCATCATAGATTCGACTCTTGTTCACCAAAACCAAAAAACTATCTGATCTCCTGATATCCAATACCCTGCTTGATCTTCGGCCTCAAGCCATTCACAAATTTCAAACATTTCGACCTTTCAGAACCAACTGTATTGTAGTTAGGACAAAACTTCACAAGTTCCTCAAACTTGGAAGCATAAAGAGCAACCGATGAATTCTCTTGTTTGAGTTCAAGAAATTCAATCTCCTTCTTACCTCTTTCATCCTTTGGGAAGTACTTCTCAAGAAAAGCATCCTTGAAAACCAACCAAGTAACCCCAGTTCCTTCCTCCACAAACCTTTGTGAAGTATTACCCCACCAATCCTCCGCTTCTTCCTCTAGCATATGTGTGTGTTGGCTGAAGATTTTGATATTTATGGTTCGAAAAGGGAGCATTAAATTCGAAACGAAACAGTAACAGTGTTCACTAGAATGAAGGAAATGTCATGGTTTGGAATGAAGGAATCAGCTCTTCGAATAAAATATTAAAACCTGGGGCTTCGAGTAGCAATTGTGAAGGAGCTTCGAAATGGTGGAAGCGTGGTGTTAGGCAGCGCGTTCGAATCGAAAGGTAGTTCAGAGATTTGAAATTCAAAATATGAGCGGGATAAATGGGAGTTCGAAAGTATGCGCTGGAAAACGGTTCGAAGACGTGGAGGCTAGAGAGGCATAGTATTCTGCATGTCCGAAACGTGGCAAGCTCTCATAAGTCAGACCGTTATGGTCAGAATAGTATAAATAGAAGTCTTAGTGTTAGGATTTCGTGTGTCATATCTATTGTACTAAAATTCAGTAACATTCAAAATACCACATGGATAGGGAAACGAATGCACGAATGATGTACGTATGATTGCACCACTTTTTATCTTTCAGTAATGTATCTTTACTTTTCCAGTTTACCTTTTATCTCGCACAAATGTCATTCAAACATTTTATATTCAAAGTCATTTAATCTTCCATGCATCTAAACGTTTTCTTTTCGTTTTGAAGTCTTTTACTTTTTGAAACTTTTTACATTCATGTTCTTATTTTCCAGAAAAACTTTTATATACTTGCTTTTAAATACTTGTCTTTTCGTTTCATGCTTTATTTTGAAAGTCTTTTACATTCAAGAAACCCTTTAAACATTCCTGCATTTTATATACTTTTTTGCAATTCGAAGTCTTTATATCGTACTTGTTCGAATTAGTTTTATATTGTTTTACTTAATTTCGTTATCAACTTATTGGAAATCATAACCAAACACACTTGGAATATAGATAAAATATTCAGAAGCGAGTCTTGAATATGAACCATCATTTTAAGCTTACGCCAACGACCAATAACCCCATAGGATCAATCTAGTCGATCCTGCAAGTTACCAAAGGGATTAAACAACAATCATAACGCTTGTTTGATAGTTTGGAGGACTAGCGGTTGTTTCACCAGAAATCACTGTGAACAGTGTGCCAAGCACAACCTTCTGCTCTTCGGAACAAGTCATAATACGGAAGATCGTCTCTATCTTCTTCAACCACACTTGTGCTCCATCTGGGTTACGAGTTCCCAAGAACACTGGTGGATTGTTCTTATGAAACTTATCGAAATTACCTGACTCCACATCAGCATTAGCATGCGGCAAGTTCTACACATCTTGTGCCATTGCCTGCAATGCATCCGCCATAGCAGCATCATTCCTACGAGCCATGAGTTGTATGACCAACAAAGACGACAACCAAGGTTAAACATAAAACCTTGACCAAATACATGCGTCACACAACCACAACAACAAATTCGTCAGACAGACCGACCTGCTATAATACCACTAATGTAACACTCTCTTTTTACCCCATACGAAAATAACGCATAGATGGCAAAACAACAGAAATAACAAATATCAGAGTTTAAAAAACGGCCATCAACGGCGCCAAAAAAGCATCATTCAAACAGAAGGGTGAGAATTCCAATCATATCATAATTGCATAATAATATGTAAACACATAACAATTATCATGCATAATGGCAATTCACCCAGAATCCACATGTTACAAATAAAGTATAACAATCACCAATCAATATATATATATATATATATATATATATATACCAGACGATGCAATGCAAAGAGACCGACACAACGACTCTATGCAATGCATGAGGTACCTTGTCACAACAATTCCCATTGGAATTAGATTATCACTTACACGCCGTCGGGCCCACGAATGATCTCCGACCACTTAATGCAATAAACAACTCAGTTAATCTGAACATTGGGTCCTGCATGGATTTCCCATAAAAGGGGTCCAACCAATGAATCATTGTCTCGCAAGAACCACCGATCGTTCTGCATGGCATCTCATTTGCGAGATCCAAAAACAACAAATCCCTCACACCCGACAAGGGCACACGATTGTTCTACAACCAACAATGCAATAACCGTTACGGGCTATCTGAACATTGGGTCATTCACAATGCATATGACATATCAAGACCTACGACAATGCACACACACAAGTATAATTCAACAATGCAAATTACCTTTCTCGTACTCAAACTGCATGTTAAATCAAACCATGCATATAACAAACATCCACTAGGATTCACACCGAAATGCTACCCATAACATTCATCAAAGCATACATTGATATCAAAATCAAACAATGTATTTTTCCTCCATAATGCCACAAACAATTTTATCACAATTGCTAACAGCATATAGATAGAACACAAGATTCGCATTTATATAACAATTGTCCAAACAACCAAAAATACAACAATCACAAGGTTCCTAAATGGTAAAACAAATGAAACCCAAACAATTTCCAAAACCACACCTAAATAAAACCCTCTAATGTTCCTCAAACCTATACCACTAGAAATAATATTTAATTAGCTTACCAACGCTTCGAACGGGGACCAAAATGGAGTTACGGATCAAAAGTTATGAATTTTTCAAATTTCCAAAATTCTGTCATACAGGGTGCAATCGATTTGCACCAGACTGCAATCGATTGCACACAACTCCAGGGGCCAAAAATCATATTTTCGAAGCAATGCAATCGATTTACACCAAACAGCAATCAATTACTTGCTGTAGCAGAAGCCAAAAACCAAATTTTTCATGTTCTAAACCCAATTTCAACCTAATTTTAAAACCCCAAACCTCTTGTATTAATAATCAAACATTCCATATAATCACCCGACTATACTATGTGATTCACACAACATTTCAACCGCAAAAACATCGATTCCCATGAATTCTACAACTTTGTTCAAAAATGGAAACTTCACATTTCAACAAAACAAACCACACAAACACATACATATACATACATATACATACACAAGCATAACATAATCGGGATTCACACCCTTACCCGACTATTACGACGATTGGCAGTTGATTTTGATCTAAACCTAACTTTTCTTCTCTTTTGCTCTCTTTCTCTTCTCTTCTCTTTCTTCTTCTTTTCTTTTCTCTCTTTTTCTCACTATGTCATAAATATCTTATGATATAGTTTCTAAAAATGCTCATTTTGCCCTTACTCTCAAATATTGCCCAAACGCCCCCAAAACGCGTTAAAACATAAACAACGATAAAATACATCGGGAAAATAACATTTATCAATAAAATAATATAAAAACACATATAATCAAATAAAATTCTGTTATCCAACAATTTGGTCATATACAAACTTTCGAGTTTCACTCATAAACCCGTCGTTGTTGTCTCCTTCAAAACCTGTCAGAGAACCTTATCACCAAAGCTCAATAAAATAGTGTTGTGAACTTTATCTATCAAATCAAAAAATTATCATTCGACCATATTAGAGTTCGATCTAATATCTCATATCTATAAATTCATTAAATATCGCCCTTATAAAATTTGCTAGTGCGACCAAAACTTTTAGTAATTACTAAAGTCTCAAATAAACTTTTAGTAATTACTAAAGTCTCAAATAAATATTTAAGTTTCGATTTAAAGAAATATTGACCGGCTCTTTTCTTTATCAAATCAGTATCTATTAGTAGTAAACTGTTATCTAAGTGATAGAAATAAAAGTGACCATTAACGCAGTACTCCCAAGAAACAATGTTGTTATTGAAGTTTTAACCAGTATTAGAGAATTGGGTCTCAGTATAATAGTAGAATATGTATTAGGGAATTGTTAATCCTAACATAAGTGGTGGAAAAACACTATGAAAAATTCAAAAATATCCTATTAATTTTGAAAATCATCCCCGGTGTATATATATATATATGTTAAATTTATTTTGAAAATGTATTTTCAAAATTTAGTGACCGTTAAGGGTTTGCTGGATTGACATTTGTTTGGTGTTGTTTGCCATTCATTCTATTCCACTTCTCTTTGAGAGTTTCTGTTGCCAAAATGACTACAAAAGACTTTGATTTTGTTGGTTTGGTGCTGCTCTTAAACTTATTATAGGTTGGGTATAATTTCGTAAATTTTAAAGTTTAATTATGTGTAGTGATTTAGATTCAACCCTGACTCTAAATAACAAAACAACAATGATGCAGATCCCAACTTGTGAAGCTATAGCTTAGAAAATAAAACTTGTGAAGCTATGCAATAAGATATGCCCTGCTTACACCCAACCTCCCACTACCAGCAAGACTTTTAGCTTTTTGACAACTCCTTAACTATTTTACAAAATTAAGAACTGCAGACTGACTTGAGGGTATGTGTGTATATATCCATAAAGCTACTAACTGAAAGACTAAAATAGTTCTCAAGCAAAATAACTCAACCTATTAATCTACCTTGTTTCCTCAAACCTTCAAGATATGCTTAATACGTTTTAATAAAAATTGTTGAACCCAAATTCAAATAGTGGCAGGTTCCATAGATTATTTTCATTATAATTTTTTTTTGCATTTTTTTCAATAGTTTCTTTAAATACATTTTCGAAGAAACATAAAAATACATTTCCTGAATAAGTCATAAAATTGAGTCGTGGCTTAATGAATGAATTTTGTGTGGATGAAATGTATCCAAAAATGTATTTTCAAATTTTAAGAGAATTTTTGGTTTTTCACAAAAATAGGTAACAATCTTTATGGTGCGGTAAGCAACCCCGTGTATTCCCGTGTACTTATTATATGCTAGAATTTGTCAAGAAGGAATATATTAAACGAAGTCACGCAAGATGTGTCTAAGATGAAGAAAAAAAAAACAGAATTCTGAAGCAGATAATGAAATAGAGTAATACAAGACACTGGATGTCAAAAGCAGCAAAATAATAGACCTCTGCACTAGAAAAAGTTTGTACCACCTAACCACCGAACCATGACCCAAGTGTCGACAAAGACAGAATCTGCAGACATATTGTTGCCAAAACAGAAAGCAAGACAAGCAACACCGAAGCATCGCAGTCAAGAAATCCCTTGTCCAAAGCAAGACAGCGCTATGAAAACGAAATCCAGCTTAGCCTCCACTAGCTTAAATACTAGTCATTCCATTCTCTATCTTTTGACAAATGTAGGAGTAACATTTTTAAAAGTCCCATATGCTAGTATTTGAATGTTTATACAATAAAAAAAGAAATGACGTTCATATCGAAATAACCTTTACTTTAGTCAACAGTACTAGTGCATGTGAAAAATACTTTCTTTTTCCTTTTATGTTTATAATTAAACAACATGCACTGTCTATTTTTCCATATAAAAACGACAAGAATATTGTCAATTGTCAATTTTGTGGTGATAAAAGTGCACGTTACTATTATTTTCTCAGCTGATATTATTATTATTATTATTATTTATTTAGATTCAAATTTTGAAAGAAAAAAAACTAAGACATAAAAATTGACCATAAGTTCTTATTTTGTTACTTGAATTTGAAGAAAAAAATGTAGACTTGAAATATTTATCTTCCCTTTCAAGTTTCAATTCCCACCTAATCATTCCAAAAATTGTTATAAATTCATTACCATATATTTATTGTAACCAAATCTCAACTAGTGCTGCATTAATGTCAGAATAATAAACGACCATTAGCTGGAAACAACCTTGCCAAATTATATTGAATGTCAATCTCATGATAAATTTACAACTTATGACTTCTACTTCCCATTTTCTTTCAGTGGGAAGCGAAAAGCAGCTCAACTATTGACATCTAAAAGAGATAAAAGGTTTAAAAAAACTGGCACATCAAAAATACCCAAGAAAATATGCCTTTGATCTTTCTCTTGGAGTAAAATTGCATAAAAAGCACAGAAAAGAAAGAGGAAATCCAGAGAATGACCAGAGAAATGAAAAGCACCCTACAATGGATTGACCTATGTATGAACTTGGAAAAAGATGACCGACCTACTGACTATTCGAGTTATATACAGAGCATAGTTTACCGATGAAGGGTAATACTGCTGCAAGCAACGCTTTAGGACATTCTTCGTGGGGTAGATGGCCACATCCTGAGATTGCAACTAGTCTCTGCATTTTGAATGAATAAGTATTAGAAAAATCTGGTATAGAAATGTCAGAAAAATGAAGGAGTGGGAACCCAAAGTCTGTTTTGTTTTCTACCTTGCAGTTTCCAATATTACCAAGCACACACTCACTAATTTTACAGCCACTCATTGTGGAAAATGGATAAAATAAATTTGGACACTGATACTTACAGAATTCACAAATTTTGAAGCCATTGTTTGAGAAGATTTCAGAGAAACTAGTGAATCTTCTGCACCAGCTATGACCAACAATGAAATATCCTTTACATCGTGTAGCAATGATTCTGCATTTTTTGCAGAAAGGATGTTTTCAGATGACAGTTTACCAATTTCATGAACTGCTTCATCCCATCCTTCTACATATAGTGGAGCCTATAAAGTCACAAGAAAAGTCATTGTTAACACAAGTCAATAACATTTAGATTTACCGTGATACTATAAAAGAACTCAATTTATAATTACTCCAAAAAACATACAACACAGTAAATATGTCAAACAAATAAAAAATCATATTCAATATGCCAAACTATCTGAATGAAGTATAAACCAAAAAAAATCTGAAGCAATTTAAGTTTGTGAGAGAGTTCATTATATCGCATTTAACCTGGGTTAAGTGGTAATTTTCCATTCTTTGCAATTTATTATCTCCGCAATCATATACATACCTTATAAAGACTCAAAACTTCTGATGTCAGTTTGGTAGCATCATACCACGAATGCCGATTGATCACTTGAGTGATTTCTGTTCTTAGCAATGGCCGAACTAAATGCTTCTTTCCAAGTGAAGTGTGTAGAAGGATTCTGGCAAATGAAGGAACTACCTCCCTAGACAAGCTAACATTTACTAATACAACCCCTTTCACCGTAACCTGAATTACAAAAAAAGACCCATTAAATTAATAAAATGCCAGGCACATTGACCACAAATATTCATATATACACTAATAACAAAATACTAAGTTACTTAAATGTTAAGTATTTATACATTGCCATGTGAATCCTGTTTTTTGTTGTCATAACTCATGATAATTATCTTGCATAGTTAGCAATTGACATGTTATGCAATATATGAACATGCATGCTAATCCCAATATTACAATAACCTTTTATCAACATTGAGTAGAATCTATCAAGCTACTGTAATCACCCCTAATACAATGACGACAATAAATCGTGATACATATTGCGCTATTGCGTAACTTCTCCACTCGTACTATTATCTGGATGGAAATTTAAAGCACTTTTGCTATCATAATAGACATCAACTAACTTCTTTAATCCATTAGGCCCACTTCACAAGTGATTCCAGATAAAAGCCAGGTTGCCGCATGCAGCTAATCAAATTGATTTAAGTTATTGTCTACTTAACATGAGAAAGCAGGAAAAAATACTCACGTTGAAAGAATTCATTGACCTTTGAACTCTTTGTGCAGCCATCAAAGCAAGCAGCCCTCCATCATCATGACCCACTAACACAACTGAAGAAAATCCAATCTCCGAACAGAAAGACAAGAGCAAATCAACCTGAAAAATATAGAACCGTCAGAAGTGTATTTTTGGACAGCAAAATGTTTTATATAACAACTAATACTAAGGATAAAAAGTAATCACCTGATTTTCAAGTTTATAAGGATTAGGCAGTTCTGTTTTCTCCCAGTCCTCCCGTCTCAGTCTTGAAGTCAATCCCCAACCAGGCCTATCAAATGCAACAACCGAGCAATTACTCTGCCGAGCGAGAGAATTCATTACGTGCCGCCATGAGAAGACACCTCCACCAAACCCATGTATTAAAACAATACCCACTTGACTCATGCTCTCTAATTTTTTGTCCAAAGACATATTATCTGATTTAACTGTTTCGTCACCCTCCCGAATTTCATCTAGATGAAAAACGGGGACATCTTCTGAAAGAAGAAGAGACGTTTCGGGACCATCTAAAAGAGGAGCATATAAAGAAGACGGATCGTGTAATTGATTGCTATATGTCCTGTAGAGTGGTCGCTGGATTTTGGAAGACACGTACGGCAATTGTCTATTAAATTTTGATAGTCCCGCAGACATTGATGAAGTGAAACAAACAGAGTTGGATTCAACGAAGGATGAGGAGGACAAGCTAAGGGAAGGAGGTGACCCAGGCAGGCTCAGCTTGTAGTGGAGAGTAAGACCTAGGCAGGTTATAAATAAGCTGTCAGAGTCTGCAAGTAATCTAACTGGTACTTCCTCATCACGAGCTGCTCCAAAGGGTCTCCGCTTCATTTCACTGTCACTTTTTGGGGTTCTTCCCCCAGAAGGAATAGGTGAGCGTGGGGCTTTCTGATAGCTAGAGAAAACACTTTTGCACGAAAGGACCTGCTTAATTAGCCAGAAATAAATAACAATTAATCATTTTTACACATGAGCCATCAAAGTAAATACAATAGATTGATTTAAGCTTTGTGAACCTAGAGCACAAAACTACAACCACTAAAGTCCAAAGAAGGAAAAAAAATTCCCAAACTTACAGCTTCGGGATCAACTCGATGAAACATGAGCTTTCTCCTTGCTCTACAGCTGGTTCTATAAGCAACCACGATATGGCCGAGGGCAAACACAACTGACGAGAGAAACAAGACAGGCATTCCCCATGACTTTTTCAAACGGAGTATCTTCCTTGCAAGGGATACCGAAGCTTCCTCTTCAATCTGAGAATTAACAGTGAAAACAAAGGCTTTGACTGAAAGGACAACAATTGAAACAAAGGAAGACAGAGTCACTGTTCCAAGATAAGGACCATGTGATAGAGCAGGACCATCACAAATTGAATAAACACCTGCATTCATTTCAAAATAAAATCCCAGTAAGAAAACCAATCTTCTAGTTATGAAAACCACATCTACTACTAACAAGCATAGACTATTCACCTACTACTCCTTGTAAAGATGTCTTATACAGAATACTCATACACATCAAGAAAAGTATAACTCATTCTGTAATATAACTAATTTCATATTGCATGAAACAAAATAGATGAATCATTACAAGTTTTTTATCTTTGTTTTGAAACACAATGCAGCATATAAACAAACAAATTACTCCATGGAAAAATTATGTATCTAGAACCTCAAGCAAATTACTTATTCTAGCTGATATAGTAAAACTCGAAGCACAATTTACCATTCATTCGAAAACCAACAACAGAATGGTCATAAATTCACAAATAATCGCATCACATCAAATTTAAGTGAAATGAAGCAAAAAAAGTGATTACAGAGAGAGAGAAAAAAAAAGATCATACAGATAATGATGAAGGATCTTATAATGGAAACGATAGGAATATCCGTCAAGGAACTCTTAAAAGAGTAGCGAATCAAATGCTCTCTGAAACTATAGCATCCAACACACGTAAACCTGGAAACCAAAACGCAAGGAACGACCACATCAAGAACCGCCACAACCACCGGCAACGACGTCACAACTAGCGACAGCACCAATGCCGCCACGAAAAAAACCGTCCGAACACACCTCCGAAGCTTCTCGAAACACTGTCCTCCTCTCGCCATCACAAACAACGATCCGGTAACCGTAACCGGCGACAGTTACGATGCTACGATGCTTAATTTAAAATAATCGATTAAGAGATATCGAGATCTCTGAATTCGGTAACGAAGTGAAACCCTAGCTTAGCTAAATTGATAGAAAAGAGTGTTCTCCGACGGGGAGTCATGTATTTCCGACAAGCGGCGGAAGTTTAGGATTGCCGGAAAGTTGCCGGAAGTAGTTGAACGGCGACGCTAGGGTTTCGGTGTGAAGGAACGGAGAAAACGAAGAGAGAGAGAGAGAGAGAGGGTTTGAATGGTGAAAAAGCCCTCTCTCTCTGTGAGAAAATTGTGAGAGTTTCAAGTTTTTGAAATGCTCTTTGCCTTTCTCTTTCTTTCTTTCTGTTTCTTTCGTCTTCTAATAACCTTTTTGTTTCAATACACTACTTCATCTTTTATTTTATTTTTTTTATTCTGATTTTTTAAGTAATTATTTTTTAAATTAATTAATTATTAACCTTTCTAGTAGCGAGGACTACAAGTGTATAAAATCAAACCAATCTAATAGAGAATTGCAAACCAAACCAAACCGAAATTATAAAAAATTGTAATTCATTCGAATTAGTTTGTGTCATCTTTTAAAAGAACTGCATGATTTAGTTCGATTTGGGGTTTATATTTTACAAACCGATTCAAACTACATTATATTACAAGCTAAATTTTACTTAATTTACATCGAACTTAAACCTAAATCTATTATACATTAGTCTTATGATTATAAATAATTTTTTCATCTTTACACTAATAATTTCAATTTGAGTCTTCTTAAATCTCTCTTAGGATTATCGCACCATCTTCATCACTTACATTTTGTCTTTTCTTCTCTAATTACCACTATTTATATTCTTTCTTTTTCACTTTCTCATTTTTATGCAAATATTTTCTCTTTAAATTTCGTTTTATCGCACATTTTTATCTTTAATATCTCATTTCTCATGTCTTTATTTTCATCTTCACTAAGCTCTCATCTCTTCTATCATTTTTTGTTTCATTATAATATTTTTTATATTGTTTTGTTTTATTATTTTATATTTATTATTTCATTTTTGTCTGTTATAATTTTTACATATTAAATATATGATGAGTTTTGATGTTATTTGGTAGTGTATGAATAACTAAATACAAAATTATGTTGTCATCTATATGAGTATGTATGACTCAATAAAATATTTGTAAAAAACCAAACCGATCGAACCGAAACAAACCACATTGGTTTGGTTTTGTTTGATTTATTTTTTTCTAAAAACCAATCAAACCAAACAACACTCATTTCTCTCTCGTGGTTCGGATAACTTTTTGCGTCAAAATCGCTCAAACCACACCACAAATACTCCAAATGAGAACCAAAATAAATTGGTAAAAAATTTATTAAAAAAAAGGTTTTTCAAGAGGATCGGTGAATCAGAATTGTTTATAAATGAAATTTTTATAAAACTTGGATTTAATTGAAATATATTCATGGTAAAAGAAGCCTTATACAGTTAATAAATTATAACTATTGATTTATTTGAAAAATTAGATTTTAATTTTAACTTATTTTAAAATATTATATTTTGATGATTATAATATATTGTTGGTATACAAAATTTTACATTGGCAGGGCATAATAATTAAATTCATAAAACTTTTAATATATAATATATATATATATATATATCAATTAAATTTTAAAAAAACTTTTATATTATAATATAAAATTTAAATATAATATAATAATAGTATAAATCAATATTACACATACAATCAATTAAAATATTTATACTTATAATATCATATCAATTTCTTAAATTAAAATTATCTAAATCATAAATAAAAAGATTAAACGTCTAAACAAATGGTCGGAAGAAGTGACATTGTGTCATGAATTTTTGAACAAAGAGCAAGGGTGTTGTTGTTTAATATGAAAAGGTTTAATGTTGATTATAGTATAGAGAACAATTTTCTAGTACCAAAAAAATAGTCATTGTCTCCTCGGTATTTTATGGAATCTCAAGTAGTATTAGTATTTAACTTTGAGAGTTGTATCTATACATAGATTACGAGGATTCCAAGAGCTGTGTTTTCAATTTTTTTCTTCTTCTTTTGTAATATTGGTTGTGTCTAGGGTTGTAGCGGTTAAAGTTGTTACAAGCGTATTGGGAGTATAAGTATTTGTTTACATTTTTACGCCGAAAATTGAATTGCTTTAGTAGGTATGTTTGTTGATGCTATCTAAGTAAGTAACAATATTTTATAAGAAAAAAATGACATGTGTCATTGGAACATATTTTAAAGAGTTATGCCTAAAAATATTCATATGAAATGTGTGTATTTAATTTTTAGAAAATTTAAATATAATTTTATTATATTTAAATATTTTAATTATAATATCTTTAACATCTATTCTTAGGACTAGGTTTAGTATGACCCATTTTATAATCAAGTATTTAATTGCCATATGGAATAGTAAATTTAATATAGACTTGCTTTATAAATTTTAATATTTTTTCCTTTTACAAAAGATAAACATTGAATGAGAAATTGTTTTGTGTTTGTGTTCATCTAACTTTGTTTTAGTTATCTCTCAAAATAAATTGTGATTGATATTGATGGATATTTTTTTACTTATTTTTAAGGGTAATGCTAACAATTTATAATAGAAAATTTGTATTGAAAATAAAAATAAAAAATTAATTATAAATTTATAATAAATGCAATGCACAATTTTAAAAAATATATTTTATATTTTTAAATATTTCGTGTTGTGTTATGATTAACCACCAAAGAAAAATGTTGTTGTGTGATCAATGATGTGTTATTGTGGACAATTTCATCATTATGCAGTGGGACAAGAGTCAATTGTTATAGATTATGTATTGGCATGCGAGTCGCTAAGTGTGTCTTGAATTTGTTGATTTATTTTTTCAGTGGCGTTCAGACTCCTTAATAGCCCCTATCAATCATCGTCTTTGTTTGCTTGGAATGTCTTCCTATAAATGTTCATAAACCAGTTGATCGCTTACCTTTATCATTATCTGAACATTTTGTGATCATGATGAAGTGTCCTTAAGTCTTCAAACAATATGTCTAGATTCTCCTGGCGCCCCCTGGGCAAAATCCATTCACCCGACGATAGGGTCGATTCGCCCGACAAATCCTTACGAACATAATTTTTCTGTTGCGATTCCTGCACAATTCAGACCAAAACCTTTTGTGATTTCTACATAGTATAGGTCCTAAAACCTCATTTAAACACTAGGTTTTCTCATCTAATAACTTAGATTAGAGCTTGATTCTAAATCCTCTTTGCGTTCTACTATTCTTTTTTGTCTCTCTGTGCCCTAACTTTTGCTCTTCTCTGCCTCTTCTCCAAATGCGATTGCACATGATGAATAGTTCCAAATCCCAACTTTTTTTGTTGTCAATTTTAACTCTTGGACCCCTAATATGATCTTCCACCTTTGTCTTTACTTATTCCACAATATTTCTATTTTGTCCTTATAGTCTCTACATCATATTTTATTCTAATTTTCTAATTAAAACAATTCTTAATCAATTATTCTTATTAATTAAAAATACTCTTAATTATCCTAATCCTATGAAAAATTGTGAGAGTTTGAAGTTTTGAAATGCTTTTTGCCTTTCTCTTTCTCCAACCTGTCTCTTTCTGTTTTTTCGTCTTGTAACAACCTTTTTGTTTGAATACATACTACACTACTTCCTTTTATTTTATTCTTTTTGATTCTGTTTTTTTAAATACTTAAACTCATAATTAATTAACCTTCTATACTCTAGTAATAAGGACCAAATATACTTCAGTTAAAGAAGGGGGGCATATCATCCATGCCAGTACACAAAAGAAAGAAAACAGCCAACCATGGAGCAGAGTTTCTGCCTTGCCTGTATCAGTTAAAGAAGATGATAATGACATCTGACAGAGTTGCACAATATTGTTACTCAATCCAGAAAATATCCTTTGAAGTGAACAATGATCCCATAAAGGGATTTAGCAAAAGATTAAATTACAAACCCATTCTCACATTTTCCAGAAACAGTAAAAACTTTCAACAAAAACCATTTTGCCAGATTAAAAGGTCATATGTCTTTGATGTTGTGACTACGTCCTGCATCGATAGAAATTCAGCATTTCTTCCTCCAAAGGATGGGTATTGCCTGTTATGACAAGGCAATGCAAAGGCGCTCCAAAATCAATCAACTGTAGTTGCTTCATTGTACCAGCTACTACCATCTGATCTTCACTTCCAATCCGAGCAAGCCCGACACACTCGGTATCTTCCGTGTAGGCTGCAAGGCAAATGAGATACAACTATAATTAGATGGATATGATTATTGTGAGAAATAAAAAGCTCATTTATGAAACAAATGAGTTCACACGTTGAAAACTGTCTTCTAATCAGATAATACTGTAAAAAAAAAACACATTGGTTCGGTTCTTTCTTTCCCGTGGAGGAACTCCGATTGTTCGATAGCATGATATTTTTAAAAACCCTGAAAATGTTTTATTTATTACCGTCATTTTTTGGCAAGTAAGGTGAATTGCATACCAAATTTCAAATATGTATATTAGATCAGAGTAGTCATTCCCGGTAAGCAGCACAGAGCGGCCGGCCTCAATAGTAGGATAATGTATGAAGGAAGGTTAAGGTCGAGTCTCAACTCAAGTTTGATTGAAAAATCCAAAATTATCCTTAAAATGTTGTAAATTTAAGGGGTAATTCCGCTTTTTTACAAGGGAAAAAAAAGGATAGCCGGCCATAAAACTTCCCGGGACAAGAACTGCTCTGCTCCACTATTCCGCCTATTTACCCTATAGCAGCTGCTATGGTGTTGTGCACCACTAAGGCTATTCCCACAGCGGGATAGCACCGGTATTGATTATATTAGTACAACCAAATTGAGACTTGAAATTCATTTGTAGAGTAATGTAAATGTTGAAAGAACTCACCGGAATCTTCACGTGCTTGTGCAATCTCCAATAATTGCTCAATGGCTGTGTTGATTGTCATATATCTAGGTGGTTCATAGACTTTTTTTCCTCTTAAAAGACAAAGATAAATAAAAAAAGCAATGAATAAGAAGAAATGAGTGTGCATAAGAATGAATTTCAAAGAAGTTGGTAACACATGATTAATGATCAGTTAAGAAACTGCAGGACCAACCTGCACAAGGACTCCAACGTAGGCTCCTTGACCCGAATATCTGTAACCATAGCAAAGTAAAAATTCGAATGAATTGACCATAAATTGAGAATAAAAATACCAAGTAGAGTAAGCTAACCTAATAAGCAAAGTGTATGAAGACCCAAATTGCGATTCTGGTGAATCTTGTGATAGAAGCTATCAGGTTTCCATGTATCAGTAAAGAATGGTATGGAAACAGTTTCACCATATCGATAGAGCTGCAAACCACAAATCCCAATAGCATTCATAACGGAGGCATTATGGACAATTTTAACCTCAACTCCCATCTGCTTGGCCCGAACAACAAGATCAGTATGAGTGGTAGCCCCGAAAGGATCACCAACAACGAGAAAAGCAACACTGGAAAGCAGAGCTTGGGAGAGAAAATGATTCGCTTTTTCTTCAACCATTTCTCTATCAGCAAGAATAATGGGTTTAGAGTAAAGGTTTTCGAGATGGGAGAGAGCGTCTGAGGAGAGGCCAAAGGAGAGAAGAGAAGTGTAGGCTTCCATGTAAACCTTGTCGCATTTTTGAATTGCTTCTAAGCCTTTGAGTGTGATGTCTTTTTCATCACCTAACCCTAATCCGATTATGTATAGCATGTTTCCTTCCCTAACAGTTACACAGGGAGATGAAGGTGGTGGCTGCGCTGCTTCTGGCTAAACCCTAACAGCTACAGAGGGAGATACCGGTGGCTGCGGTTCAGTTAATGATGGGCCTCTTTTTTCTGAGTTACAAACACAAGTCTGTCGGGTGGTGCTAACCCAAATATGTCTTTTCTACTGTTTCGAGATTAAAATTAATGTTTTACTTTACTCATTTATCTAAAAAAATTATTTTATTTAATGTCCAACAAACCAGTGAGGTATTGGAGGTAGATTAGTGACATTTGAAAGGGAAAGAAAGACTAAAGAATTTTGTGTTCGAAACCAATTAGGAAATCTATAATCAAAATTAATTGAAATGGAGGAATCCATTGATGACTAACCTTCATAGTTAACGAGTTACGAGACAAATTTGGGTAATACAATTTGGAGGGATTTGTGAAATGAGATTCATAAACTATACCTTCAAAAGAGTTATCGATCAGGTACAAAAACTCTAACTCCTAAGCGATCCTATGCTCATGGGTATTCACAGACTATACCTTCAAAAGAGTTATCGTTCAAGTACCAAAACTCGAACTCCTTAAGCGATCCTATGCTCATGGATATTCATAGACTATCCCTTCAAAAGAGTTATCGTCAAGTACCAAAACTCGAACTCCTTAAGCGATCCTATGCTCATGGGTATTCATAGACTATACCTTCAAAAGAGTTATCGTTCAGGTACCAAAAATCGAACTCCTTAAGCAATCATATGCTCGCGGGTATTCATAAACTATACCTTCAAAAGAGTTATCATTCAAGTACAAAAACTCTAACTCCTTAAGCGATCCTATGCTCGTGGGTACATCTCCAACTAAATTATTTCCTACGAGAAATAACCATCTCAAAGAAGAGAGCACTGAAAGGTCGGGCAAGATGTCAGAAGTATGATTATCCGATAATGACAAATATTATAAGGATGATACAGTACAATAACCAATAGTACAACTTTAAAGATAGAAAAATTGTGTTGTTTACAATTTTAGTTATTTAAAATATATTATTTTTAATGAAAAAGTTTAAAAATTGTATTCAGATTCACACCTCTAATATAGTGTTCTTTTAGCTGTCGGTACTAAATAAAACAATGTTATATTTATATTTTTTTGTCTATCTCAAACTAGTGTCACTTCAAAATTGCAATACTATTTTTTCATAAAATATATTTTTATTTATTTAATTTAATTATTTTACTAATTATAATTAACTAAAATGATTTATAAACTAGTTTCTAAAGGACTTGCAAATCAATTGAAATTTGTCTTCAATAAATGTATCTCAGTCAACTAGTAAGCATTTGTGAGATATAGATCTATTTTTGATAATGTCATGGATTCTATATAGTTCATTCATCACATGAAGTTTTAAAACATACGTAAAGTTGGTGATGTTGCTATGAAGTTTGATATTAGCAAGGCTTCTAACATGATTAATTGGGTCTAACTTCACGTAATTATGACTTAGATGGATTTCTCATGACAATGAGTTTTGTAGATCATGTTGTGTGTTGAATCAGTTCTTCGGCAATTGTTAATGATAGTATGGTGGGAGCAAAAACTCATGGTAGAGGTTTGCATTAAGGAGACCATTTTTTCCTTATATGTTTATCATATGAGTAGGCCTCATCTCTTATTCAGATGACGAAAGATAAATAAGACATAGATGGAGTCAAGATTTGTCCTGATGCTCCAATAATCTCTCACCTCTTGTTTGCAGATGATTGTTTTTCATTTTTCAAGCCCAATAATCTCGAAGCCAATACGATGAAATATACTCTTGTAACCTATAAAGAAGCATTAAGGCAAACTATCGACTTTCAAAAAATACTTTTTTGTAGTCCAACACTTCTCAACATGATTGAGATTCCATTGCAGGTATTCTTGGCTCGTAAGTTATTTTGGGCATTATAAAGTATATAAGACTTTCATTTCAGGTGAAGAAATCCAATTTATCCCTACCTACTTCATAAGTGTATTTCTACATTCCACATTGATCGGTGAAATTGAAAAGGTGACGAACTCCTTACGATGGAGAACTTCAGGTACTCACACAAAAGGGTTGCAATAGATATCTTGGGATAACCTAGTGATGCAGAAGAGTGATTGAGGTATGGGATTTTAAAACCTTATTGGTTTCAATGTTGCTTTACTTGGTAAATATGACTAGTGTATTCTGACTAACTAGCAGAGTCTCATTTCAAGACTATTCAAACCTCGTTACTTTTTTCATGGAGATTTTTTGGCTCAAAGGTGAGACATAATCCAAGTTTTGTAAGGAGAAGCATATGCATCACAAAATTCATCTTAAGAGAAGGTAGTAGATGGTACATAGGAAATAGCGTGAACATCCCAATTTAGAATGAAAAGTGGCTTAGGGATGGGACCACCCTTACTCCATGACCTCACTATATACATGTTCAAGATCAATTTTGTGTCTGACCTCTTTATGGATAATTCAAAGATATGGAACATCCATTTAATCAAAATAATTTTTTATACAATGATTGTTGGTAAAATTCTCAATACAACTCTTTTTTATTCCGTAGTTATAGTTAACAATAAAGTGCTTGGCAAAAGATTAAATTACAAGCTCATTCTTATATTTTCGAAAACAATACAAATTTAAATTCAGCTTCTCCTCTAACGGGACTTGAAACAACCTAGGTCGTTGATATAATAGTGCTGAATATTCCAAAAAAGAGACCCATGAAAACAGAATAGACGGTTATGGAAGTCCTTCATCAAAAACCATTTTGCAGGATTAAATGGTCATATGTCTTGATGTTGTGGCTACGTCCTGCATCAGTAGAAATTTAACATTTTTTCCTCCAAAGGATAGGTCTTGCATGTTATGACAAGACACTCAAAGGTGCTCCAAAATTAATCAAATGCAAAGGATGTTGAAGTATTATTGATTAATCTCGAGAGAAAAATGATGCAGTGTTACCAATGATGAATCTGGTCACATAAAACACATCAATAATGTGTTTTTTGTGACCAGATTCATCATTATGTCATGGGATACGAGGGATTGGGATTGTCTCTCGTGAAAAATTTATTGGGGGAATAAAGTGAACATTCTCACCATAAATTCTTTTAAAAAATAGTTTAGTTGTATTCAATTGAAAAAATTGAAGAGATGGGATTTCATTGGAATTGAATTTCACGGGAGACAATCTCCTCCGTGATAAGAGGCTAATTGTTATATATCATGTCCTGGCTCGCGACTCGTTGAATGCGTTTTTAAACTTGTTTATATGATTTTTGAATGGTGTTTGAGACTCTCTAGTTGCCCCAATCAATCTTCATCCTTGGTTGCTTTGAATGTCCTCCTATAAGTATTGATAAACCAATATATCATATTCTTCTTACCATTATCTATATATTTCTTAATCATGATGACGCGCCTGTCAAACTTTAAACAATATGTCTAAAAACAAAATAATGCTTCTATATAGGCCTGACCCTAGGCGTAAGCGACCAAGGTCGCCGTTTAGAGCCTCAATTTATTTTACATATTTAATAGAATTTAACTTCATAGAAAAAATATCAATAATTTATAAATCAACTTCTATAACAATTAAAGAATAATATGTATTTAGAATATGCATTAATTAATATTAAAATATTTTTTAAACAATTTTTAGTCTATATCAATATTTAAAAAATAAAAAAATATAATATTTGCTCATACGATTACTAGTCACGCATTAAATAGATTTTTACATCAACAATTATGGTTATTATTTTACAGAGATCATAGAGTACCAAGCTTTTTCAAGGAGGTTCTCTTCCCATCCCACCCCATACCTCACAACTCACAACAAGCATGCGCATTCCCGCTATTCTATTTCTTTTTAACATGCGGTACCGATCGATATGTTCGCGTCATTGTGGTTAGTATTATCTACTTCGAATATTCTCGCAATTTTGTTCTTTAAAAAAATGCTTAGATAAATTGAAGTATTTGAGTAATGTGAAATTATTATGATCGATTTAGAACAAAACTATGTTAATATGTCGAAATGCAAAGTAGCTAGTAGAGTTATTCATGGTATATTTTTATGAGAAAATCAAACTGAACCGTAACAAATTATAATTTAAGTTTACTCGAATTGAACTGAACAATTTCAATTTACTTAGAATCAAACCAAACTAAAATTATTGGTTTAGTATACTGTTTTAAAAGTTACGAACGTACTGAAATGTTAAAAGATAATTTTTTCCGAACTGAACCCTTAAACTTTTTTTTTTTCGAATTAAAACTTGTTTTTAACATTTTTCACTTTCAGTTATGGTTTGATTCAGTTTCAATTTTAATTCGATTTCATTTTCGGTTCGATTCTAAAATTATTTGTGTAATTTAATTTGATTCAATAATCAAACATAACAGTTTAATTATTTTAACTTCAATATAATACAATTTAACTATTCAATTTAACTCATGATTTTTTAACAACCCTAAGCCTAATAGCTATTTCCCAATGTACCTTGTAGAACCATATAACTAGAGTGCAAAAACCTTACTTTTGCCATCATACTAATTTATAGGTTCATACATAAAAATGGGAATTGAAAAGGGTGACATATGATTCTTTTTTCTTCTCCATGTGCTTTTCTTATTTAAGATTTTAAAAATAAGTTGACCCTTTTCCCTCTCAAATAGTGAAGACAAAACATAGGCTGTAACTGATTCAAATAAGAAATAGAGGCAGTGGTTGATATTTGAGGCACCTTTTACTCAATCCAACCATGCTTCTGCTGTTTCTGATCAATCATGGTACCAATGGTATCTAATCATACAAAGTTTTTTCTGTTGGAATAACTCAAGAATCACTTTTCCTTTGTTTCTTTTCTGCCATATCATAATAGTGGCAACATGTGAATTGAATCTCTCTTTTATTTTTCTGAAGCTTAACTGTAGAGTATCTCCACAATAGTACTAACATTATTTATACTATAAAAATAATTTATGAACTGACGGATTAAAATAATTTTTTATTATCATTTAATAAAAATTCACCAATCATTTATGTCACACAATTTTTTTTAAATAATAAAATGACTTAACATAATACATGACCGTTATTAGTTGATAGTGTAAAATTATTTTATTACATAATTTTTTTTTCTAAAAAAAATAAAAAATGAAAAATGAAATCTCCAAAGTTGATTATTCTAAAATACTATGGAACCAAGGAAATTTATAGTAACTATATTATATTTTATATGAAATAAAATGGAAAAGTTAAAGGAAAAATTTAAAATAATTTTATATTTTTCTATCAAAAATAAATTAAAATACTCTTTCTTTAAAATGTGTCAGGGTGATGCTGTTTTTCAACACTGACATGTTTATTTTCTACCATAAAACTTTAAAATATCAAACCAGAAAATGTTTACCGAATTAATGATACTTCTGCAGCAACGGAAAAGAACAACATACACAAACTTGTGAACATTTTCTTCTTTTTGATAAAGACAAACCACAAGTTTTAAGATTTATTGCACTTTTTGGAAACAAAACAAAATGTTGATGTTAGTTTAACATTGGAGTATTAAGACTAATTGATTTTTCAAAAACATGATTATATTCTTCTTCTTTTTTGTACAATTATGTTTTTTTAGTACAATCATGAATGATTATATTCTTCAAACCACAATTTCTCTTCAATTATTTTTCTATGTTAACTTATTTTAAGATAACTTTAATTAAATGATGTATTTTAAACAAGGACAATAATTAAATGTGGTAAAGTTAATTGAAATTTATTTTGCTTATATTTGATTATGAGAGAGGACATTGTTAATTGTTAAACTAAAAACAAGTTTAGTGAGTTGTCTTGCCACTCAACTTATGAGACCAATGCTATTTGAAAGAGAAAAAATTGTTATTGAATATGAATGAGGGTATTTTAAAATACATGAGAGCGAGTGATTAGCAAGAGTGAACTAGTAGTTATTTTAAAAGATAGTTAATAGGCAAAATGGGCTATCCAGTCCGCTTCAGGCCGACTCGTGACGAGTTTGAGTTTTTGACGGGTCGGGTCTAAAAACCTGAAATTTAAACGGACTACAAATTAGTTGTTTAAGTCTGGTCCTTCACGGGTTTCGGTTATTCGGACCGGCCCGAATAATATTTAATACTTATTTTTTATTAAAAAAACAATTTTTTAAATTAATTAATTAATTAATTTATAAACTATAAACTAAAAGACTAAAATATATATGACTATTGATCACTAAAACGTATAAATCAATTATATATATCATAAAGCTAAATTATTTTAATTAAATAATTAAGATTCAAGTTATGATATTAGTAGTATAATGTATTATAAAATAGACATTAATTATATAATGTATCATAGTCTTTTATTAAAATAGACATTAGTAGTAGAATGTACTATAAAATGGACATTTGTATTTTTATTAAAAAAATAATATGGACATTAATTGTATAATGTATTATAGTTTTTATAAAAAAATAGAAAAAAGTTAAATAAGCGGGCTACCCAGAACCCGGTCGGGCTAGTCCGGTTAACATCGGACTTTTAACGGACCGGACTTAAACCCTAAATCCTTGATAAACGGGCTCTAAATTTTTTGCTCAAGCCCGAATTTTTTGACGGGCTTTCGAGCCGGCCCGGTTAATCCGGCCTATTTTGCCAGCTCTAGTTAATACACAACTAATCGAATGTTTGTATTAGCTTTTTGGAAGATAAAAAAACAATTTTAGACAAAATAATTCTAAAAATATATAATTAATTTTAAAATAATTTTGAAGTGTTTAGTTCTTTTAAAATAGAATTGATTGTGATTTGAAATTTGTTTTACTTGATGTTCGAATTTAAATATGAATTTTATACTAAAATGTATTATTTAATCCACTTTTACATAAATATCACTGCAGTTTAGGTAAATCAAACACTCGGCTTAGATGATTGATCACGACTTTAAGAGTCTATGGATTACACTGACTGCAAGTGCACAGTCGTATCGCGTAGTTTTAAAAGATTGTCGAACCTACAAGGACTATAAATTGATCTGTCGTATTCTAAACCTACAGTGTATAGCTAAAGCTAACGGTTAATTGATTTGGGGGAATTTTTGGGAAATAAAACTTAAATCTAGTTGAAATACGAATAAAGCGGATATCGGTATACATGTATCTAACTTAGGCGATCCGAAGGTTTGTTGGCCAAATTTTTCGATTAATGTAAATTCTTTTTTTTCAGTAGGCAAAATTCATTTAAAAACCCTTATCTCAAACTCCCGTTTTATTGAATTAGGTTATGCTATTAAACCCTAACGTACGCTCCCGCTGTGCCGCCGAATTTACAAACAATTTTTAAAAATAAATAGAACCTAATTCATTTTAAAGTGCTTCCAGTGTATTTAAAACTAATGACTAGTTATCACTATCCGGATGAAAACCTCAAACATCCGCTCTGTTGATTTTTAATCTTTGTCTGATTTTTACTTCCGCAACAAACCTTTTTAAATTATAATTGAAAACTAAAACCAGAAAAAGCAATTTTTATAAAATAATATTTGGCCAATTTATTTCGGATCCCTTAATTCGATTAACCTATATACCGATATCTAGATGATTTAGCCAAGCATAGTATTAGTTACCAAAACAAAATTACGTATAACAATCAATAACAAGTCTGCCACTATCATGTTCATGGTATTCATGCAAACAACTAATAATAAAATAAATGCGATTAATGAAACCTGAAAATAAATGGAAAAAACTGAAACTTGAATAAACTTTAAACTTGAAGTGCAGGAGTAGCTTGAAGTACAATATTGCTGGAATAGAAATAACACGGAACTACCTAACAATTCTGAAAGTCTTGAATCAAACTAAAGGGATAATAGTTTTCTAATGCAAAATTTTTTTTTTACTAAAAGTATACTTCTCGTCATATCAAGCAAAGTACGATTTCTTAGTTCAACAAGACCATTGTGTTGAGGAGTATAAGGAGCAGTAACCTCATGCTCAATTACATTCTCATCACAGAACTTCTGGAATTCTGTAGATTTATACTCACCTCCACCATCCGTTTTGAGAATCTTTAACT
The DNA here is from genome assembly GCA_021764765.1 of Vicia sativa. Classification (NCBI taxonomy): domain Eukaryota; kingdom Viridiplantae; phylum Streptophyta; class Magnoliopsida; order Fabales; family Fabaceae; genus Vicia; species Vicia sativa. The sequence continues at coordinate 240,635,279 of CM038793.1, forward strand.
TCTGACCATTTTGTTTCTCAGCCTTCACCTTGAATTTCTGAAATTATGTAAACACCACATTCTTAAACTTGATGACTGTTACCCACGTCATTCTTGTGAACTCATCCACAAAAGACACGAAATACCTATTTCCTCCAAGTGAAGGTTCTGGAAATGGTCCACACACGTCAAAATGTACTACTCCCAAAGCATGTTTTGCTCTTGGGGCTACTCCTTATACAAATGGCAATCTGGATTGCTTGCCTTTCATGCATACCTTACATGACTTCTCAGGCTTCACAATCTTCGTAATGCCACGTACGAGCTTCTTAGAACTTAGATTCCCTAAGCTTCTGTAGTTCAGATGTCCCAACCTCTTGCGCCACAACTTACTATCTCCTTCAGAGCCTTTTGGACTAAGACACTTTGTTTCAACTGTTTCTACGTTCACCTTGAATATTCTGTTGCTTCCCTGTTCAGATTGCATAATCAACTTCTGATTTGAATCATACAACTTCAAGAGATTTTTCTTCATAACAACTGAGAAACCTTTCTCAGTGAGCTGACCCACACTCATCAAATTGCTTTTGATTCTAGGAACATACCAAACATCCTTAATCAGAACGGTCTTCCCATTATTCACTTTAACTTTGACATTTCCCATTACTTCTGCATTAAGGTAGTTATCATCAGCACATCTGATCTTTGTTCTCCTTCTAGAGTCAAAATCTATCAGCCATTGTTTGTTTCCAGTCAAGTGATTTGAACAGCCAGTGTCCATATACCACCAATCTACCAAACATCTTTCATCAGACTTATAAGCCATCAATAACACAAGTTCATCATCTAAATCTCCTTTGGATATGTTTTCTTCTTCTGATTTCCTTCATTTGTTTGACCAACAATCTCTAGCAACATGGCCAAACTTCTTACAACAGTAACATTGAACTTTCTTCTTGTCAGACTTCTCCTTCCCCTTTTGATGTTTCTTCTCATCAGAAGTTGAGGTTTCTGACTTCTGGAATCTATCACCACACATGTTCTTGGTCTCTGCCCAATAATGCTTCTGGTCCTTCTTGACAAAATAAGCTTTCAGAGCCTGCTCAACTTTCCTCTCAGAAGTTCTTTCAGTCAGACATAACTCATGCACTTCCAGACTAGTTTGCAACTCTTATATTCTCATGGTTTCCAGATCTTTAAAGTGTTCAGTTGCTACGACAATGTAATCAAATTGAGGAGTAAGTGACCTCAATACCTTCTATATGATTACTTGTTTAGAAAGGGTTTGTCCATAAGCCTTCATCTCATTAGTGATCAGAATCACTCTGGAGAAGTACTCTGAAACCTTCTCATTGTTCTTCATGTTGAGATTCACATATTGCTTTCTCAATGAATGAAGCTTTACCTTCTTCACTGATGCGTCACTATCGTAACATCTGACCAGTGTGTCCCACGTCTCCTTTGACATCGTCGAATCTGTAATCTTCTCAAACCCGTTCACATCCACACACTGATGGATGAAGAACAACACCTTCTGATCTTTCTTCCTCTTATTTCTTTATGCCTTTCTCTCTTTTTCTATTGCATCTACTGCAACTAGAATATAGCCATCAGTAACAAGCTCAAGAACATCTTGAGCTCCAAATAACACGCGCATCTGAACCATCCATCTGTTCTAGTTCTTGCCATCAAAAACTGGAAGTTTGGTACTCATATTGTCATTTTCGTTCATCTTCAACCTTGTACAGGACACTCAGATCTTCACTCACACAATGTTTCCCAATCCCACAGAATCAGAAAATGTGATTTTGTTACAATTTTGTTCAAAGATTCAGCACGAACCTAGAAAAAAATCAATCACGCAATACAAACTAACGTTTCACTCGTGATTCAGCACGAACCCAGAAACAAAATCAATCACGTGCTATAGATACCAATTTGTTAGGGCACAAGAATCAAAGATGATTGAAATAATGACAGAATAACGGCTACACAAAGGAGAAAGAAATAAGGTTGTTGTTATAAATGACATCTATGACTAGTCTATTTATACAAGGAAAAAATTGTCACATAGGCCCTAATAAAGTAAACTTAATGACCAAGATAAAAGATACAAACATAGAAAATACTAAATTACCCTTTCAATATTATTTTGAAATTATATTTAACTTAAGATAATATGTGGAAATTTGTAATACATTTTTTTGTTGTAAAACATTTTCGTAAAATAAGTTTCTTTTTTATTTTAAATATGTCTTTCTTTTAAAAATAATAAATTATTTTGATAAAACAATTTTGTTTTTCTTATTGACATTTTTATTACATTTTGAAAATAAAAGCGTGTGTATTACACCAGTACATGTTTGAACGCACTGAAATTCATATCTGAATTCATGTGAACTCACGGGTTATTATATATTATTTGTATGATTAAAGAAAATAAAAATAAAAATATTTTAAATTATGTAATAGTCTAAACACGGGCGAAATATATTTATTTTGGTTATTAATATTTATTTATATAATAAAAATAATATTTTCAAATACTATGTTATTAATTAATATTTATAAAATCAAATAATTGCGTAAATTTAAAATTATTTTTAATTTAAGATACAATATTTTTTAAGATAATATATAAAAAATTAAAATATATATTATTGATCTAAAAAAAATTTGGTAAAACAATTTTCTTTTTGTTTTAAAATTATATATTTCTTTTATAAATAATAAATTATTTTTGTAAAATATAATTTTCCAAATTAGAAGAATATTTTTAAAACAAAAGCATTCGTACCATATCAGTATGCGAACACACAAATATCTATACGTGAATTCATATGAACACACATTTATTATATTTTTTGTACAATAAAAAAACATTTTAAATAATATAAGTATTTGAACACAGGAAAAATATATTTATTTATGTTACTAATACTTATTTATACAATTAAAATAACATTTTTAAATATTATGTTATTAGTTAATATTTATAAATGATTGTGTATATTTGAAATTATTCTTAATTTAAGATAAATATATTTTAAGACAATATATTAAAAATTGAAATATATATTATTGATCTAAAACAATTCTATTTTTATTTTAAAATTATGTCTTTCTTTTATAAATAATAAACTATTTTGGTAAAATAATTTTGTTTTCCTTATTTAAATTAGAAGAACATTTTGAAAACAAAATTGTGTGCGAACGCACGAGTATCCTTATTTAATTATGTTTTTTGCGAGTTGTTGAGTTTAACTGAATTATGATTTTAATAATTTTGAGTTTTATTTTATGAGATTAATTGAAGATGTTTTTAATTATTTAATTCAACTACGATTATATTTTGAGAAAGATGGTATGCTGAGAAAATGTGCCACCCTTTTTGAGTTTTATGTCTCCATTATGTTATAAAATCGTATGTTGGGGGTTTAGGGTGTTACATAGTTGGTATCAGAGCATGTCAGTTCATTCGGCATAGGTTTGTCAACTTGATTATATCTTGGAGTGCGACATGCATGTGAAACACTATCGATGCTTATTTTCCTTAATCATTATCCAACAAAAGACCGCAGATGAGAATTAGACAAATGGGGGGAAGACCCATTAAGGGTGGCGTGACATGGGATTTTGAGGCTCGAATGAGGGAGTCTTATCTAGAGATGTTTTCTTCGAGTAATTTTGTAGGACAAAAATTCTTTGAGTGAGAAGAGTTGTAACACCCTATTTCTAATTAATTTTATTTTAAATGATTTTAGATGCTTTATATTATTTATTTGAGTACTTTATTATTTTAGTTGGAGTTTTAAGGTTGGTAGAACTTTATTAGAATAGTTACTAATTTTATTTAATTAAAATAATAGAAATAATCAAAATAAAACTTAGCTTCTAGAAGATACCAGTAAACACATTCATCGTCAGCATGACTGATGTTTATATAAAGGAGTGAAATGGCGTGTCCGGTGGAGAAAGGGCGATGTTATCTCTAAAAGAGACATCTAGGATCTAATTCTCCCGAGTTTTATCCGGTCAGAACTCTAAGAAGAATTAAATTTTCTGGGTTGATTAACATCACGGAGACCAAGTCAAAACAAAAAATAAACATACCTAAAGCCTTGGGCGAGTTGAAGTCCAAACTCGCCATTACCAATAAACATCTTGCCAAAGGAAAAGAGGTTGTGAGAAAGTTGGTTAAAGATCTAGATGAGTTCTTATTCTTTTAGAGAAGAGTCTGAAAGATTCACAAAAATCACATAGACACAGTCTCTTGCAACCCTCGCAAATAGATTTTATTTATTGTATTTTTGACGAGTTCATATGTATATGGATTTGAAAATCAATTATAATCATTTTGAATATATTGTATGAAATTATGGTTGCAAATAGACTTTATTTATTGTATATTTGACGAGTACATATGTATATGCATTTGAAAATCAATTATAATCATTTTGAATATATTGTATGAAATTATTTTTTGAGTATGTTATATGAATTTAGTTAAGTTAATTTAAAATTATTTGCAAAATATAGATTGTATAAAAAAATGAATAATTTAAAGAAAAAAATATAATAGAATATAACTGTTACATGTATTATTTAAAAAATATATATAATAATGAAAAATAAATTAGACCCTTTTAAAATAACGTAAAAGTTATAAGTAGATTATTATATAAATATTATGCAAAAATAAACAGTAATGTGTAAGAAAACACTTTCTAAATGATATTTGGTGAGATATTAAATTTAGTAGTCTAGTTATAGTTTAAAATGATTATTGAGATGTAAATAGATTTAAACTATGAGCAGAAAAAGAGAAAAGCACAGGCAAATCTCATAGTAAACAGAAAGCAGGGAAATAAGTGTATATGACTAATAGTTATATAGTAACATACCAAAACTAGAACAACAAGAAGTCGTTGTAGTATAGTGGTAAGTATTCCCGCCTGTCACGCGGGTGACCCGGGTTCGATCCCCGGCAACGGCGATTTTTTTCATTCTTTTTCTTCATTTCGTTTTAAACCCATAATGGACCGGGCCGGATGGGCCTTCATTTGATACAAATAAACCAGAATATATCGCTGTCCGTATACCCCTACCCTAAAGCATCTTCTTCATAAATATGTGTCCTCTTTTGCTAATGTTTTTTAATTATATATTAAAAGAACTAGTATGTAATTTATTATGTTTTAAATTATAATATATATTATATTATTATGTATTCTTTTGGTTTTATTTTTGGTACAAAGATAATTATGCACTTAATTTTTCAAATATATTTATTAATAGAAAATTCAGACACCTTCTTATCTCAAACAACTTTGATTATGACAATAAAAATAAAAATTTGTACATGTTGAATCTCATATTCATTTTTCAAGAGTATTATAACCCATGCGAAATTACTAAAATCGTTTAGAAAAAAACTTTAAAAAACTGTTTTCTAAAAATTAGGACAAATATAAAGACAACAAAGGTTGAAAAGATAATATCGAATACTGTTTTCTAAAAGTTGTCAATTTTTTTCTAAAAACTACAAAGTCTCGTAATTCACTACTACTTAAGTGTAATTTTCACAAGAGATTCGCTCTATAAGTAGCTCCATAAATATATGACTTGTGAAGATCCATCTTACGAATTTTCTGATAGTTACCAATAAAATATTCAAGGAAAGTGAGGTGGGCACTAGTGAATTTTATGACGTCAAATACTAATAATGTGGTGCTTAAGTATTCCCCCTGTCACCCGAGTTCGATCCCCGTAATGGTGCTTTTTCGTTCTTTTTCTCATCATTTCATTTTAAATAAATTATCTTTTATATGTTAAAAGAACTTTGGCTCGTGAGATGTAATTTTTTTAAACTTCAATTAGTAATATATAAAATCAGAGAGTAAATGTAAAAATTATCAAATTGTATAGAGGACTAATATAACATATTCATTTTTTCAGGTTCCAACATAGTCAAACTTTTGTTTTATTTAAGCAACATGTTTACGAAAGAAGAATATAAAAGCAACATATAAGCAATTACACTTTTGTGATCCTTTCTTTCACGTTTGTAGGAAAGTAGAACTAAATCTCACGTTTCAAGTGAACAAATAGAAAACAAAGTGTTACCACCAAATGCCAAAATTTGTTTTGTTTTTCTTCATGAAAACTAATCCATTAGTACTTATCTCACAAAACCTTGATACTTTTGTGAATATTGAATTATTTATCCTTCACATTTAAATCCAATATAGATTTGAGTAGCATCTAAAGCCAACAAGGACACGTTCCTAGTTTTTAGGAAAACAATTGACTGGTTTTTCTACTTAATTCCAAATTATTCATTTTACCAAGTCCCAATTCTGAATAAATGTTATGTCAAGGAAATAAAACTCTGAATAAATATTTCTACATTTTGTCAAAGACATATATACCTTTATGCAAGCGTATCATTTAATTTAGTCACCGGACAATTTAAGGGGTGGGATATTAGGAATTTGGTCTTTTAGTTTTGTTGTTTTTTGTTTTTTATTTGGTCTTTTAATTTAATTAGCATAATTGTACACTTAAACCAATCATTCTACGCAAGGTTTAGAATTATTGTTTGAGAATGTGTAACTTTTATTCTAAAGTTTAGTTGACAATTGTTTGCTGAATTAAGGATGAATTAAGGAGGATGTTGATCCAAAGTTCAAGTCTTGATAGTGACGTTTGTTTGTATTTTCACCTCTTCTCATATTTAGAGGGTAATTTTAGGATATTTATCTTTATGAATTCAACCTTTTTATCTCCCACCTCAAGGGTCAACTTTTCCATCTTAACATTGATGATTCCCCAATATTACGGGACATTGGAATTGATCTTTTTCAATATTTCCATAGACATTTTGAATTAGGCCCCTACCTTACCCTTCACAAATCTTTGAAGAAAAAGGGCCACTGGACCGAAAGAAAGAGGAGCAACATAAGGTGCTTCCTTCTCTACCTCTCCGATAACCTTTTTTTTTGGTGGTGTCGACGGGTTTTCCTTAATATCTATATTTTTCTCACCAGAATTCTCCTCAACTTCACTATTATTTCCCCCGAAACTTTCAACTTGTTTTCTACTTCTGGTTGTCACAATATTCACACGTCCCTCAAGGAAGGGTCTTAGAGGGATATATGCAGGTTGAGAGATTTGGGCCTCCAATGCATTGCTGTGAGTTGCGAGGGACTCAACCATAACTGTTAGCGGCCTAAGGACTTCACTAGTATGGACATTTTGTTCGCTGAGATCTTCATCTTGGAGATTTTGCGTCGCAACAAAATTCTCCATTATAGTTTCTAGGTTAGACTTCCTAGGAGTTTTTGTCGCAACAAAATTTTCCATTAACTTTTCAAGGTTGGAATATTGGGAACCCTGTGGTCCCATGACTTGTTGGGAGTAGTTGTTGTAAGGAAAATTCAGGTAGTTCATTCACCCTTGATTATATGTGTAGATGTATGGGTTTTTCTGGTTATAGTTCTCATAATTGACCATATTTTAGTTAGACCCTCTGAAGAGATCATTTTGAAAAAAGACTATTTGCGAATAAATAAATAATTACACAAAAAGTGATTTAGTTTATAATGTTAGAATGAAATTTCAATATTAAAATTATCTCCTCGACAATGATGCCAAAAGCTTGACGTGTTTCAAGGCCGCAAGTGCACGACAATGCAAAGTAATATAATAAGATCAAACTCACAGGGAGATGGGTTTGTGTACTAATTCTTATCCTAATGACGTGTAGCTAAAGCAATCAAATATTCATAGGTTAACAACAAAAAGAAAAACATGACATGTGGTACATGTTATCTATCCCAAATTATCTCATTAACTCTTTGATTTCAATTATGAGAAAATAGAACAAGCTATAGAAAAGTATAAAAGTAAACTACACTCACTTTTGCAGCGTGCGTATCTAGACGTGTTTCTAGAACAACTAATCAACTTTCTCAATTGAGAATAAGACACCTTGTCAATTGCTCGGGCAACATCCCCACATAACAAGAGGGATCACCCTAAGGATTAATGACATGTATAAATATCCCATCTCTTTAGATAGGAAGGAAACACTTCACTGTGATTCTCTAGAGAAAAGGTGGTCAACATTCTCCTAGTTATAAGGGAGAAATTGTTGTCCTAAGAATTTATTAAACCCTAGGATAAAAAGACCTTTATAATACTTCTCTAACAGGGAGAAAATTAGTTAGACCTAACTCATACACATATACCTAAGCAGTGCACATAAATACACGACCTCTCACCTACGAAACAGGTACTCAAATGCACCATAAACACATCCCCATATAACTTGTTGTCGTTGTAGGCTAGCCCCAACCACTATACATCATAATATACCTATAAAAACTATGAATTTCCATGTCCTTGAAGGAAGAAACATACTTGTACTCTTTTTACCCGTACACATTGTAATTGTTCACTTATATAATGAAGGAAAACCAAAAGCTAATTTATTTTGTAAATATATTTTAAAACTGTCTTTTATTTATTAAAATTCATATGAGCTCTATTAAAACATGTGAGTCTCACAAGATGGGATAAACTTGAACTTTAACCAACAAAAAATTATTAAAGATATATGTTCTAACATTATTCCTTCTCTAGACATTAATATATTTGTGTGAGAATTTATTTCTACACCTAGTACCCTTCTTCAATACCTGTTGCGAAAAACTCAAAATATCCCAAGAATTCACAAGTGCACTTGCGAACGCACCATAAACGTGTTTCTTTAGATTTACTTCGAATGTGCACTTGCAAAGTCACCTGTTAGCTAATTTCGGAAGTGCATATGCAAATTTTCCTTTGGGAAGAACATTCAACATTATTCAACATAATTGATACCATTCATTCAACAAAATTCAAAGAAATTACATAATTATTTATGCACAAAATGAAAATTACATATTATTATAAACGAGAAGTTGAGGATGTTGCAACATCTTGATAACATTTGTTGCTGATCTTTGAAGCCTCGTATCTATCTCAATCGGATCCTTGGAAGAGTATTGTTGAAAGGTATCCCACATAACCTCTAAATCTTCATCGTTATTCAGTTGAAATATGGTGAACTTGATGTTTCCTTCACTGTCAAGTGAAGGTGAACGATACTCAAGCTTGACCACCTTTATATTCTCTAGATACTGCATGAGAGAATGCAGTATCGTAATGAGATCGGCTAACGACGTGTCTTGCGAGAACCTGAATTGAAGTGAAGATTGTGCACCACTAAAGTAGACAAAAGCAAGGTACACATATGTTTGTGTCATTTCTAGTTTAGGTTTGTGATGCATAATGAAATGGTTTTAGACTCAATATATAGAAAAATTGGAGTAATATGGACCAAAGAAATCTTTTAAGGCCAAAATTCGCAAGTGCATATGCGAATTCCCCATATTTTTACACAAATAAGGGGAATTCGCATGTGCACTTACGAAATCACCACGTTTTTTTAAATAAAAATAGGAGGTGAATTCGCATATGCCCTTGTGAATTATTCCTTGTGTTATTATTTTTAAGAATCTAAGGTTAATTCGCAAGTGCACTTGCGAATTCTGCAGAAACAAAAATAGAACCATTGTTTGCACCATTAATTATAGATTTTTAGATTTTGGGACATGAAAAAAACAAATAATTGTAAAACTAAATATAGATAATATGTTATATATGTATTAAAATATATTGATTTTACAATATGTTTGACAATACATTCAAAAAATGATCTGATTATATTCTAAAATGCATCGAAAAAGTTGTTGCCGCTTAAATCTAAAACCGAATCTTTCTTCGATTTCTCATTATTCGATTCTCTTTGAAGCTCCATCAAATTGGTGAACTCCATCATTCTATCCAAAAAATATCCGGCCAAGTTTTCGCCTCTTTTCCATGATGTTCAGTCCATTGCACGAATGTGGCCGGAATAGGACAATCCGGTTTCAAATAAAGTTGAACAAAATGACATGACCTAAGGTACCCAATACACATGTTGCATTCGAATGGATCTTTAGACGGGGAGTCCGACGAGTAAAACAAGTTTCTAAAAAATCATACCTTATCAAGTCGATACAAACCATCTCATATGCAATTGCTATAAGATGACTCATATTGGAGCAAGAGCATGGTGAACTTTATTAAACTTGTCCGTCGTCACATATAGGAGAGTGTAAAGTTTACTATGCATCGTCAACTCAGAAATAAGTGTTCAGCGCACAAGAGTATGTTTCTCCTCTCCTTGACTATGATCTATCACAACATCAATCCTTTTATCAACGTCTTTCACCTCACTCGGCTTATCGTCTTCATTGAACTTGTCCAGAATCTTTACGATAGTTTTGACAATGTTGTCGGGGTCCACCATACCTAACATGTTCGAAAAAACTTAAATTCTGTTAAACCAGAATTCTGGTTCTGTAACAAATTTTATTTCACAAGTGCATTTGCGAAGTGACATTGTTTTCGTCTTTAACAAAACAACTTCAATGCAGCTAATGCATGATGAAGGGATATAAGCTTACCTCAAATTGCAACTTTCAATGTTCACTTTGCTAATCTCAAACACTTAAAACTTGATTTGGAGATGAAATTTCATTGAAAATGATTGAAGTTTTGAGGGTTTTTTTGTTAGAGGAAAAGAAAATGAATGAAATAGTGTGAATAAGTGACCATACAACATTATAATATGGAAATGGAAGTTTCACATGTGCACTTGCGAATTCACCTTTTAGGATGTTTGCAAATGCACATGCGAAACCCCCACAATATTTTAAAATCCAACGTTTAAATAATAAAACGTTTAAAATAGAGTAACTTCGTAAATACACTTATAAAATGTATTTTTAAATTTTCAATGGTAAAAACCATCACTATCACTACTAAGTATAAAGAGAAATTCTATATTTGTATCTGATATGCCTCACCCTACAATGATCATTTTACTTCACTTTCACATTCCATTTGTTGCATATCTAATCTCATACACAAATTCTATTCCAAATTTAACTTTCAACCTCACATAAATTAACAATTCACATAAGGGAATCTATTTCAAATTTAACTTTCTTTGTCTTTCTCCAACTTTTTTTTAAAGATTCTGTAGGCATATAAAAGCAAGGATATTTGTATCTTCCACTTTTCTTCCCATCAAGAATATATAAACCATCTTCTCCAATCTTTCATCTGCACCCACCTTTTCTACATTTCATTGCTCATGTTTTGTTGAACTCTTCATTTAAACATGGAGGCTGTTCTTCAGTCAAAAGGGTTTCACTCTCTTCCCTTAAACCCCAAAAACAGATTCTTAAACCCATCACATGGCTTAAAGCATAGATTTTTCTCACCAAACCCCAAAATCCTTGGTGGCTTTTCTCTATCTAATAATGGGTTGCATAAACTCAATATCTCTACCTTAAAAGCTAAGAACTTTGATCAAAAAGGCAAAAGCTTTTTCATATGCAAAGCTGAAGCTGCTAGTGGTGATGGGGAAGGAGGTTTTGATGAATCAGAAACTGAACAACCAAAGCTTTTGGGTGTTGAAGTTACCACACTCAAGAAGATTATACCTCTTGGGATGATGTTCTTTTGTATCTTATTCAATTACACAATTCTAAGAGACACAAAAGATGTTCTTGTTGTTACTGCTAGAGGAAGCAGTGCTGAGATAATACCGTTTTTGAAAACTTGGGTTAATCTTCCTATGGCTATTGGTTTCATGTTGTTGTATACAAAACTGGCTAATGTTTTGTCAAAACAAGCACTTTTTTATTCTGTTATTGTTCCTTTTATTGCTTTCTTTGGTGCTTTTGGGTTTGTTTTGTATCCTCTTAGCAACTATATTCACCCTGAGGCATTTGCTGATCACCTTCTTAACATCCTTGGACCACGATTTCTTGGACCGCTTGCAATTATGAGAATTTGGAGTTTCTGTTTGTTCTATGTCATGGCTGAATTGTGGGGGAGTGTTGTGGTTTCTGTCCTGTTTTGGGGGCTTGCCAATCAGGTAGCTTTTTCATCTTTGTGGCTTTGGTACTTTGTTGCTATTAGTTCATTTTGGATTGGTTCGGTTTTGTTATAATCTGTTGATGATCATTTTTTATTCTAGTATCCTAAACTAATCATGTCCTCTTAGTATTATTCTCGTTAAGGCGTTTATTGGAACCAGCTCATTATGAAGTACTTAGTGTTTGTGAAGGAGAAATGAGAATACTAACTTTTTTTCCTGCAGATAACAACAGTTGATGAAGCAAAGCGATTCTATCCGATGTTTGGACTTGGGGCCAATGTAGCCCTTATATTCTCCGGGAGGACGGTCAAGTACTTTTCTAATCTGAGGAAAACTTTAGGTCCTGGTGTTGATGGTTGGGCCGTTTCTCTAAAAGCAATGATGAGTATTGTTGTTGGTATGGGACTTGTTATCTGTTTTCTCTATTGGTGGGTGAACAATTACGTTCCTCTTCCCGCTCGTAGCAAGAAGAAAAAGGTACTCTTTTAGAAGCAAAGTAATAATATAGCATTGGTTTCATTGTTATCTGGCTTTTAATCTAGTATTTAGATAAGGTTTCATTTTTATGGCATGTTTGGCTCAAGTGTGTGTATATAAATAAATCAAGATATAATCTGCGTGCAACTCCTGAGACTAATCTCTCAAGTAACTGAAACGAATGATGTTTTACATTGGTTTGCGTTGTTTCAGGAGAAGCCTAAAATGGGAACAATGGAGAGCTTGAAGTTCTTGATGTCTTCAAGATATATAAGGGATCTTGCAACTTTAGTGGTTGCATATGGAATAAGCATTAATCTTGTTGAAGTTACATGGAAATCAAAGCTAAAAGCTCAGGTAATAATATATAACCTTTTTCACTTTTGGTTTTCTTACACTCACCTTTGCGAATTGTGCAGTTTCCTAGCCCGAATGAATACTCATCCTTTATGGGCGACTTCTCAACTGCAACCGGAATCGCTACCTTCACGATGATGCTTGTGAGCCAATTTATCTTGGACAAATATGGATGGGGAGTTGCTGCAAAGATCACACCTACCGTATTGCTTATGACTGGAGTTGGTTTCTTTTCTCTCATATTATTCGGCGATCCACTCGCACCCGTTATTGGAAAGCTTGGATTGACTCCACTTCTAGCTGCTGTATATGTTGGTGCCTTGCAAAACATATTCAGCAAAAGTGCTAAGTATAGCTTATTTGATCCATGCAAAGAAATGGCCTACATACCCTTGGATGAAGATACCAAGGTTTGGGATTGGGACTCTTTCTCCTGCATTATTTCTAAAAATACGAGGCTTCATAAACACGTGTTAAACTTCTTGTTGTAGGTGAAAGGGAAGGCAGCGATTGATGTTGTGTGCAATCCATTAGGAAAATCCGGCGGCGCTCTAATTCAGCAGTTCATGATTCTAACGTTTGGTTCACTAGCTAACTCAACTCCATACTTGGGAGGTGTTCTTCTTGTGATTGTTCTTGCATGGTTATCAGCAGCCAAGTCACTTGACACTCAGTTTACCGCATTGAGACGCGAAGAAGAACTCGAGAAAGAGACGGAAATATCAGGTTCTGTTAAGATACCAGCTGTGGTGGCCGAGAAAGAAGATGGAAATGGTTCTGTTGCATCTACAAGTACAGAAGCAAGTGAATCTTCAAACTCCACACAATAATCAGTGATATAGATAGAAAGAATAAGCAACAGTCATTTAAGAACTGTTGGTTGAAATTGTAAGTTGTAGATTTATCTGTGTATATAGAATAAGTTTGCTTTTCACTTTTTTCAAGTACTGTTATAATCTATTTTTTTAGTCACCATAGATAAGTGAATTAATTTTCATTTCTCTATAAAATGAAAGAATGATACTTTTTTAATAACTTTTTTAGTCTCTATAGAATGCAATTCATTGGATAATTTTGAAAACCATTGATGGATAATTGTTTAAGTTATATGGGGATTTGATCAATTTGCAGACAAGGTTTGGTTTGTCACAATTTGTCATAAAATCCAGTACTTTCAATTTGTGTAAAAAACTTGTCATTAAATGTGTTTTTATATCTTTCTACGATGTCACTAGTCTTGTAATTATATCAACTGTGAGTATATAATTAAAATAGTAAAACAATGTCGTAATTGTATTATTGTGGATGAACAATTAGAGAGAAATAGTAATTATGAAAATAACAAACAGATAGAGAATATCTATCCGTCCATAAGCACACAATGCTTCCCTCACGAAGACGCTGATTCTTAACCTAATAGAATAATTAAATACATACTTCCCTCCCTTCCTTTCCTACTTTATAGACACAAACTTAGGTGATTAATCTCTCTCTTCCCTATTTTATCTCCTATAATTATTATAACCAACTCTTATAATTATAGTAACAACTCAGATAACTATCTTTCTCTTCCTTCTCTATTTTATAGTAACAAATGATGGCCTATGTAACACTCGAGGCCAAAGAAGGCGACGGGTGGTTACACCGCATGTAACACCTGAGGCTATGCATTTACACCGCATGTAACACCTGAGGCTATGCATGTATGAGACTGAATGGTTGAAGGAGGCTTATAAGGATTAATTGGGACTACCTATACCAACAAAATGCATCTTCTTTTCGGTAGCCTAACCATAAGAACTCCATAGTTAAGCGTGATTGACTTGGAGTAGTAATGGGATGGGTGACCGTCAGGGGCGTTACAGGCCACCCTACCATTCAGGCCACCCTACCATTCACGTTTCTATCAACTCCCACCTCCATAGGAACAAACTTGTCCTCAACAGTACTTCACTCCTAGGACGACATCTAAACTTCCCAACTCAAGAACCATAGCATCCACGGTCACCACACACGACCACATGTTAATTATTATCCCTTTACATACTCCTAATGAAGTCACCTTATGTCCATCAGCAATATGGGTGACTTTTAGACCTAAGGTAGTTGTAACCTTTAGGGGAAAGGAAATTGTGGCTAGCACCACTGTCCACAAGCACCTCGATGTCCATATTCATCAACTTTCCTTCGATCTTCATGATATGAAACTCTCCCATGTTCCCTATAATTAGCTTATACTCCACCTCTTTTTCTTCGTCAACATCAGAAGTAAGAGCCTCCATGACAACAATTTCACCTTCTTTATTCACACACTCTATTTCCGCCAAAATCAACACTCTCATGGACTTCTCTAGGCATTTATGAAGCGTTGGGTGGAACTTACCCCCACACTTAAATCAGAGCCCCTTAGCTCTTCTTTCATCCATCTCATTGTTCGGAATGCTTCGAACCCCTTCCCATTTATGTGAGGAATTCTATTGACGAGTACCTTCTGTTTTCTATCCAGTTGAACGCATTGAAGACGTGGGATGTTAGGTATAACCCACTGAACTCGTTTTCTAAGTCGGGTTGGACCAACCCGAATTTGAGGACTTATTGGAATTATCAATGGAGTTTGGCCCATTTGGTGTCTTTTCTAACAGCCTAATCCAATCACCGCAATTACCACGCTCACCTTTTGGCTTCTTTGTATACCTAATTTCCCCATCATCATTTTCCTCTTTTAATTCATCTTCGACATCTTTAGCAATTCACATTATCTGCATCCGTGTCACAGGATTTAGAGTGCGAACGCGCCTTCTAATTGGAGGTTTCAATCCACTCATGAAATACCCTAAATATTTCTCCTCTTGCAATCTCCCCAACTGTGATGAAAGAAACTTAAACGGCTCCACATATTCTTCCATGCTTTCGGTTTTACGCAAGGTGGATAGATCCTCAAATGGATTTTCCAACAGGCGACCACCGTAACGCGCGATCAACGATTTCTTCACTTTCTCCCAGGACAGACTGTCCTCTGTTTATGTGAGTAAGTTGAACCAATGGATTGTTGCACCCTCCATACTCAGTCGAGCCAATTTCACCTGCATCACATTCGATGTATTCTAAACGTCGAAGTAAATATCAGCTTGAGTGATCCACGCCACCGGGTCACCCCCTTCGAACAAGGGAAGATTCACCTTCTTCCCCGCAAGGCGCGATTCGCTCTGTGACGAATCACCAAAAGATGTATCGGCCTCTTGTGTTTTCTTACCATTTTGTTTGCTCAATTCACTAAATAGTATACTTTATTGTTGCATCTGCAGAGCTAACTCCTGTAGAGTCGTTGTTACATTCTCCATCTATTTCTCCAAGGCTTCAATCCGATCACCCATCTTAGGTTTACTTGGCATCTACAATCTCTGTCGGTATTTGTATTATTGTGGATGAACAATTATAGAGAAATAGTAATGATGAAAATAATAAACTGATAGAGAATATCTATCATCCCCTAAGCACACATTACTTCCCTCACCAAAGTGGTGATTCTTAACCCTAATAGAATAATTGGATATCTACTTCCCTCCCCTCATCTCCTATTTTATTGACACAAACTTAGATGATTAATCTCTCTCCCTTTCTCTCTTCTCTATTTTATCTCCTATAATTATAGTAACAACTTAGATAACTATTTTTTTCTTCCTTCCCTATTTTATAGTAATAGATGATGGCCCACCATGCAATTCATGTTTCTATCAAAAAATCATTCACATTCAATGAGTTTGTTACTATAAGGAAGGTTGTGAGGACCTAAGTAGTGATGTGTTTTAGTGCACCCAGTTCATAATTTTAGATGTGTCACAACATGGATGTAGATAAATTTTTAATAGGTAAAATAAGAGCAATAAACACATATTATTGTGTAGAGGTGTATGCCTTAAAAAAAAATCTTTAAAGATGAAGAAAATAAAAATATGCTTTAAGATTGTCAAAAACTAAAATGTCAGAAAAGTAGTAAAATAAATTGGCGGATAATGCTGGAGTCGTGGAGAAGATGTTTGATAGGTCAGTCAACTGTCTTGAGCCAAGCAGCTGTCGATTGGTCGAAGTTGGGAGTGATTAGTTGGAGTTGAACCAGCGGTTTGATGGAGTTAGTTCAGCGGATGGATGAAGTCGGGTTAGGCGATTGGCTGAAGTCGAGCGGCGGTAGACAACAGTGGGTCCGACTGGATTGAGGCGACAATATTCGATCATCGGGTCTGGTTCAGGTGATTCATGGTATCGAGTTTGGTTGTTTCAATTTGCGGATCCGTCCGTTAATTGGTTGTGTTTTTTTGCTACAAATTCGATGATTTTAACATAAATAAATGTATCTATATCATTATTGTCTTCACATCCATTAGAACTTCGAAACTAAAGATATAGAGAAATTTCTATGCTTGTATTATTAAAATTTGAGAAACCTTTGAAGGTATCTAAGGGGAATAAAAAACACTTCTAAACACTTTAGATTTGTGTGATTCCTATATATAGAGTTGGAGATATCGATAAATACTTGGTATGAAAATTGAGTTCGTTCTGGGAAATTTTGATGAGTATTTTCTTGTAACTCTGTTTTAATCTCTTGTAACAATTTTTAGAAGTATAGTGAATTGGAGAGTTTCCATCTCCTTCAAAGTAGACCGGTTTGATTGACCTTATTAAGCAAGTTTCTTTATGTTTATGTCTTTTATCTTCCTCTTATTTGTTGTGGGTTTTCTTAAACTGTTTGAGAGGTTGATTTGATTGCTTGAAGCCATTTACTTCAGTTGTCGATGTTCCTTGTCCCACACATCTTTACTCTTGACGAATTTAATATTAAAATTAAATTTCTACCAGAGTTTGATGTCTTTGAACATATAAACAAATTTACTATTATTGTTAGAGTTTTCACAATAAGTGGCGCTCGTTGGTGGACAAAAGAGTTTTGTTTAAAAGTTTGCACCACGGGTATTAAATAAGATATTGAGAAATTTTTTAATTTCATATACAATAATTTTGGTTTGTAGAAAGTTAAGATACAAGCAAGCTTAACAAAACAAAGTGTATTTAAGTATCTAAGGGTAAGGAATTGATGCTTGCACGCCTAACACAAGAAGAGAAGACCAAAATTGTGAATAGGGTCAGAATTGTCGTTATTTTGTGTTCTAGAAATAAAGTTCTAAGGAAATATTACAGAGAGAAGGCCGCAGTGTTAATGTGGACAAAGTTTGAATCATTGTATATAACGAAGTCTTTGACTCACAAATTGTGTTTGAAAAAAATAACTTTATGCATTCCTAATGATAAAGAACAAATCCATTTTGGACCAGTTGACATAATTTCACAAGATCGTTGATGATTTGGAGAATATTGAGGTAAGGATTGATAACGAGGATAAAAAATATACTCTTGTTGAAATGATTACCTTAATCTTTTTAGCACTTAAAGGATAGTATTCTTTATGGTAAAAAAAGTATTATTTCTTTGGATGAGGTTTGGGCATATGTAAGATCTAAGAAGCTTTCTAAGGTGAAAGAATCGATAAGGATATTGGTGAAGTTTTGAGTGTCTCAAAATAAGGAAATGAGCGTAAAGGGATGTCTAAATCTATGAGGTTTGATAAGTCAAAGTTAAAATACTTTATTTGTCATGAAACAAAAGAATTGTCCCAAAAGGAAAGATAATGAAGTTTATGTTTATAATGGTTTTGCCACAAACGAGGGCATATATTAAAGTGTTTGTGCACTTGTGGTGTCGAGAGGTTGAAAAGAGTTGGGTCATTGGCTCATGTTTTTCTTATCATATGTGTTGAAAAAAGATTGTGCCATGGTGGGTAAGAATCAATTTGAGGTGGATGTTCCTGCTATTGATACCAATAGTTGGGAGGGAATGTTGTAATGACCTTTGATTATCACTTTAGTCATGATAGGGTAATAAAGGAGATTATGTCATATCAAAAAGACAATTATGTTGCCCTTGCTTGTTATGCTTTTGAATGTGACTGAATGATTGCAAAACTCATAGAGACTTTGAAGGAGACATTCAAACGCAAAAGGAGTCAAATGTGTTTAAATAATCATATTTGTGGGCTTGTTAGATCATCTAAGAAAGAAAATTTCATTGGAAGCTACTAGAAGCAAGTGGTAAAATCAAGGTTCAAGTTTGAAAATTACTAATGGATGCAAATTGACATCGCTACTCTCAATGGATCTAGATTTTTTTACCCAACATCCTTGGGCTATTCGACTAATACCACTTAAAATATTTTAAATATTAAAGAAAAAACTTTTTTTTCTAAAAAATCTTATTTTCTTTAATTTGAAAAACAAAGTTTTGTTTGTTAATAAACCCTCTTAAGTCTATTATTTATTTATTTTTAAATTATAAAGTCTTTTTATTTATTAATAAGTCATTTTAAGCCCTTACTATTATTTATTTATCTTGGCTTTTTATTCTTTTTTAATATAAATAAATAAAAATGATACTTTATGTCTTTTTCTATAAAAAACTAATAACTTATTTCATAAAGTTTTAAAATTTTGATATAAAGTAATGCATTGTTATTAATGTTGTTTAAAAATTAAGTTTCGGGTCTTTAATTAATAAGTATTTTATTTACGCATTTTTTATAATACAATAACATAAAAATAAGTTATATTATAGTATTATTTTAGTTAGTATATATCATTTTTTTAAATATATTTTGGCGAAATTTGAGATGATTCTATACATCTTTATTCTTAACATATTTAATATTAATGTTAAATTTCAAAGAGAATTTAGTGTGTATTATTGTTGTTATTGTTAGAATTTTTACAAAATACTCATCAACAAATTTTGATCCTCTCATATTCGTGTGCTATTATATTTTTACAACTTGTTTAGAATTTTCCAATACCATTCTAAATAAAAACACTATATTTTTCTCAAGTATATTTCTGAATAGGGATGAAAATAGGGGTTCACGAGCTTTTTATGTGTGACATGTTTTGATGCAAAACATAAATAAAGTTTGTCAGTCACATGTAGGGTAGGAGAACCTTCATCTCTAGGTTTCCATTCCTTCACCTCCTTCCACTTTCCACCATTATATGTCAAGTGTCAAGTATCAATATAACTTCAATTAAACCTAATGCAAACAATAGTGTAGATGTGACATATTATTAAGAAAAAACAAAACAAACAATATATTGGATTCCTTTATATTGTGAAAGTTTGAATAATGGAAACTGTGAAAGTTTAAAATAGAAAATAAAACTTCACTAGCAATTTTTAGTTAAGTTTATCATAAATTTGTAATGAACCAAACCATGATTCTACTATGTGTTTTTCACATACCAACATAACAAATATTTGTTACTGTCATTTATGTGATGGAAACTGCTGACCAAATATCACGTTTTTCATTTTTCTTTATTATATCACATTTCTTATTATTTGTTTTTTTAAAATAAATCTGTAAATTATATTTCAACTAATAAACATTATTATTTTAAACAACCACATTCTCTCTCTAATATGTTTTAGTAATATAAAAAATTGTAATATAATTTATATTAATTAGATTGAATCGGAATAGGTAAAAGTTCAGAATTTAAAGAATTGATCAGAATTTAACAGATAAGTTTAAATATAACTATAATATAATATATAATATAGTATATGATATTAGCATATATTTTAAAATATTTTTATATTTTACAAAATAAACAATATTTTTTATACTACGTTAATAAATTTAACCGAATTGATATTATATTTGTAAAACAATAAAAACTAATATTTAATTATACTCTTATTTATTTATATTTTTTAAAAACTACACAAAGAATAAAAGAGATATCAAAATAATTATATGAGCCTGTTTACATTATTTTTTTCAAAGCTAGTGTATGTTTAAAGTTTGGGGATTGTTCTTCCCACTTTTAGCCTTTTAGCTGTGCAGAATCACTAAAATATTTGAAAGTATCTTTACAATAGTATTAAAATTAGTGGATTAAATTAAAATGTTTTTGAAAATCTTGACGATTTAAAATTAGCCTTTGGAGTAATGCGCATTCCATGAAAATTTTAAATTAAAATGTTTTTAAAAATCTGAAATATATTTTCGGTATGCATTATATTTTGAAATATTTGGGTGAAAACTGAAAATATATTTCCGATTACATACTAAATAATATAATATTAAGAGTTTATTCCAAATTTGATCTCAATACACGCTTTATTTAAAATTACATATAGTCTAAAACCGGAAATATACTTCTAGTTTACACCCAATCCTTTTCAACGTGATTTGCATAATATAAGATGCTAACCAAAAATATATTTTCAATTTTCAAAAATATTTTTAAAAATTTATATGATACATAAGAAAATTATAGAGGTGGATTAAGAAATCCACTTAAAATTAACCCTCAGATACCTTCCATATAAAGCAAAATATTTTATAAATGAGTCACTTTTTTTTTTATTTTAAAACAAAATACAAAAGTTATCCTCCATATTGATGGAAGAGTGGTTAAGTTTTAAATACATCTTTGAATACACTTTAAATTTATAATAGTGTGTTTATTTAACGAGTTATTAGATATTATAGAAGTTGTATTTTGTACTAACTCTCATGACTAAGTTTCTCTTTTGGACACAAAATTGTTATAAATTTGACATATTTTAATAAAACATATATTTTAAGTAATTTATGCAAATTACACATGATTATTATTCAATTAAATTATATATTTATGTAATTCAATCAAAATACCATATATTAAGTCAAAATACAAATCATACATTTTCACAAAATACAAATTATCAAAATACAAAGAAAAATCAACTACTGCGTATATATGAGCCTTGAGTCCTCTCGTGCCTCATGTACTACAATGCATGTCTAGCCTCATCTATCATAGCCTCTATAGTGGCTCTCCTAGGAATTCCTTTTTAAACGCCCTCTTTATATGTCTACTCGCACAATATCCACAATATGTTGATAGGTTGACAACACATCAAAGACTTAGTCCATCCTAATATGTTCTTCTTCCAATATCTCCTGATGAGTTGACCTAGGTTGCTCTCCCTTTGCATATGGTGTCATGTAAGGATATGACACTATAAAAAATCATTGAATGTAGTCATGTGTAATACTCCAAGGATAAGGAGCTAAAACACCATGCACATCCTCATGGACCTAGTGATAAAGGTACTCCACAAACATGTCATCAACATTTCTAATGCGGAGTGTCGAATGAGCAACAACAATGAAGGCTCTAGGAATACCCTGCATATACCTAAAATGGTGTTTGACTCGCTCGGGTAGATTTAGATACATCAGTCGTGACCTATAAGCCAATACTCTAAAATAGAAGGATAACTCATCAAAGGGATATGTCTCACAGTGATATATTGTGTAAAGTTTATATCATCTGCCGTAATACAGTCAAGATAAAACTCGAAATGACTATGTCGCCTGATTCCATATGAGCAGGATGAAGGAGCAAGCACATGGCAAAGTATCGATGCAGTCATCCACGTAGGCCCAACTCGAGAGACGTGGAAAGAGTTAGAGATTCATGCCTGAAAAGGGTTCAGATAAAATATTAGTAATGACATAGCATAAGTGTTATGAAATATTATTAACAATAAGTGTTATTAAATATTATTAGTAAATAGGGTGTTGCTTGTTGTCATCTGTTAAATCTTCCATAAACAATCTTTCCCTAATTTGGAGTATAGTTAAACCAAAAAAGAGGTCCCTAATTGTACTCACAAATCCTCTCTAAGTCAATGAAGCATCTCAGGTAGACGACATCGACATGGTATGCACTTTTGTTCATAAATAGGAACATTTCAACCAGATACAAGAGGTATGACCTTAATGAACATACTCTATGATGTGCTACACGTGCATCATCACCACCAACCTCAACTGCTGAATCTAGGAGGTATTTCTACATCCTCTCCAAAAATCTAAATCTAGCACGACATCCTCTAGTATCATCTATCTCCTATTGGACATCACTTGAGTCAACTCCCAAATATTCCACCATCATCCCAAGTACATTAGGTCCACTGAGTTTGAAGTAGTTTAATAATCTTCCTGTGATTGAAAGATGTAGGAGGGATGACACATCATCAAGTGGGATAAACATCTCACTGGTCGAAAGATGGAATGAAGAAGTCTATGAGTGTAATTCTCCAGGAAAGCAGACAACAAATCATGGTTAATAAAAGTATACCCAATCCTACCTAAATCTTGCAGCCCATATAATTGTATGACATTACCACGATTCATCATGTTACGACAACTTTGTAATCTTCCTACTGTGTTTGACACATTTTAACGACTCACGATGTTGTAAAAAAACACATAATCGCCAGAAAGTTCAAATTTTATAACACATGCTTAAAAGAATAAATACAAATTGATTTTATCTCCTTATCCCACACATGCCTAGCAGTTTGGTCTGCATACATACAAAATAGTAAGATGTCTAAGGGACCTCCTAAAAAATCATAATACATCTACAACATGTTGAACTTTTGGGGCTTTTAGGGCAACAACAGCAACAGACTCATGTCTCCGAGAGGATGATGCTAGAGACACATAAACTCCGAAAGATGATGCTTCTGCATCAAATAAAGTGGCACTAATGTCTGGACGAGAGGGTCTAGTGTTTTTCCTCCAAATGGAAGCATGTTAAGCCACTCTACAATATCTTAATCTTTCTTTGTTTTCAGACATTTTTCCTTTAATTAAACCATTAAAATCAAATCATAATCAAATAACTCAAACCTAAGAGACAGAAGAGGCAAAATCAACCTTCTAAACGTCTTGAATAATCATTTTTATTGGTTTTCTATCAGGTTTTCAGTTGATACATTGGTTCTTTGTTTGAATGGTTTTTAGAGTTATTTAGAACTTACTCAGGTCCAATTCTTAGCCCAAACGATTGAATTGGTCAATTCAGTTTGCTTTTGATAACCTTAAATATAATAATATGCATAATTTGTATAAAATTATTACTGTTGAGTATAAATGTTGGTATATTAAGTCTTAAATATATTGAATGCAAATATAAATTTGAACACTTTATAAATGATGATCTATAACTTTTAATATCAAAAATTTGGTTAAGATAAGATATTCAATTCATTTTATGTGATCGTCAAAGTTTAATACGATGATATTCAGATTCACTCGTAGTCCCTTAATAAATACATTCAACAATATCATTTTATATTCCAAAAATGATAATAATATTAATAAGAGATATATTTCCTTAAAAAATAATAAACTTAAAAAATATTGAAAAAACTTATATTTAAAAACAAATTAATGTTTCAAAAGGATATTAGAGAGCATTGTAGATATAAATCGTCCAATCTTGAGTTAGACAATCCATTATCCATATTTCTATTTTCTGTTTCAAATCCATTTTGCAAAGTTAATATGATTCATCTGATTAATATCATATGGTCGAGATTGTTTGAATATGTGGTTAATCCGACCATACTAAATCTAGATTCGATCCTTAGCTGTTGTGTTTTTCACACTACATTTTGTCCTCTAGTTAAAAATGAAAAAGAACAAACCTATCATACAATTCTTACACCATATGAAAACATTATATAAACAAGATTATATTATATACTATAGTACATAATTTCCCTTTGCATTGTACTCTATACTCACCAAAATGAAGAAACAATGTTGCAAAGAATCTGAAACAAATCAAAACCAACTACTATCATTAGATTATTGTTGCTGGTTTGAAGATGCATGCATCCTTGACATGGATTACTTTGTCAAAACTCTTTCAAACATCAAACAAAAAGGCGTTCGAGCCGATTTAATCGGTTCAATCATCACTCACTATGCTTCCAAATGGCTACCTGATCTTGAATCCTCAAATGCAAATGCAAATGCTAATTCGCCCGAAAGTGCTACAACATCATGGATGAAGAAAAGGTTCTTTGTTGAAACCTTAATCAGTGTTCTTCCACCAGACAAAGATTCAATCCCATGCAACTTCCTTCTCCGTTTACTCAGAACGGCGAACATGGTTTCTGTCGAGGCTACTTATCGAGCCGAGCTTGAGAATCGAGTTTCATGGCAGTTAGATCAAGCTTCATTGAAAGAACTCATGATACCTTCTTTTAGTCATACATGTGGAACTCTTTTGGATGTTGAGCTTGTTACTAGGTTGGTTAAGATGTTTCTGAATTTGGATCATGAGGGTTCGAAAACCGGTGCTGCTTTGGTTAAGGTTGCTAAGTTGGTTGATTGTTACCTTGCTGAGGTTGGTTTGGATTCTAATTTGAGTTTGTCTCAATTTGTTTCACTTGCTGCTGCTCTTCCTAGTCATGCAAGAGCTACTGATGATGGTTTGTATAGAGCCATTGATACTTATCTTAAAGTATGTTTTCTTTCTCATCTTTTTAATTAGTTTTATTTTAATTTGCTTGATTAGTAAAGTTAATTACTCTGAAAGAAACAAGCGTCAAGACGAGTATTCATTTTGAATATCCTAGTAAGTGTTTTTGTGCGGTCACCGGCACACGAGACTCTCTGATATAATATACGTCTGTAGGATTCGAATTCTCTGTAGACATGAAGTCGCTAAATTAAAGATGAATTTTTTTTATTCTAATATATCGAGATTCACATGCAATTGTTTCACTGCAAAAGTCCAAAACTAGATAAGACATGAATCATAAAGCTAGTTGTAAATTGTTACCAACATTTCTCTACATTTGGCTTTTCTGTTGTCTATATCTTAGCTTGTCCTTTCCTTCATTATAGATAGGTTTATTATTACTTGTTGCCAAAAAGCTCATTGATTTCCTTACAAATTCAAGTAACATACTGTTTATCAGTAGGCCATCGATGGTCGTTTGATCCAGATCGGATGGTGTATTACAGATTTAAATCTATAATACCGAGTTTAAAATCTAGACCGTCTCCGTCTGGTATTGAATGTATGGAAATCTAAGTGCATGCAATACAAATCCATTTAGTTGGGCCGTATATCATCTGATGTGAGACTGTTAACTTATTTATTTTTGCTACAGGCCCATCCAAGCGTGTCGAAGCAAGAAAGGAAGGGACTGTGTAGGTTGATTGATAGCAGGAAACTCACACCAGAAGCTTCACTTCATGCAGCACAAAACGAACGGTTACCTGTGAGGGCTGTTATTCAGGTACTTTTCACCGAACAAACAAAACTCAACCGCCACATTGATTGGAGTGCTTCTTTCAGTAGCTTGAGGAGTCCGAGTGGATATCACGGTGTGTCAGACACACCAGAACAGTGTCTTTCGAAACGCGAAATGAATGCGCAGCAAATGGAAATAAAGAAACTGAAGGAAGATGTTTTCAGGCTCCAAAGTCAGTGCAATGCTATGCAAGCACAGATTGAAAAAATGGCTGAGAAGAAGAAAGGTTTCTTCAAATGGAAGAAACTTGGTTTTAGTAAAAGCAACGGAGAGACGGGGAACGTTGACATACATGAAACTCAGACTGAACTTGGATTCGGAACGCAAACACCTATGGACATGAAAACTAGTATTGTCCTCAAAGGTAGGACTCTTCAAAACTGGAGAAAATCACTGTCATGAAAGAGAGGCTTTCATGTGAATAACAGATTAAAAAAATAAGCTGTTATATTATAAGTCCGTTTGTTGGAGTTTAAGACTTCGGAAATAATGTATGATCGAGATGATTCTGTTTTGCACTGAAAACAACCAAGATCGTTTTTTGGCTTGTAATTCTTATAAAATGAATGATTAACGAATGATTGAATAAGGAAAGTATTACAATAGATGCTAGAATAATCGAATTTCTAGCTGAAAAAATATGTTCTTAACAAGAAACTAGACGAAACAGAAACGTAGTTATTGCAGCCAAAACAACAAGCTGTTATCACTTATTCGATAACTAAAAAAATCTTATACACACAAATCAAACAATAGAATCAAACCTATATAGTATTTTGCACACTCAAATTGTAATAAAGGCCTCAAACATTCATAGTTTCACTGCTTTCTTGATACTCTTGATTGATGACTTCATCCCTTGAAACAAAGACGGAGATGATGGGATTCGTCTCAAGACCTTTGCACTCTCTGATCGAACAAGTCTTTTTTCTAATTTTTGTTGTTCTTCTTTCCAATTTTTTCCGATTTTTGCTTTATCGAAACTATCATTTGTTTTCTCTATTTCATCACTTTCCTTCTTCTTATCTTGAAGGACTTGTAGCTCCTTCTTTACAGTTCTCAGCTCCTTTTGTGGAAACTTCTGGTTCAGTTGTTGGATTATATCTTCAGTCCTACCAGAGGCACTTTCATTTGTTTCTTGTGGATTTGAGCCTTCTTCTTGACCATTCTCTAAAAGCAATTGAAGCCATTTTTCAACATTCCCTTTACCTCGCTGGTTCCTCGTTTCATTATCTTCCTCAACTTTTTTCTCATGAAAACCGCGGAATGAAACACCAGGAGCCCTCTTTTCTTCACTGATTTCTAGCTTCTGAAGTCTCTGCTCAATTAACTTTTCTTCATCCAAACCTACAAACGATTTGGTATGCTCTTCTTCTAGCTTCTGTTCCGATTCATCATTATTAGCTTCGATTCTCAGCTCCTCTTCGTTCGCAGATAGGCCAGCTTCGGACGCTCTTTGTTC
Organism: Vicia sativa; assembly: GCA_021764765.1. NCBI lineage: Eukaryota > Viridiplantae > Streptophyta > Magnoliopsida > Fabales > Fabaceae > Vicia > Vicia sativa. Next base: position 240,662,809 of record CM038793.1, read on the forward strand.
TTCCTCCAACAAAACTCTGAGCTCTTTGTGAAAAGGAGTTCGTGGCCTAACGCCTGGCAAATAAAAAACAGTTTTGTTATTCTCCCTCTCTTCTTCGAAAGAGGAATCATCCATTCTGAACCTCTTTCTTCCCTGCTCGAATTCAGGTCTAAGCTGTTTCTCTATGTCGTCTTTTTGTTTATACTTTTTATGAAACTCTTTCTCCGCATTATCACAAATTGATCTCTGTGCTTCAAGTCTAGCCGTTAGTGCATTACTCGCAGCCTGGTTCAATCTTACCTGTTCCTTATAAATCACACTCCTTCAACAAAAAAATAGAATCGTTCAATCATTAGAAGTGTTCGACTTTAATTGTAACTACCTATAAAGAAAAGTAATAATCATTTGAACTTCGGTTAATGAGGCTTACTGGTGCATGGTGTCTCTAATCATCTTCTCAAGCATGGTTCTGTAAGAAGATTGAGCTTCTGCGAGCCGTCTGCATTTTTCTGCTTTCCTCTTACGTTTTATGAGCGCCAATTCGAGGTCTTGAATAACTCGCGTTTCTTCTTCGTTCTTGAGTTTCATTTCGTTCACTTCATTATCTAACTTCTGCATTTCCAATTCCATTTTTGAAACTGCTTCTTTTTGCTTTAGAGAATCTCTAGCCATGACAATTGCTTGGTAGGGGTTTCTAACAAAATTTGGATCTTCATTTTCTTTCGGCACATTTCCCTTTGATTTTCTTCCCGCCACTGAAAAAGGCATAACATTAACATAAATATCTAATGCTCGATCTTCAAAAGCATCATTAGTATGATTAATCGTATTAGAAGCAACGACACTAACCTATCGCAGAAGACATGGGCCTTGTTTTCTTATTGTGATCAAGTTGTCGTAAAGCTAAAGCATCATAAGGATCCCTTCGCGATTCGACTATAGCAGCGGGAGCTAGTCCAACTTCTTCGCTCAAACCAATGAAGTGTTGCGGAAAAGAATGCGAATCCACAATTTGTGTATCATTCAACTCATGATTTTCTCCTTCAGCGAACAAAAAAGAAAAGCCTCTATGCCTGTCATTCGCAATCACATACATCATCATCACATCACCCTCGCAACGCAACGCAAATTCAGAAACAGTATAAAGTATATAGAGAATCAGAAAACATACCTAAAGTCAGATTTTGAAGAAGCAAAAATAGACAAAAACTGATTAACAGAAATCCCCAATTGTAAATCCCACCATGGCACTAAGAATTCAAGTTTATTTTTCTTCCTTCTGTAAACTTGTCTTTGAACTATCCTTAGATTGCTTAGAACAGTCAAGCCTCCCCCTACAATTGTCACATCCCAAAAGAAGCAAAATCACACCACAGCCTAGTTTGTTTCTAGCTTAATTAAGATAATTTCAACCTAAAAATCACTTGCTAAAGAGAAAGAGCTTAATTACTTGAACAAGGAAACCAATGATCAATATCCCAAGCAAGAGGAGAAGCTGAATCAGCATGGTAATACAAGACATTACCATAAGCATCAACTCGAATCACCGCCGGATCAAAACCAGCATTCCTGAGATTTCAACCAAAATTAACATTAATCAACAAACACAAACACATAAACAACACATAAGAATTGAAAATTTTCAAAATTCATTACCCAAGATGACTGAGCTGGTTCCACAAGATACTGACAAAGATTCTAGGTTTTGTAGTCGGTTTAGCTTTCGGATCAATAATTGGAAACATTTCATCTAAAAAACTTGCTCTTTCAACCTGAGTGAAACAATAACAATGACGTTAACAATAACATTAACAAATGTTACAAATCCAACCCAGATGAAGAAATCAATGACCCAGAACAGTTTTCACCTCAAAGATTAAATTTTTAATACGAAAACAAAGAAAGAACAAATGGGTACCTACCTCATCATCATGCAAAGCATAAGGGAAAAAAGTGAAGGGAGGGCCATGGCTATAAGGACTGAAACCACGATCACGGCAGAGTTTAGCATAGGCTTTTGGATATCCGAGGTTGTCGTTGACGACCATTTCCTCAGAGGTGAAAGTGAAACCATAATCTTGTGCCATTGTTGTTGAAATTCAAGGTTGTGTTGTTTCTTGTTATGACTTATGAGTGAGTAAATGGGGAGAGCGTGTGTTTTGTTGAAGAAGTAACCAACGGTCGAATTGGAAGAAAAAATGATTAATTCGAAATTGGAAAGTGATATTGGATGGTTTACTGAGGTAACGGTTACATGGGATGGAGTAATAAAAGAGGTTGTTGGGGATTTTGTTTTGTGGGACCAAAGTGTCCTTGAATTTTAGATGTTTCAATAAGTGGGGATTAGTATTATCAAAAATTTGAAATTAGAAAGTTGTGATGATGATTGGATAGGAAATTAATTTGGTTTGAACAATAATAATTGGGGCCACAACCCCAAAAGATCCTTTTATGTCAAGGTTAAGCTTTCAAAAAGAGTAATGTTCTCTAATAAGAGTTGTTCTTTGGCTATCATTAATGAGGTCCAATAGATTTGAATTTAGGACCATGTTGAATTTGGGAGAACTCCATCCCTAAAATTAAATCTAATCTGACACACTCTTTCTATAGAGAATTTTTTCACATACTTAGTAATTTTCTCTCATACCCTTGAAAAATCAAAAATATCTTTCGTAAGTGCACTTACGAATTTATTTTATTGGGTGAATTCGTAAATGCACTTGCGAACTGACATTTCTGGGTAAATTCGTAATATGTTTTATTCATTTAAACATAGTTTAACACATTCAGGAAAGGATTCGTATGTGCACTTACGAAACCTTTCTTGAATGTATTAAACAATGTTTAAAACTACAATGATTTTCGCTATAAATCGCATTATATTTTCGATTTCAGAAATTCAAATAAGGAGCATTCTATATACGCAAACCATGTAAATATTACTATGTGATTTGAGAAAAATTGTTAGAAATATCAAATTACATAAATTGTTCTGAAAGTAAGTGCCATCAAATTATTACAAATAAAAATGACAAAACATAAGGTTATTGTGTATGCATAGTCCTAACCCCCCGCGCCCTCCTCTGTCTACGGTAATCCGCTGCACGCTCTGCCATGGCGACGATCCTCTCCATCACGGCAACGACATGGTCACCGCCCTCACGCACAATCCATGCATCCAACGACTCCCGTCCAAGTTGGAGGATACGCTGACAGATGGGCACTAGATAAATGGCATGGTCATCATCGGCCTGCTCGTTCTCTAGGAGCTCCTCATGTGCTGGCCTCGGTGGACATCCAGGACTATCCGATGTCATGAAAGGGTGGGACACTCTAAAGAACCATGTCACATACTCCTCTACACAGTGCCACATTTGGGATGCCCGCATCATCTGATACTCCTCTGGCACAAGATGATTCTCCTAATCCTGGAAGACATCATCGAGATCCCTCTATGTCATGGTGTCGGGAGCAGCCTAGAAAGGAGATCTAGGTATCATCTGCACAAAGCAAAACTGACGCATACACCGCTCGAGCAGATACATGACCATGATGTTTGACCCACAAGCTAGCTACCCAGAGTATAACAACATGGTACTGAATGCAACAACATCCCTGTAGTCCGCAAACGGCGTCCAGTTAATGTCGTCATGGTTGGTGCGATCAAGGAACACCTGGTAAGGACGCACAATTTGGTTGCCTCTGTTCATAATAAACTTGGCAGCCCTTGGCATGAAGGCCTGATAGTCGGGATCTTCGGTGTTATCATGGATGTGGTGAAAGTATGATATAATTCAGCTCTGCATCAACAAAATATAATATGTAAGTACAAATAAATTAAAACTAATTAAAATTTATATTTAAAATAACAACATACCATGAGGAGTGTGCGCGAGCCAGTGAGCGCCTTCGCCCTTCATCTGGAAGCTTCATTCAGCTTCTAGTAGAGGTAGGTCAGAACAGCGACACCCTAGTTCCAATCACGAACTGTAAACAAGTTCATAAAATATTTCAGGTAGGCCACATCGGTGTAGTGGCCACTTGTGTCCACAAAGACGGACGTGCCTACCAGGTACATTAGAAAACACCGGATGACACAGCCATGGTGAAACTGAACAAAAATATCCTCGTCCATAGGCTCCTCAGCTGCCTATGCAGTTCTTTTTGCATGTGCTGCTTGACGGAGGTGCTCCTCATATAAATTATTTAAGTAGGAGAACCTCATGTGCGTCCCATTTGTGGAGCCGCAATTCTGAGCAGCCCTGTATGGATCAACTCCTAGATGCTCAACCATCCACTCAACTGTCTCAGCTCTAGTTATCTTGACATGGTTGAGTAACCTACATCTGATAGGTAGTTGGATCAAGCAGGGAACATCATCGAGCGTAATGGTCAACTCCTCAACTGGAACTTGGAAATATGACGTCTCCTTATGCCACATCTCAACAATAGCACCCTCTGGCATGAGATGATTCTCCCAATCCTGGAAGACATCATCGAGATCCATCTATATCATGGTGTCGGGAGCATCCTGGAAATGAGATCTAGGTATCATCTGCACAAAGAAAAACTGACGCATACACCGCTCGAGCAAATACATGACCATCATGTTTGACCCACAAGCTAACCACCCAGAGTATAACGACATGGTATCGAGTGCAACGACATCCCTGTAGTCTGCAAATGGCATCCAATTAATGTTGTGATGGTTGGTGCAATCAAGGAACACCTGGCAAGGACGCACAATTTGGTTGCCTCTGTTTAGAATAAACTTGGTATCCCTTGGCATGAAGGCCTGATAGTCGGGATCTTCGGTGTAACCATGGAAGTGGTGAAAGTATGATATAATCTAGCTTTGCATCAATAAAAATATAATGTGTAAGTACAAATAAATTAAAACTAATTAAAATTTATAATTAAAATAAAAATATACCATGAGGAGTGTGCGCGAGCCAGTGAGCGCCCTCGCCCTCCATCTGGAAGCTTCATTCAGCTTCTAGTAGAGGTAGGTCAGAACAACGACACCCTAGTTCCAATCACGAACTGTAGAGAGGTTCATAAAATATTTCAGGTAGGACACATCGGTGTAGTGGCCACTTGTGTCCACAAAGACGGACGTGCCTACCAGGTACATCAAAAAACACCGGATGGCACAACCACAATGAAACTGAAGAAAAATATCCTCGTGCATAGGCTCCCCAGCTGCTTGTGCAGTTCTTTTTGTACGTGCTTCTTGACGGAGTTGCTCCTCATATAAATCATTTAGGTAGGAGAACCTCATGTGCGCCCCATTTGTGGAGCCACAGTCTTGAGCAGCCCTGTACGAATCAACTCCTAGATGCTCAACCTTCCACTCAACTGCCTCGGCTCTGGTTATATTGACATGGTTGAGTAACCTACATATGATAGGTAGTTGGAGCAAGCAGGGAACGTCACCGAGCGTGATGGTCAACTCCCCAACTGGAAAGTGGAAATATGACGTCTCCTTATGCCATCTCTCAGCAAAAGCACCATGCATGCCGGTGCTAATGGTATTTTAACCAGTACCAAATAATCTGGCAAGACTAGATCTGATGACAACATCGTGGAACCATTGAGCCTGTGGAATATAGAGATCAAAATTTTTACGGGAGTGGTTGACATGTTTCAAAGCTCTCTTTTCCTGAAACATAAGAATTCAACGAAAATAAATCAACAGGAATTGTATTTTTGAATAAAATTTATAATACGAAATAACTCAAGTGGAACAAAAAAAAACACCTGTCCACCCCAGACATAATGAGCAGCATGATTTTGATAATAAATCAGGAGGGATGTGTCATATGGCCCTCTTGGATAGCCATCATCCCCCGTCTCTGCAAGTTCCTTAACATCATCGTCGGGGACCTCAACATTTTCGGTGTCCTCCGCTTGAACATCCTTGACCTCCTCCTCTGGTACCTGCTCCTCATATACACCAGAGGTAGACGGCTCATGGAGATGACTCTTTTGTGACGGTGCGGAAGGTGAAGTTATCTCTAGTTGTGCCTTTTCTACCCTTGCCCTTTGCTCTCGCTATCGACGAGCCGACGCAGTCTGGCTTTGCCTGCCATGTCTCAAACGCGCCATCTGATTTTGGTTCTCTGCCATTTTCCTGGTAAATTTGCAAGTGCAGTTACAAAGTCCCCCCAGGGTCACTTCGCAGATACACTTGCGAAACCCCTTCGTCCAAAAAGTTTCAAACCTAGAAAAATCAGTCCCAAAACACCTAAATTCCTATTTTTTTTCCTATTACATTTACCTACTAGAGTGAGTTTGGAGGAGTTGAAATGAGTTAAAATCAGTTGAAATGATGAGATGTACTTGAGTAGAGTGAGTTTGAAGTAGTTGAAATGTTAGGGTTTGGAGTAGAGAGGTTGAAGTTTGGGTGTTTTGAAATGAATGGGTATTAGGGGTTATTCTGTGTGTTTTTCTAAAGCAACACGTAGACTTTGTAAGTGCACTTATGAATTCCCAAAATAAGGATAATTCGTAAGTGCACTTGCGAATTCACCTTATTTTTTTAAAATCTAAGATTATTTTGTAAATACACTTGCGAAGTCCACCTCTGAGGTGAATTCGTAAGTGCACTTTCGAAACTTGAAGGTATTTTGAGTTTTTCACCAGGGGTGGGAAAGAAGCTCAATAGATGGGTGAAGAAATTCTGTTTTTTATTGATAAAAGTGTCCTTGTTGATATTTACTATAAAAAAATTACATTTTTTTAATTTGTTTTTACTATGGACATGTAGTAAAAACAAAATTTTCGGTATGAGATTCACGCGATTATCAAAAATAGGGTATAAATCACAAAAAATTTGGAGACGATTTATCGAAAATTTTGGAATATTCGATATTATGCTAGAAACATACTAATAATTTTTGAAATTTCTGATAAAAACCGAAAATTTTGTAAATACTAAATTTTTTTGTTATGGTTGTGGATAAAATTCTTTACTTGTATGGTTCAGAACCGACAATCTCTTCTACGGATTCATGTACTGACTCTATGTAGTTCTTCACCAAGGATGTTGTATGTTTTCTATCCAACAAATGTTATTTTTAATTGTTTTTTCGTCTTTATGAAACTGATTCTTTAACACTTATATGTTGTAATTGACAAATATTTAAATTTTGATCTGAAGTTTTAAAATGGGCACAAACTACTGGTAGACGACATGGTACTATTGTTGTCACTCTTCGTTTCAATTTTACTAATGAAATACTAGGGAGAAGATACATCTCGAATTAACATCGAATAAATTTAAAGATGTATCTCCGAACTAAATTCTAATTAAAAAAATTGATGTGTCCGAAAAATGTATCGGTATATTCACCTAAATATATTTTAAATTTTTAGAAGTAGGTCCCATAATATAAGGGTTCAATTAGAAATTGCGACTAAATTTGAATTTAGGAACATGGGCTTCTTGTGACAAGTAGATAACGAGTGATTTATACCTGCTATCCTATCGTTTATATTTGACACCCGCACATAATTTCAAATATTAATAATACTTACCTCATAATTTACTTCTTCACATTCTTATAATTTTTAAAAATTTAATATCTAATCTATTTAAGATTTTTTTAATTGTTTTATATTTTTACTTGTGGAATTTGTTTGTAGCAAAATTTTGGTAGAAAGTACGTAGAGAATTTTTTTTATGCTAGTTTTTTAATATATATTATTTATATATTTTTATTGAGAAAATTTACATAAGTTTAAATAAAATATGAACACAAAATTTATTTTAGCAACTTAATGAATAAAAATTCCTTACTTTACAACTCTTTACAAAAGAATAAAATGGGTCAGAGAATTTTGCGCATAGTCTCTTTTCAATAGTGCAAAAAAAATATTTTTTTATTCTTCAAAGTCTTCTTTTTATAGCTAAAGAAATATCTGTTAGAGGGTATAATGACAATTCCAAATTCTAAATGTATTCTTACTTAAAGGTCAGTGTGAATGGTAGACAACATCGTACTATAGTACTGTCCTTACGTCACAAAATCAGTGTAGTGGAAGAAATATTTGATCTTGTATCATATACTATTTATTTATGTAAAACTTTTTTGGTGAAGTATGCTTAGAAAGGATCAAAACACACAGAAAGCCTTTAGAACCTTGTTTTTAGAGTCTTTAGAACCTTATTTTCAGAGTATTTATAATTTTGTTCAGTAGAACCTTACTTCAGAATCTTTAGAACTTGTTCTTCCGAACCTCAAAATTTGAGAGTGTAGAATATTCAAAATCATATTTTTAGTTTTCAGAATTTATTCAGCACAATATTGTCTTCAAAATCTTCAGAATTTGAGAAACTATCAGAAACTCTAACATCATAGTTATAGTCATAATCAAATGCTCTTCCTGAACAAAAATTCTAACACAAAAGTTATTTTCGAAAAAGGACAAAACAAACTAACCCAATAGAGACTATTAGATTCTAAATTATTAATTTAAGATTGAAAGATATTATAAAAATATAATAAATTACTTCCTTCGTTCCTTTTTAAGTGTCATTTTAGCATAAAGCTCTTCAACCAAGATAGTGGATTATTAGAGTTATATTTTCTATTATACTCTCATTTATTTTCTCTTTCCTAATAAATTCATTCATGCACTCTCTCTCATTTATTGATAAAGTAAGGGTATAATTGATAAATAATGACATTAAACTCTAAAACGACACTTAAATAGAAACAAAAAAAATCTTCTAAAACGACACTTAAAAAGGAACGGAAGGAGTAGTAGTTACAATACTTTAAAGATAAATGACGGGTTTTATTAATTAGGAGAGTGGGTGAGTCACATAATTCTTGTAATCTACATATCTTGATTGCCCTTGCCAATAAGGCATTTAAAAATGTCAAAAAGCTCTCAATTACATTTCTTTATTGTTTAAATTCTTCCCACTTTACTTTTAAGCTGTTAAAAATATAGATTTGGACGTTTTCTACTGTTATTTTATACTACCTCTGTTCCTATATATAAGAGACAATTCATTTTTTAAATTCATTGAATAATTAATGTATTTGGTCAATTTATAGACTAGGTACATTGATTATTCAATGAATCTAAAAATTGAATTGTCTCTTATATATAGGAACGGAGGTAGTATTTAAGTACAAATAATGTACTAGTTTAATATTTAAATAATTGGAATAATTTATTTTGATAATCCTTACAATAATTACATGCTATAGTTTTTTCAAAACACATTGTAACAAAAATTAGAGACGTCAACTTGTTCTATTAGTCGGAATTTCTGCGAGATTTTTTATTTTAGACTCTAAAATAAGGAATTTTCTTTACGAAAATAAGAAACAAAGTCTCTCCAAGAGTATTTCGGAGACAAAAATGACGAAAATATCTCTCGTCCCGTGGAATCTCCGCTCCGTCTAAAATACCATAGTAAAAATTATTTATATATAATTTTAAATTTTTATGTAAATTTATTTGTCATTTCATATAAATTTTCTTATAAACAAATTTAAAATGTAAATATGTTGATAGTAAAAGAATAAGATATAAATAATTATTTTAGATTCTTTAAATTTGAAATTTTAGTGATTATGACATTCAATATTATAGATTAAATATTGTTACAATAATATATTTATCATAAAAGAATAATTTTTAAATGTGTTGTTATTAATTTTTGAAATTTTTACTATTAATTTAATTAAAAATATTAAATAAAAAATTATATTTTAAATTTTTATATGAATTTTATGAATTCGCAACCCACAAAAATGGAGATGAGAGATAAAATTTCTCGATCTAAGACGCAGATAGAGAACAGATTGAGTACAGAAATTGAGATGAAAATGTATTCTGTCTCCTTCCTATTCCACAACTCTAATAAATTTCATGGAGAAAAAATTGAAAATTTTAGAATAATATTAAATATAAACAACGGTAGTTCTCCCTCTTGATAAGGTATGTGAATTATTAAATTTCAAAGATAATACTATTGTTTAATGATAGCAATCAAAGTATTGAAAAGAAATAAAATATTTGTCTAGAAGGAAAGACTATTTAAGTCTTTTATGTGATAAATGTTGAACATGGTCAAGCACTCAAGCCATCGAAAGAGATTCATGAATTTGAATTGAAATAAATCATCATGCGGGACTGACTAGTAGTGCAAAATAAGATAGGCTGCTTTTCTCTCATCTTGAAGTCAAATTTGATTCAACAAGGCCACTTGGTGACTTTATGATGTGACTTAGTATAAATCTCAATTAAACTAATAATCCCTCCGTTACAAAATTATAAGATATGAAAAAATTTATCCTAAATTATAAGTCAGTTGACAATTTTAATGTACCATTAATAATAATTTTTCTAATATAGTCTTTATTATTTATTTCTGTTTCTTCTTTCAAAATTCTTAATTTTTCTCTTCTGTATAATTAATGAAAAACAATAGTGTAAGATCATACATATTTTATATTTTTTATATAATAATAATTACTTTTTTAATACGTGTAAAATGTCTAAAATATCTTATAATTTAAGGTAAAAAGAATAAAATTTATTTATGGATTACTTGTATTTGAAAAAACAGTGATGTATCTATACAAATACAGTGATATATCACTTTCATTATAAACAAGTATTTTATTTAGAATTTCTTTTCCTTTTTATAAATGAAAGTTATGTCTTTTGATTTATAAATAGAAGTCAATCGACATAAAATTGTAGTTATATTTTTTCAAATTATAGTAGTTGATTTAAGAGATCTAACATATATATATATATATATATATATATATATATATATATATATATATATATATATATATATATATAATCTTTTAAATGGTGGTGATTATTTTTTATTGTTAATTAAGTGTAAAAAGTTTAACAGTGTCAAAATTTTATATTTGTTAATAATTATTAGTACGTGAGATATTTTTAGTGAGAAGAAAAAAAAAATAAAAGTTTTATTATTGAATTGAATTGTATAGATTAAATTATAAATTATGTCTATTTATACAGTTAATTCATATATTAAATAAGCTAACAAATTCTAATTAAATTTGAGCATGTATATTATGTAATTTATCTCTCTTATATTTTCTTCTTCTCTGGACTATAGCAGACTAGTCAGACCAGGCCATTTAACAACTCAGGCTTGGAGACAGTTGAAAATATTTTATGTAATTTACCTCTCTTAAAAGAATTTTAATCCCACCCTAAAAATCAATTTAATATAAGACAATGTCCAATAGATTTATATATCTAACTATTAGAAAACGTAAGTGAAGTGAGACTCTAACAACATAAATGAAATTTTAATATTTTTTTATAGAAAATAATCTCATTCATTAGATAAAAAGGAGAGGGTACGAACATAGAGAAAGAAAATGTGTTAGGGTATTTTCCATATACACATTAACAACAACATTAATAATTAAGACTAACAAATTATGGACATCAAAAAGCTTTCAGAGGCTAGAAACCAAAAGGAAGGTACCAATCAAAACTTTAATCCAATCAAATTTCTTCCGCAAGAGACAAGTGAGTTTTGGAACCCCAATCTTTAAATCTATCCAGTTATATATCATATTTTTAGCTTTGACACTAGCTTTATCACTCTCAAATCGACTATTCAAGTTCACAATATTGATTAAACTCACAACTTGTGGATGAAACATATGTTGACTGAAAAAAGGAGTTTGATTTGCCACATCCCTAGTAAGATTCTTACTCAAAAGCACATTTCCTCCATCCAAGCTTCTTTGAGACATTTCATCAAATATCTTGAGCACAAACTTAATACAACTTAAGTCTAATAAGAACGCACTCAACAAAACAAACCAAGCAAGAAACAATAGAGCACACAACAAAACAAACACAATAAAATAAATTATTTCATGAACACACACATAAACTTCGGACTTCCTTATCTTCCGGTGGTGGCGGCTCCGGTGGGGGTCGTTTTCCACGTTGATACCACTCTAGGCCATCGGTTACTGGAGGTGATTTTGGGATTGCACTCTATTGATGGTTGATAGCATAGAGAAGGTGGAGCTTGATAGAGGTTGGAGGAAGAAACATGTATGGATCTAACATAGATGAGGATTTCAAAGGAATGAAAAGAGAGGAGATGAATCTTACAGTGGAAGAGGAACCTTCATTGAAGAGAAGATGACCACCATAATGGTGGTGAATAGCTCCGATGAAGGAGGAGGAGCTCCTACAAGAGGGAAGGTGGCACCCATCAAAAGAGGAGAACCTAAGTTTAGAGAGAATGAAGAGCTTCTCTCTCTAAATATCTTTCTTTCAGAAACCATTCATGAAATTTCAATATTAACTGTCACGTCTGAATATATAAAAGAAGCAACACATATACCAAAAACACCCCAACAATTGAAACACCCCAAAAACACAGAAATGCAGACTCATATTGCAGCTATAGGATGAAACAAAGTGGTTCAAGTGAGAAGCCGAATCAAAAAACAGACATCTACTAAATCTTCCAGGATGCAGGAGACATGAGTTCTTTGCTGGGGATAATCCCCACCCACATGTCCAAGAGATGCATTACATGTCTGATTTTATTGCAAGCTAATATGTTAAGGAGCAAATCAAGATGAGAATGAAAATATATTCAGTGATACAAAATTACAAGATTTTATTACAACTTTCTTTTTGTTTGTTACAATAATGATACAAATTATCATATCCCGGCCACCTATTAGTGGCTTAGTAAATACAGAAGAAAAGGTACATATTGTTGGAAAACCAAATAGTACTTAGCAAAGGTAGAGAGTCATGGTCACTGATTATGCAATGGTAAGATGTTGCACAGTTGTCCAAGTTTGTTCTGGCTCTAACTGGACACTTCCAATCTAAAGCATTAGAAATAATAGAAAATTAGAGAAAGCTTAAACATTGTTCCAGATATCATAATGTTGCAGGATGCTCAGGGACATGTTAAAAAACTACAAACAGTCGATTTAAATTCATTTGTCATCATGTTGACATTATAGTCAAGAACAATTCACGGCCTAGCATGGTATCATTGTTATGCCGTTGATGCCTTTTTATTAAGTTTGTAAATGCATTACCTAAGCATTTTCAACGCAGACAAAATCTTTGTAACATGCTTCAGATTGGAAGTGTCCAATCTGGATGTTTGTTCAGTGTTTTGCAACCTTTTAACCCCTTAACTGATGCATCAGTTACAGAAGCCTGGGTGTAATAACAAAATGATTACTTTCACTAGTTTAAGAGGAAAGTGTAAGCAATAAAATTATCTTCCAGCACAGAAATGCACACTCTGTTTTCTGTTGCTTTTTAATCCTTTATGAGAGAAGCATCAGTTACGTGGAACATGAGATTAGAGGGAGCAAAAGTGATGACTAGTAAGAACATCTTATATTTTGATTTTTTGATAGCAGTAAGTAACCATGTTCCAAAGCATGTGGTGAAAGTTGAAGTTGAACAAGCTCTATATTTGAGAAACATAATAGTAGCGTATTTGAGAGAAAATGAGTTCCACATCGTTTTTTATTATAAAAAAAATCAAGTGTTTATAAAACTAACATTTACACATACTAACTAATTGAAAACTGATTGAGAGAATGAGTTGCTAATTCAATAGAAATGGGCTTAGGCCCAAACCAAATATTTTTAAATTTTAAAAAATTAATTCATAAAAAATATTAGTGAAAATTATTTAAGAAAAATTTAAATGAATATTAATAAATATAATATAATATAAAAAAAACAGTAATAAATAATAAAAACTAAAGAAATTTCAAGTGGATTTATAATAGTGACACATATGAAGATTCCATTGCCCACTAGGAAGATTTTCCACGCTCAATCAGCCAAACATGAAATAGGGGTGTGAGGAAACAAAATCTTTTTTTTAAGGGGGGAAGACAAAAAAAATTTAAAAGAGAGTAAACCAAATTTCGCTACTATTGCAAGGGATAAAAGACATTTAACCCTATTATTTATGTACTTCACATACCTATGATGGTACACGGTGATCATGTGAGTGTAAGAACAAGCCAACATGTTGCTTCCATCATGGCTACCGCATTTTATGAAATTTGGAATCTTGTAATTTATTTTTTTAACCTTTTTGATGATAGAGGTTTCCTATGTGTTGTGGGAGATGGTACATGCGTTGTAGCTTAGACCTTGTATGAATTTGTTGCATCACAATTTAGATATGTAACAAGTAAAATTGAAACCAATTGGAGAGAGATGATACACATTGGTTATTAATATGATTTTGTTGAAATTGTTGCACTTGTAGTTGTTTTGCTGTCATCTTGCTTGTGTTTGTCAAGATCTTCGACTTCAAGTGAATGAGCAACTTAAGCGGTGATCCTTTGCTTCCCCCTCTAAATGTAGTCTCTATTACGAGGCTGAAGAGAGTACTTCCTATCTATTCTTTGAGTGTGGGTACGCGGTGCAACTTTGGAATTGGCCAAATTCGATTTTTAATTATAATTTGAGGGTCTCTTCTTGGGAGGACATTTGGTATCTTTGTAATCGCCCTTGGTATGCACATTGTAAAGTTCCCCTTAATGTGGCGATTATTCACATGTTTAATTCTATTTGGCTAGCGAGGAATAATGTGAGATTTAAAGATCATTACATTTCCCCTGCTTCTTCTATTGCGGGTATTGTCTCAGTTTGTAGTTTGGCCGACAATATTTATAAAATTCCTTCCTTCATTAGAATTCTTGAATTTGAGGTGTTGAAGAAATTCAAGGTCAACATTCAACCTCCCCCCACTCTCAAGATTGTGGAAGTTATCTGGAAGCCTCCCCTGTGGGATTAGATCAAGATTAATTGTGACAAAGCTTCTTTAGGTAACCAGGGTCCCTCTACTTGTTGAGGTATAGCTCGAGATTTTGATGTTAGGTTCCTTGGAGCCTATGCTAATTTCATTGGGATGCTAAATCCCTCATTGCCGAACTGACATGAGCGGTGTTAGCTATTAAGTTTACCCATGAGAAGGGTTGGAGCAAGATCTGGCTTGAATTTGATTCTTTAGCGGTTGTGCGAGCCTTTTCTCCTACTTTTATAGTTCCTTGGCAAATTAGTACTAGATGGATCAATTGTGTGAATATTACAAAAAAATATTTCTTTTGTGGCTTCTCATATCTTCCACGAAGGAAACAGTTGTGCGAATACTTTGGTTAATTTAGGTCTAACCATTAACGATTATACTAATTATAATTTTATTCCTAGTTTCTTGAGGACCGATTTTGTAAAAAATGAGATTGACTTGCCTTTCTTTAGATTTAGATCTCTTTGAGAGGATTTTGGTTTTTGCCCCCCTCTCTTTTGTAATCCTTTTTTTATTTTATTAAGTTCATCCTTATTCACAAAAAAACTACTGCACTAAAGTAATTTATTTGGACATATACTCCTTCATTCTTATATTATGTGTTTTTTTTTCTAAAAAAATTGTTGAAGTAATTACATTTTTATAACAAAATTATTAATCAGGTTGAATTTAATATTAAATTATTTATAAAAAACAATATTAATTATATAAAAATAAAAGTCACGTGAACAATAAACTCCACCGTTATAGTGATTGTCTTATTGATATTAGTAAAATAATAAGTTATTTGTACTATTTAAATGAAAGATTAAGAATTTTTTTAAATAAATTTTGTAATTCATTTTGCAAGTGAGTAAAGTCTGGGGCATTATATACAAGCATGAAAATATTAGTCTACATATTCATAGTTGTAAAAAATTCTCTTACCCGAACTCATATCTATTTGGGTAATAATGTTACCACATGTACACGTATTCTTTAGATATGTAAGTACAAGTATCCGTTACCCACGTTTCTAATAAAAATAAATATATAAATTATAAAATATCATATTATTTTAAGTTGTTAAGAATATTTTTGTCAACGAGCTTCTCAGATGTTGATAAATTGGAGAGAGGCTCAGCAGTATTATACTAATAATCAAACTATTAATTATTCACTAGATAATACTAGATGGATCAAACCTTTGAGGGGTCACTTTAAGTGCAATATTGGTGCATCATTTTTTCATAATAAGGTAGGTATTGATGTGTATTAGAGATGATGCGGGTAAGTCCATTGCAGCCCGGGCATATTAGCTTTCGACATATATTGATGTTGTTATTGGAGAAGCTCTACGTCTTCTGTCAACATTAAAGTGAGTTCATGAAATGAGATACAATGATATGGATTTTGAATTAGATGTCAAACATGTTGTGGACAGTGTGACAAATCCAAAATCCAATGACACGGATTTCGATGCTATTTTTGACGAGTGTAATCGGTTGATAGTTATTTTCTTTATGAACTCTCATGTTAAGTTCGTTAGAAGACAAACTAATGAAATTGCTCATGCTCTGGCGATGGTGTCTCCATCTTTTGCTAGTTTTCATATTTTTGATGATATATCAACATGTATCCAGAATATTATTATTAATGAAATGAATTAATCTTTTTATGTAAAAAAAAAAAAAGAATATTTAAATTTTTTCAATAAATTTATTGTTGAATTATTAAATAAAAGAACACTTATGTTACACATGTAATTATTTAACATCGATGTATATAGTGTAGGTATGGAACGGGGTCATTTAAGTGGATAATTACCTGAATCTATGTCCATACTCATTTATACGGGTTTTTATCCTATCCATTGTAGAGATTTTTGTGGATATCCACTAGGGATGGGCCAAATTGTCATCCTAAAACCGGGGATGATTATCACCTTTTCCAAATCCAAATCCCCAAATAATTTTCGTTCTCCGCCCCAAATCTAAACGAAGATGAATAATTAAAACTCAAATGCGAACCAAATGCGTTCGGGTATTCCTGTTCCGCTATTATCTATTTAGTAATAAAAAATTATATAAATACTTATTTTTTCCAAAATCAAATTATATTATAAATAATAAAATAAAAATTTCAAAAATTGCATAGATACATTTCAAATATTTTAAATGATAAATACAAATCAAAATATAACCACATATTTAATATTTTAAATAATAATGTAGATAATAAAATGAACGAGACGGATTCGAATGGATACTAGCAAAGTAATTAAAATCGGACCGGACATTAAATCAGTGTGTTTATTAGTTCAAGGTTTAAAGATCTAACCGAGTCGGACCGAGGTTCAACTAGTATTAACTAAGTACATATTTTTTCTATATAGTTTGATTAAAAATTAAAAAAAATCTATAAAATATAATCTTTAAATAATTTTATATTAGAAATTATGTAATATAATAATCTACATTGAGTGTTGGGAGTGTGACTCTTTACTTAAAGCATTTTGAAAAAGTAGCGGAACATCTATAGTCTGACATCGAAAACGAATGAAGAATGAGAAACACTTCACCTAACTTTGTTTGTTCAAAGAATCAATTATAATAATTATTATAATTATAGTATAATAACAATATAGTTATTATTTTATAACTTTCATATAAGGTAGTTAAAAAATTTAATATTTTAATTCCGGTTAGTCATATCAAGTTGACACATTTTGTCCGATTTTTTTTGGGTTTTGTCCGATTTCTTGATATTTTTGCCGGTTCATTGACAAAGCAGTTTTCATAGTGATTTGGACTGGACATGCCTCCAGTTCACGGTTTAACCAGTCGAACTGGTCGATCCAATCTGATTTTCATTACCTTAGTGTTCACAGTGATTTCTGGTGAAACAACCGCTAGTCTTCCAAACTATTGAATAAGCGTTATAACTGTTATGTTATTCAATCCCTCTGGTAAATTGCAGGATCGACTAGATTGATCCTATGGGGTATCGGTCGTTGGTATGAACTTAAGATAAAGATCCATATTTGAGACTTGTTTTTGGATGTTTTGTATAGGTTCAAGTACGTTTCGATTACTTAGTGATATGATCAAGTAAATAATGTATATTTGGTTCGAACAAACAAGAACACTCAAATTCGAAATGACAAGAAAGTATATAAATGCAGCAATACTCAAATAAACTCTTAAAGTGTAAAAGGTTTTCAAAGTAACTGCGCGAAACGTAAAAGACAGGAATGTAAACAAATGTATAAAAGCTTTATGCGAAATAACAGCGTTAATGTAAAAGTTTTTGGAAAAGTAAAGAACTTCAGCGATGGTAGAAAAAAAACATTTAAATGAAATGACTTTGAAAGTAAAGAAACTTAAAAGACATTAATGCAAAATAAAGTTAGACTGGAAGGATAAAGATACATTGTTGAATAATAAAGCTTTGGTGCAATCATCGTACATCATTCGTGCATTCGTTTCCCTAGCCATGTGGTATTTTGAATGTGGTGAATTTTAGTACAATAGATATGACACACGAAATCCTAACATTAAGACTCCTATTTATACTAATTCGACCATAACGGTCTGACCCATAAGATCTTGCCACGTTTAGAACATGCAGCACACCATGCTTCTCTTGCTTCCACGTTTTGAACCGTTTCTTGCGTTTCAACTCCCTTTATCCCGCTCGCGTTTTGAATTTCAAATGTATCACTCACTTCGATTTCGAACCCATTTCCTCTGATACAATTCTATTGCCCGATCGAAGCTTGTTTTACACATATCACCATTATTTCCGTTCGACACTCCGAAACTCAATACATCCATTCGAAGGACTAATTCTTTTCTTTCCAAACTATGACATTCACTATGTTCCCCTGAATACTTTAACATCATCTCATCTCGAGCTCCATGATCCTTCTTCGAATCACAAGATATCAAAATCTTCAGCTAACAAAATGCCCCTTTAAAATATGTATTTCGAATCCCTTTTTAAGAAATACTTATTTTAAATATATCCACAAGATTTTGATGTGACCCTGAGCAATTATAACCCTGTACAAGATTTCCATCATGTCAATCACGATGACCCATGGGTTTCCGAACCGCTTTCACACAGTAACCCCGGTATGGTGCATTTATTAAGAGCAATGATCACCTTTAATCATGCTTATTACCAATACTGACTTCACGCCACCTCACCGTGTATCCAACCCACGTCTCCCACGTAACTTGGCATTAGTTGATGAGTGTTTCCACTTCCTCACTATAAAACCAAACAAACTTTAGTCTTTTCACTTTTTCCACACTCTGAATCTTCTTTTTCCTCTCTTTCTCGTAAAGAACCCTAATCTCTTTAATCAAAACCCCAACAATGTCTTCATCAACATCCCAGGTAAAAAAGATTTCCAAGAAGAAGAATAAGAATACCGGAACAATTTTGGAAAGCAAGGTTGGCACTCACCAAGGTCAATCTGTACTTATACCCCAGGGAATCTCCAAAGAGCAAGAGTTCTTATACTCCTCTCAGGTATTAATCCCCACTAACGCTTTTGGAAAGAGATTTGCCCTAATGGGTCCTCTTACGATTTTTGAGATTCTTAAGGATACACGAACCATATTTCCTGTTTGTTATGATTTCAAACCTTTATTCAATACAATGGAAACCCCTAGGGTAGGAACTGATAATGTCAATGATCTTGTTGCTCCAAAGGAAGTAGAAACTCCTATGACTATCCCAAAAGATCCTTTCATTCTGGACTATGTTAAAAACAACTTTAAACCATTTCGATCCTGTCCAATGCGATGTAGCATATCGAACCGGTTCGCCAAAGTGGAAGTTAATTAGGTATCTATCTATAATCTCGAAATTATCCTTCACATGCGGTCATCCTCTGTTATTCGCATCCTGTATTTACGGGATAGCACCTATAATACCTTCCACCTCCCGGAGGAATGATCACACCCACATTCTTGACATATCGCCATCAACTAACACGGGGAAACATATGTTCCGATCTTTGAGGAACATTCAAGCATTATTGATTTCGATATCAAACTAGCCGCTTCTCCAAATTCATTAGTCATTACCATACGAAGGTGATAGTGTCTCCGATGTTGAACACATTGCCTTCCTTACTCTTTGGCTATCAAGATCGTTTTTGCAGTCACTTGGTAGCTAGTAGGTTCATTCCTCTAGCAAGAGATTTGCATGAGAACAGGAGGATTAACTTAAGTGAACTCCGCTAGTTGACCTTACGAGAGCACGAGATCGTTTCGAGCTTGAAATCTCATACTTCCAAGAACATCTTGTTAGCTGGTCCCTTCTGGTTGCTCCAGTTATGGCTAAATGCCATGTTCGAGTCTTCGCTCTCCACTGCAGATACTATCAATGAGCAAGATCCAGAGATAGTTGATCGAACGTTGAGGGCACGAGGTGAGGAGACCGACTCTAGTGATGACAAGGCCGATTTCGGTTTCATTTTCAAAGTACATTATGCTTCTCTCAAACAACATGAATTTAACAAAACTATGGCGCCTTTTGCTTCGAGGACCCATGGACCATCATGGTTCACTATGTCTCTTCGGAGGTGCTAAATGCAAGGAAATCCAAGATATCGGAAGGCCTTTTTATTACCAAGACTAATCTCCTCAAGAATTACTCCGACCAAGAACGGATCCTCTTATTTGCCTATCAACCTAACCGTTTGAGACAATTTGGTGCGTCAATTAATACGAACCCTTGTTCCAAACTCAAGGCGCCAT
Source organism: Vicia sativa (assembly GCA_021764765.1). Classification (NCBI taxonomy): domain Eukaryota; kingdom Viridiplantae; phylum Streptophyta; class Magnoliopsida; order Fabales; family Fabaceae; genus Vicia; species Vicia sativa. The sequence continues at coordinate 240,683,386 of CM038793.1, forward strand.
TACCTCCGGTCGAACTTTTAAAGCCGAGATGCCAAGCTTCAACAAGAACAATATCATGAGTTCGCCAATTCAACTTAATCCCTTTCGAACCCCTCCCTTATCTTGAAAGAGTTTTCTAGATTGGTGGATTAAATTCTATCAATCTTATATGTTTGACACTCTTACCATTCAAGCTAAACTGACTGCTGCGTTCGATGTGCAGGTACATAAAAAGAAAGGTATGTTGACCCACGCTCAAGAGATTAAAGCTTTTCAGACTTACTTCGAAACTACTTATGATCCCACGCGCCTGCAAACCACTGTATATCGAGCGGCTCAAACCTTGAGGGAAAAATTTAAAGAAAAAATTTCTAAGTTCCAACTTCCTTCAGGGTTGTCACCTGAAGATAGGTATAGGTTGGCACTCAAAATGCATCCACCTAGATTTCCAAAACTACCTACTTCAGAATTGGCTCTGGCTTGGTTTCCTCCATATCCTTGGTGGTTAATTTGCAGCGAAATGCTCAAATATAAATCCCACAAGAAACCAAAGCCATCTGAGACTGTGACATGGGCTCGATACTGGCTTCATAATTTCCCAGGACATCTTCGCTATGACCTTTCCGCCATGTCAATTCTTTCGAATGAGGGCACAGGTGCGAATGATTGGGAAATCCCAAATATTTATTGCTTTCTTTGTTTTAACTTTTCGTTTTAATTGCTTCGATTTCCAGCCCTCAGGATCAAGACTACCGCATCGAAGACCAAGGCAGGAAACAGTTCTCAACAATCCCACGAGACAAATGATGGTGCACCTGAAGTGACTCCAACAATCAATCCTGCAACTACAACAACGAACACCGCTGCACCCACTCCAACAACTACTCAAATCACACCACCCACAACAACTGCTCCGATTCAAGGTAAGCGACTTATCCGGTATTTGAAATAGGTCTTTTTTTTTGTAACTTAAGTCTAAATTGCGTTTTGTACCATTTCAGACGAGTAAACTTCCTCCAACCACTCCAAAAAAAAGAAAAACTAGCACTATTGGGAGGACTCTTAAAGCTGGAGAAAGTTCTCCAACGGCTTTGAAGAAGAAACAGAAGAAAAACGTACCAAAGGATACTGACGTCTCTGGACTTGACTCAAGAGATGTTGCTCCCTCACACCAATCCAAAATTCCACCTTCGACCTCCAACGTAATGTTGGAACATATAGACAGTAACATATCTACGGATAACCCACAGGTGAGTTTACTTTGAATTCTTAAACTGATTATTCGTACCTTAGTTATCAGTTTCTAGTCTTTCTTTATCTATGTAGGATGATTCGACCCAGATCCCAACCACTTCGACTCCTCCTCCGCAAGCATCCGCTCCGATTCATTCTTCTCCTCATGGGGATTCGAATAATCCAGTGCAAAACAGAGGCTCTTCTAACATGGCACTCCCAACTGGAGCTTCTGATCGACCTGATGATCAAGGCACTTCGCCTCCTCTCAAGGAGACCAATGCAATAATGCCTGAAGACGCTACAGAAGTGCCTCCAGAGGCTCTTCACCAAAAATCCCCTCCAGGAACCCCTCAAGAGCGTGAACAAATACCTCAAGCTGAAGAGGAAAGAATCACTGCCTCTCAAGAGAGTGAAGATTCTAGCGAGGGAAGGTCTGAGGATGAAGAAGGAGAAGACGCTCAAGAAGGCTCGAGCGAAAGGACAGGGTCTGATGCTGCTGGTGATCAGAATGATGACATCGAGGTGGTGGATTTGTCTGATGATGAACAAGATGATGGAAACGTCAGTAATGACGGTGATGGCCTTCGTACTAATGAGCAAATGGACTTCGAAATGGATGTTACTCCATTACGTATGGAACTTCCTGGGTCTTCTCAGCCCCAAACAGCTGAAGAAGAATTAGCCAATTTGAAAAGAAATGACCCTATTGGGTACATGAAGGCTAAGTTGGCTCAAAGGGATATTCCACTTTCTACAACTGGTGCTGGTTCGACCTCTAATGCAAAGCCCTCTGATGATAGGGTTGTACTTCTTCATAGAATTAGAAAAACAATCCTTGATGTGGATCTATTCGAAGTGCTTAAACAAGATAGTACCGCCTGTTTCATCATGAAGGGATTACTGAACCAAGTTGACCTCACTACCGCTCTCGGAAGTTAGTACCATCTGTTCGAACTTCATCTTTATTGGATAATGTATTTGGATGCCTCCTCCAGGATGAATCTGCTGCAAATAAAATCCAAGAGAAAAGAGCTTCAATGGATGCTGCTTATGAACATGCTTCGAAGCTTTCGAAAGAAGCTTAAGAGCAAGCCACGCATATTAAGCAAGCTAGAGCTGACTATGAGCTTCGATCTCAATCCATCATCCTCTGGGAGAAACAGATTCAAGAACTTCAGGCTAAGATCAAAGAGGCCCAGCAGCAACAAATTGCCTACGAGTCCAACACCTTTGAGAATCGATTCGAAGAACTTCTTAACAAGGGCCTTCTTAAAGCGAGCGGTGAGCAACTCAAAGGTGAAGTTGCCATCCTCGAAGGTGCCAAGCGCTTTACCCAACAAAGACTTGAGTCTTTCAAGAATATCTTCGACCGGCTGAGGAACAATCCCCATTTCTGAATCTTGATTATTTTGTAACTCTTATATTTTGATTAATTGTTTGTTCGTAATGCTTGAACAATGCCATTTTGGCAATTATGTTACCATTTTTGCACTTTATTATAATATTATGACTATATCGCTAGTATTCGAATCTCCTGCAGGCATGGTTTATACTTCTTTAAATACTTCCCATTTACCTTTAGGATTCGTTTATCATCTGCCAGTTCTTCTATTTCATACGCATTGCTCGAAAACGTTTTTGCTATTCGAAAAGGGTCTTCCCAATGAGGTGACCATTTACCCAATGCTTTATTTTTTTCCATGGGCAATATGACTTTCCATACTAAGTCATTAACGTTGAATGTCTTACCTTTTACTCTTTTGTTATATGCCCTGGCCACTCTTTCCTTTTGCCTCATTAGGATTTCCAATGCATGTAGTCGACGTCTAACTCAACTAACTCATTCACCATCATTTCCCAATATAATGACGAGGGAAGTTCATGTTGTCTTTGGATTCGAACTGACTGTAGATGAATTTCTACAAGCAAGACTGCATCATGGCCAAATGTTAGTTGGAAAGGTGTAGTATTGGTAGCTTCTTTAGGAGATGTTCTACAGGCCCATAGTACTTGGTCTAAAGTTTTATGCCAATTCTTTGGCTTTTTACCAATGTGTTTTTTGATCAAACCAATTATTACTTTGTTGGCTGCTTCGACCTGACCATTTGCTTGAGCATAATATGGTGTTGATGTCAATAGTCTAAATCCCATCTCCTGAGCGAACTCTTGCATCTTTCTACGAAATGCACCCTTGGTAGTAGTTATGCTTTCTGGCAATCCGAACCTATAGATTATTTGTTTCTGTATGAATTCAATAATAGCTTGTGGCCTGCTTGATGTGCCCCACATGCCCCATTATGAACTTCTGATAATGCTAGATACGCCTCACTTTCTCCTAGGCATTTGAGCAATACACCTTCTTGGATCTTTTTGAACAATTCATTTCCCATAAGGACATATGATAATGCTCTATATTTCGTTTTTCTATCTACGTTTAAGGTTGGATCCTTTAGATAGCTTACAATTGGGCTTCACCAATCGCATCGTCACGGTGTTTATGGCTAACACTTGAATCTATCTTTACCACTACAACCTAACTTAATATTTTCTAACGATGGTGTTAGTCGGTAGCCATAACCCTACCTCTTATTTCGATCAACTCTTTAAAGTTTTTGTAGAGACTTTATAACTGAAGCCAATGTGCTAGGTCATTTGCTTCTTGATTCTCTATTCTTGGTATATGTTGGATATTCATGTATTCGAATTTTTTGATCAATCTGTTAGCTATGATGAAGTATGTCATCAAATTTTCCTTTATGCATTTATATTCCTTTGTTATTTGTTTGACCACTAACTCTGAGTCACCTTTAATTTCGACTTCAGTTGCCCCCAATTCCAACAAAGCTTCAAGTCCAACAATAAGCGCTTCCTTCATTGTTTGAGCAACGAGGCCATCAATTTATACTTGAATTTTGTTGGAATTCCTTCAGGAGAAATTATGAGAACTCCAACACCACTACCCTCTTTGTGAGTCGAACCATCAAAGTATAATTTCCAAGGTTGCGTCCCAACATAACCCATAATGGTCTTTTCGACCAGTGAGTGATCCACAATGAAGTCAGCAATTACTTGGCCTTTCACAGCTCTCAAAGGCATGAAGGTTAAAGAATATTAGGGCTAAAGCCCATTTACCCACTCTACTATGCATAATTGGTTTTGACAGCATGTGTTTGATAACATCGAAATGAGAGGAGACATAAACATCAACAGGCTTTATATAATATTTAAGTTTCATACAAGAGAAGTATAAACATAGGCATAACTTTTCTATGTTACTATATCTAGTTTCTGCATCATTTAGCACCCTACTTAAATAGTATATAGCTCTTTCGATGCCATTACTATCTTCTTGTGCTAACATACTACCTATAGTAAATTAAGCGAGATATATACTCTCATGGGCTTTCCCCATGAAGGTGGAGACAAGATAGGAGGTTGAGAGAGGTATCTTTTAATTTCGTCGAAGGCCTCCTGATGTACTTGACTCCACTCGAAGGCTTGGCCTTGTTTTAAGCGAAGTAGTGGAGAGAATGCTTGAGTCTTTCCACTTAGATTCGAGATGAATCTTCTAAGAAAATTTATCTTCCCAGTGAGGCAACTCTTTTTGATGTGGGTGCTTTAGTCTCCATGATGGCTTTTGTCTTATTTTGGTTAATTTCGATTCCCTTTTTATGAACTACAAAGCCCAGGAAGTCTCCTGCCTGCACAAAAAATGCACATTTAAGGGGATTCATTTTCAAGCCATGTTTTCTCATTCTTTCGAATGATTGGCTCAGATGGTGCAGATGAGTTTCTGAAGAGACGGGCTTGATGACTATGTCATCAATATACACCTGCATAAAAGTCTCAATAAAATCGTGAAAAATGGAATCCATTGCTCGTTGGTAAGTGACCCCAGCATTTTTCAAGCCAAAAGGCATCACTACCCACTCATAGGTGCCTAAGGCTCCTGGACAACGAAATGCTGTCTTGGCAACATCCTCTTGACAATAAAAACGGTTATAACCGAATATCCATCTAGCATGCTTAAGTATTCGAACCCTGCAGCAGAGTCTATTAACATTTCTGCCACAGGCATAAAGTATTGGTCTTTGGGGGTTGCCGTATTTAAATCCCTAAAGTCTATGCATATTCTCAGGGAACCATTTTTCTTAATAACAGGCACTATATTAGCTAACCATTCGACATACCTTGTGGTTCTGATGAACTTGCAACGCAGCAACCTTTCGACCTCAGCTTTAATCTTCGTGAGCACTGCTGGCGCGAACCTCCTAGGAGTTTGCTTGATGGGCTTCTTGCCATCCTTAATTGGAAGTCTGTGCTCTACTAACTCTCTTTTCAAACCAGGCATTTCGTCGTAGTCCCACGCGAAACAATCTTTATTTTGCTTGAGGATTTCGATCACCTCTTGCTTGAGACTTGGACCCAGTCTGGCACTTATATAAGTTATTCTTTTTGTGTTGTCATCCCCCAAATTTACCTCTTCGAGTTGATCCTGTGCCAACATCTTAGCACCTATGTTTGTAGGATCCTTCTCGAAGCCCAGGGGTTCTGTATCATATATGGCATCTAGCCTTTGTTCTATTTCATTTTCTTCGCAGGATGAGTCTTTCGAACCAACCCCTTTCATGTTATTTTCTTCAACTATACTGTCTATTTCAGCCTCTGAAGCTGCTATCCATTTGTTCTCAGCCATGTAGGCCGAAATCCTTTCGAAGAAGGAGGACTCGATCATGAGCATTTGTCGAGCTCCGACCTTCGTCGTCTTCTCGAAGTACCTTGAGTCCTTCTCCTTTAATTATTTTTCTATCCCAATACATGCCATCATGGCGAAGGGTCATATAATATTGTGCATCTCTGGCTTCGTTCATCTCCTCATTTGGAGCACAAGGGGCTATTCGTGCTAGATACTTGTCATAGTTTCTTTTGTTGACTAGGTTGTTGTAGTCATGAAGTAACTCGATCGCCTCAATGTTCTCCACTATCCCATCTTCTCTCCATAGCACTAACCTTTGGTGCATTGACGAAGGAACCGCCTACACCATGAATCCATTCTCTTCCTAACGGGTTGTAGTTGGCCTTGGCTTCGATTACCATGAACATGGTGGGCTGCACTCGAACCAGCGGTTAACTCCACTTGCACCACTCCCAATGTTTGACCAACTTTCCCTTCATAATTTGATAGAACCATGTTATGCGGTTTGACATCACTTTCTTGTATTCCCGCTTTTTAACATAAAATGAGGCATTAGATTAACGCCTCCATCTACGGGACCTTATTCACACCATGGGCATTAACCTTTGCTCGAATGAACAATGACTTCAAATGATTCTTCATTGATGGCTCGGGTGTTCGAAGAATGCATTCGCTCTTGACGGCGCCATTATCCATGACATAATAGCAAACGGCCTATGTTTCATCATATCAATGGTATCATCCTCTTCTGTTCTTGATTTCGTTTCTTGCCCGAATTGAAGGTAGTAGACACTACGTTGCGGTTTAGGTTGAGTGAGGATTCTCCTTCGATTCGAAGTTATCTCGATATCCTCATCTTCCTCCGCCTGGAGTATATTCTTTTGATTCATCGGTTTTGTGTCGAAAAGTCTCCTACTAACGGAGGTTTGTTTTGGGCTTGCTTGTCATTGGTTTGTTATTCTTTGGACATCTCTTTCTTGGGTCGAAACTACCTCTTCAATGCCAGATTTCCTTCTCTTTTCGAACGTTGTTGCCTTCGCCATTGGGATCTTGACATGGGATTCTTCCCTTTATAGTTTTCCACCTCAACTCTTCTTTTCTTTTGTTGTTGAACTGTCTCCATACACCATGGCGTGGCGCATTTCGCTCATTGCTTCTCCAATTATCTTTCCCTTATTGGTTTTGGCGTAGTCATCTATCATCGGTACTTCATAGGATTACAATGTTACTCTTGAGCACCTTTGGGGTAAGGACTATCGCTTTCTTTGATTATGATTGCCGTGGAGGTCGACTCTTGACCCATCTCCTTGTGATTCCGGCATGGCGCGAAGGAATGGTTTGAATGCCCCGCCATGTTTTGGTCATATCTTCTGAACACCTTGGGCAAATCAAACGCCGTTGCCCATTTATGGCGCGTACTAAGAATTCAACATACTCTCCGGTCGAGGATAGCATCTAAACAATTGATTGTCTTGGCGCCATTGGCCGATTCGAGCCCTTGGCTCCTTTCGAACTCAGCAGCAATCCTCTCGTTGCGAGATGATCGCATCCCAAAGCATCATCTCGGTTTCCTTTGTGGCACACCATGAGGTAATTTTTAAACCGGTATCTGCAGATATCCTTCCTCCATTTTGTATCTTTCCTTCTCAAGATATTTCTCCATTTCTTGCATCTCGAACAAGGTTTCTCCATGTCCACCATATTAACATCCACCTCTCCATCTTTTCATCATCTCCCAACTGACGGTTCGATGTCTTTGAGTTGTATTTTCGAACTCTCGGGCGAGTATTTCACCGTAGTCGAATTTGCCACTAGGCTCCCAGTGTCCCAAACTTCCTTCTTGGGCTTGTGTCCTTCTACCTCTCCATCTTTTGTATCCTCATCTCCCCAACTGATGGTTTGATGGCTTCGATTGGGATTTTGCACTCTCCGCGAGATATTTTACGGATAGTCGAATCTTCCGGGTTCTCCCAAAGTATCCCGATCTCTTTCTCGGGGAAAGTTGCTTTGTAATTTGGACCTTTTCTAATTGGCGCCTCGGACCTTGATGCTTTGTACCAATTTACATCCGGCCCTCGAGCTGGATGTCCTTGAAACCAATGACTGGGCTTAGTCGAAACCTCGTTGTTGGTGGATGTCTTCAGTGACTCCATTATTGACTCCGATCAGTTCCCAACTCTCATTCTCAGTGTTTTCATCTTTCAATGTATTGACCCCTTGGTCTGTTTCCACCATATTTATTTCTCCCATGCCTGCAGGCTCGGAGTAGTTGGTGTCTGCAATATCCAGAGGATCCTCGTCTACCTTCATCTTTGGCTTATCAGCAAACTTTAGTCTGCCTTCTTTGATTGCATTACGAATTAAGTCCAAAGAAAACACTGTGAGGTTTTGTGGCCTAAGAAACTATGATATTTACAAAATCCTCTTTTCTTTCTTTGATCTAAAGGAGGTATTTTAACATTCGATGGCACAATCAGTTGACCATCTTTGACAAGCAGGTCAAAAATCTCATCACACTTTGTCACATCAAAGGTGTACACCTTCTTTGGGAATTTGTCGTTTTTTTCATTTTCAACAATTTCTTTCCCTTTTGTGGGAACCAACAGTTTACAAGAGTAGGGTGAGGCCTGTTTTAACTCTGCTAGGTCCACTTGACCTCCTCGAAATCGGGACGTCTTGACTTCCTCGGTTTCGACATAGGAAATTCTTTCTTATTACTTTTGAAAGCCACGGCTCGGCCTTTAGTCTTTCGACTTGTCGAACCCTATCGCCAACCGAGCCATATCTCTCAAGTATTGCGTATCTAATTTCTTTCGAATCGAGTAGTCAAGGCCACCAGCCATTTCGACTAATTCATGTTGGGGACTCTTGTGAAATATCTGGATTTCAATAGTCTGAACCTATTCAAGTATTCGTCTATAGGTTCAGTAAACTTCCTCTTAACACTAGCTAGTTCCTTCAGACTTATCTTGGATTGTCCCATGTAGAATTGTTCATGGAACAATCTCTCTAAAAGGGCCCAGGTATCTATGGATCTAGGTGGTAATGTGGTGAACCAGGTGAAAGCATTTTTCGTGAGGGAACTCGGGAAATACTTAATCCTAAGGTTCTCATTATTGGCTATGTCTCCTGCTTCGGTGAGATACCTGGCTATGTGTTCAACTGTTGATTCGTTAGTATCTCCAGCGAACTTTGTAAATTTAGGGATCTTGTGTCCCCTTGGTAAGTCCGTATGCATCACATAATCTGCTATGGGAGAAGCATAATTTGGCCTCCTAATCCCTGTATTAATACCGTTTTGGGCCATTATTCTCTCTATCATGGTGGTTAGGTTATTTTACGCCAAGATATTATCATTTCAATTCTATGGACCACCGCAGATCTTGGTTTCTACCTACCATAACTACTCCTCTAGGTTGTTCTTCTCGAACGGGGCCTCTTGCCTTCGAGCTGCCCCTGGTTCCCCAACTCCCTCTGTGGTTCCTCTCGAATCACTGGAGCATCATATCTTTCGATCCTCGCCACTGGTTCTACAACTCCCCTAAGTGGTTCTTCTCGAATCACTGGGGCACTTCCTCTTTGTGCCCTTGCCCTCAGGTTGAATTCTTCTCTAACTGGCCTATAGGGTGGGTCAATGGCTTGTTCGATGATAGGTGCGTTCGCTCGAACCATAGCCTGGTTCTGTCTACGCTTCTCTGGCGGAGCAAAGAAATCTGCTATTCGACTCATATTATCTGTATTTTCTCTATTCGTCACAATCACGTTCTGAACTATTGGGGCAAAGATTTCTTGCATAGTTTGTGCTAACACTCCTATCATGTTATGGTTACTATCATCCATCAATTGCCTAAAAGCCATTTGGTTCTCTGTGGTTAAGGTGGGTAAGGCGCTATAACCCCCCAGACCTTGGTTATTCGTAGGAAATTGATTAACCCCAGATCCAGATCCTAATTGGGGTGATGCATTTGACGTCGAAGTTTGCAAGCACGCCATAAAGATGTTGGCATCCCATAAGAAGGGTTTCGGGTCTATTACCCTCGAAACCGGTGGTCTAGTTTGTAGTGGGGTGGCGAAATGGGCTTGTGTCCTGGTTGTGGGACGGATCCCCGGGTAACCAGTTCTGTATTGCCCAAGATCGAATTGTTTGTTGACATGCCACTTGTTCCATTCGTGGCTATATTACTAGTCGAAGATGCAGATGGCATTGAAGGGATCGCCTTTGACGTTGCGATCGAAAAATTATTAGTGCCTGTGGGGCATTTGTTCCCCTTGTTGATTATTTGGATTAGACATTCTATTATTTCGATTTCTTCGGTAAAGGTTGGTTACTATTAGTTATTCTACCACTCCTAAGGTTCATATACCAATGAACTTTGTTTACTCAGAAAGAATTTTTTATAATAATTATGGTTATAATTTTCTTAATTTATAACGGCCAAACTCCGTCCCACTGGGCGTGCCATTTTGTTCACAGTGATTTCTGGTGAAACAACCGCTAGTCTTCAAACTATTGAATAAGCGTTATAAGCGTTATGTTATTCAATCCTCTAGTAACTTGCGGGATCGACTAGATTGATCCTATGGGGTATCGGCCGTTGGTATGAACTTAAGATAAAGATCCATATTTGAGACTTGTTTTGGATGTTTTGTATAGGTTCAAGTGCGTTTCGATTACTTAGTGATATGATCAAGTAAATAATGTATATTTGGTTCGAACAAACAAGAACACTCAAATTCGAAATGACAAGAAAGTATATAAATGCAAATACTCAAATAAACTCTTAAAGTGTAAAGGTTTTCAAAGTAGCACAAAAACGTAAAAGACAGAATGTAAACAAATGTATAAAAGCTTTATGGGAAATAACATTAATGTAAAAGTTTTGGAAAAGTAAAGAACTTGATGGTAGAAAAAACATTTAAATGAAATGACTTTGAAAGTAAAGAAACTTAAAAGACATTAATGCAAAATAAAGTTAGACTGAAGGATAAAGATACATTGTTGAATAATAAAGCTTTGGTGCAATCATACGTACATCATTCGTGCATTCGTTTCCCTAGCCATGTGGTATTTTGAATGTGGTGAATTTTAGTACAATAGATATGACACACGAAATCCTAACATTAAGACTCCTATTTATACTAATTCGACCATAACGGTCTGACCCATAAGATCTTGCCACGTTTAGAACATGCAGCACACCATGCTTCTCTTGCTTCCACGAACCGTTTCTTCTGCGTTTCAACTCCCTTTTATCCCTCGCGTTTGAATTTCAAATGTATCACTCACTTCGATTTCGAACCCATTTCCTCTGATACAATTCTATTGCCCGATCGAAGCTTGTTTTACACATATCACCATTATTTCCGTTCGACACTCCGAAACTCAATATATTCATTCGAAGGACTAATTCTTTTCTTTCCAAACTATGACATTCACTATGTTCCCCTGAATATTTTAACATCATCTCATCTCGAGCTCCATGATCCTTCTTCGAATCACAAGATATCAAAATCTTCAGCTAACACTTAGATACTAGTGTCTCAATTATTCGACTCATCTCTATATTTTATAATCGAAAAAAATATAGAGACGGATTTTATTTTCAGGTATAAATCATATAAATAATAAAATTTATATAAATCTCATTCAATAAAATAAAAAAAGAATATTAACAAAAATGTTGATAGAAGAACATTCCTAAGTCCTAACACTTATCTTAATTAAATGAAAATATTGTTATAAAGCAATAATAGGCATGCTTTTTTAGATTTTTTTTTTATATAAAGTTGTTTTTTAAATATTATAAATTATTATTTTATATTTTTTAAATCAAAAAGTTAATTTTAATATTTTATAATATAAATATATATTATTGAAAATCAAAATTATCAGTGCTCTAGTTCAAATTATTAAAAATCATTCGAATTTGAAATCTGATTATCCTCCTGAATAAAATTGGCATTCAATTTCACCCTAGAAAACTTATGCAAACTAAAGAGATTATGTGACTTCTCCTCATAGTGACTAGATTAAATGCAATATTGACGGTCTTGCTAGACAAACTTTTTTGATTACGGTTTGTGGAGATATTTTCTAGAATGATCAAGCCATTCATGTGGACAGTTTTTGCTGTAATTTAGACATCAAGACTACTTTAGTCCTTTGACAGCTGAATTCATTATTGTCACATTTTTGCTTTGGAGGAGGTCATGAAGAAGTATTGTGATCACATTTAGATTGAATCAGATTCCTCCTTAGTGGTTCAAACTTTCTCTAATCATGGTTTGGTTCTTTGGAAGCTCAAAAGTTAGATAGACAGAGGAATTGTGTTGTTTATATTCATTCTATCAATGTTATAGTACTCACATTTATATGGAAGAAAACGTTTGTGCCGATTCTCTAACAAATTTAGGTTATTTTTGTAGCTCTTACTTGGTTGAACTATGTTCATAACAACATTGAGAATGATGACTTGTTAATTTTTTATTTAAAATGATTTTTTTTGTAATTTTTTATATAGAATTAATGTAACATACAAAAGTTATTTTTGAAAAAGGACAAAACCAGCTAACCCAATAAATACTATTTGATTCTAAAATATTTAATATATAGAATGATTTAAGATTGGAAGATATTATAAAATAAATTAGTAGTTACTAATATTGTCTAAAGATAAATGATTGTTTTTTTTTTTTTTTAATTAGGAGAATGGGTGGGGGCACATGATCTTTTTCTAATCTACACAGTACATATCTTGATTCCCCCATAAGGCATTTAAAAATGTCGAAAGAGATGGCAATGACATATCTTTATTTGTTTAAATTCTTCTCACTTTACTTTTTAGATGTTAAGATTATAGATTTTGTCATTTTGACGTTTTATACTATTATCCTATATTTAAGTACAAATAATGTCCTAGTTTTATATTTAAATAATTGGAACCAATTCATAATGATGCTCCTATAGTAATTACAAGCAATAGTTTTTTTAAAGCACTAGTAACAAGAATCACACATTAAAAAAGTGAAAAATTGAGAATCATTTTTAGATAATAAAGAATTCTAGCACGCCCTTTTAAATCTTGATTAGATACATGAATTATAAAATTATAATGATAATATGTTTAATAGTAACAAAATATTGAAAAAAATAAAATTGTCTAGAATGGTTATTTAAGTAATTTATGTGATAAATGATGAACGTGATCAAGCCATCGAAACAGATTCATGAATGTGATGTGATAGGCAAGCTTTACATAGACTGCTTTTCTTCCATCTAGAAGTCAAATTTAGTTATAAAAACAAATTAAATATTATGTACTTGATTATAAATTATCCTATATAAACAGTTGTTTCATTATCATTAGTACTAGTAGTTAGAAAATATTAGTATAATTAGAGACTGAATTTTCGATTACGCAAACAATGTTTTAAAAATTATATGTTACTATTGCTAAATTCAACACTTTAAAAATAAAAAATGAATCATAGAATTTTGAATTTTGAATTTTGATTTAAAACTTCTTTAAGTTAATGTAAATTAGCAACTTCAATTAATAACGATTCAACATATAAAATTTTAGTTCAAAGTCTGACTTTTTTAGAAAGTAAAAAATGTTCAATCTCATTTGAAGAATGCAATACTCAAATATAAATTTTAGTGTCTCAAAACAATTGAAAGAAGTTTTTTTTTTTAACTAGCAAATAGTAAATAGGGATACTTAAGAAGACTTTGTTGTTAAGGGATTAGTTACGTTTTTTCCCCAAAGTCTATTGAAAAATATATATTACATATCCCCACGCACACAATAATTGTTAGGTTGAATTTGTTCATCTTTTTATAATTGGATTAAGGCACCCTTAGAATTTATTAATATTGGGTAAGTTTTGTTATCCTTATTCGCTGTATTGGGTTAACTATCACTTGCACTCTTTAATAATATAATTAATTTTTGCTTATAAAAAAAAATTGTTAGGAGAATTTATTAGAAGTGATCGTACCTGATCAGAAGATGTCTTGACCCAATCTGCAACGGTGGTTCAAAGTGAAAGAGGGGGGTACCTGCAAGATACTCCGATGCCAAAGTAAGTAAAGGCAGAGAGAAGCAAGCAAGTGAGAAGAGAGTAAAGAATGAGATACCTGACCCTCTCAAGTGAGAGGGTATTTATAGCCCCCAGCGCTGGGCCAAGATCCGATTAGTGGGCAGAAGTCCAAGCCCACTAGCGGATTGCTAGGGCTTGCGTGTGCAGGGAGACCAGCACGTGGCCTCCTCCCTAGATTGTCTCCCGGGAAATCCGGGTTTGTTGCGAAGTCCCTGAGAGACGTGACGGTTAAGGAGATCCAGTAAAAGGGGTCCGATATTATCGGGGGGCACGTGGCATTCAAGGACCGTTGTACGTGGCCCCGTGGATACTCAAGTTTTCCCAAGGCAAATGGGCCTAGAATCATTGGGCCTAGCGCGTGATCAGAGCCTCCCAAGTCTTTGCTCTAGTAGAGTAATGACTTTGAACTGGGCATGTCCTCGACCGTATCCAACGACTTCTTCTATCCGGATAAGCGGCAGGCGAGTCCGCAGTCGCGGGCATTTTCGGGTCGTTTATACTCGGGGACGTCCGCATGGGAACGTCGGGGAGTGAGGCTAGTGAACCGGGTTTCCCGATCCACGAGGAACAGCTCGCAGGCTAAGCGTCGTGTCAGTTTGATGCCACTTGTCATTTTGAGATGGGACTTTTGGTGCCTAAAAGGTGTGACCTTTCGTATGCCCCTGGATTTTGGTTATAAAAAGGACCTTTTAGGGTTTCATTTGTTTATTCTCTTCCAATTCTCCAATTCAAAAGCTCTTGAACGCAGAATCTTCTACAACCTCCAATCTTGAATTCTCAACATGTCTTCGACTCCAAAAGCAGGTAAACGTCCCTAATTCTCTGATAATCTCTTTTCAATTCATGTTTTAGGATGAATTTAGGGCTTATCTTTTATGAATATCACGGGGAGGAGATTGAATGTTGCGGGGAAATATTTGAATATAGCGGGGAGAGAGTTGAATATCGCGGGGAGATACTTGCGTTCAACGGGGATATAGTTGAATGTTACGGGCAGTAATTTGGATGAGACGGGTAGAAACTTGAGTAACACGGGTAAGAACTTGGATTCCACGAGCAGAAACGTGGATCTCGCGGGGAGATCGTTTAATATGACGGGGAATCGTATCGGAATTACGGGGAGATTTCGATAATTAGTTGATAAGTTTGAGTGCGTCGTCGGGAACGTAATCTGCGCGGAGTCCTTGTGAGAGAGAGATTCACATCTGATCGTTGTTGCTCGTGCTTCCGGGCCCCTCGCCGTGTCACTTGAGTCGTGGTGGAGGGGTGGATTTGATATCCTTGAATTCACTTTTCTTTCGCTGCTTTTCAGGTGCCGGGGATCAGACTCGCGACGACGAGGGCGCAGGTGGACCTCGTCGGATAAGACTGGCCGCTGACCTCTCCTGGGTCGCGCCCGAACCGAGGGACTTCCGCTCGGACTTCAGCACCGCCTCCTCTAGTGCGTTCAACGAGATAGAAACCTTGGACGAGGGTTCCGAGCCTTCCTGGATCGTGCAAATCCCTGGACCTGGCAGGAGGATCTGCTCGTCGTACACTTCCACGAGGTTCCCCATGTACGAGTTTGCACTCCGGGAGGCGGGCTTCCGTATGCCCTTTATTGGTTTTCAGACGGGGGTCTTCACGTGGCTGGATCTCGCCCCCTCACAACTCCATCCAAATGCCCTGACCTTCATGCGGGCATTCGAGATCGTGTGCCGTTACTTGGACATAGGTGCCACTCTTCCTCTCTTCTTCCGTATCTTCCATCTGCAGCGGCAGATGGTCGGGGATAAGTGCGATTGGGTGTCGTTCAAACAGTCGGGCAAGCTCTTCAGGCCGTATTTGGACTCTGTCCGGGACTTTAAGAAACGGTTCTACGTGATAAAGCCCGTCACCAGAGAAGCCGAGGACACACTGTTCGAGCGCACCGTAGGGGTCAACGAAGACGGGAAAGAGGTGGAAAGGATATGGGCGAAGTTTCCCCTCGAATGGGACAAGAAACACTATGAACGAGGGCCGGATTTCTACTCCGTGAAGCCCGAGAAGCTTGACAGGGACGACCAACTATCCTACGAGAGGTTGGAAAACTTCGTGAAGAGCTTCAGGCCGGCGATCTGCGTTGACCGGGAGGGGAACGTGCTCCTTGACTCTAGTCAGGAGATCGAAATTGCTAGGCGTTACATCAACACCAAGGCCCTCCTCGACTGCGAGTCTGACGAGGATGCGCTGAGGCTCTTAGGTATTTTAGAAATATAAGCAGAAATGGGAGGAGTTGCTCGTACATTTGCTGACATGTTTTCGTTTGTTTTGCAGATAAGATGGCGGCCATGGAGGAGCGCCTACTCAAGCTGCGACACAAGGGTGGTCGCTTAACTGCTAAGGATCGGGTCGGGGAGCTCCAGCGACAGGTGCGCGAAGATACCCCGGCTGCAGTGAGTACTCCTTCCCCTGCGTCCTCTCCCGACCAACCGCTCAAGAGGCGAAGAAGTGAGCGCACCGAGCAAGGAGTGCCCGGGAGTTCTGTTTCTGCTGGGGATGCGTTCGTGTTGCCCCCATGCTATGCTCAGAGGCAGCTCTTTGAGGGGAGACCTCCAGTGGTGCAGCAGGCGGAGAAGGATATGATCCTGAGGCTCGACCCGAAGGCGCGGGGAGAAGGTATGGCCGCCGATGTGTCCGCGGTCATTCGGATGCTTGAGACCTCGTTGACTCTCAACGACGAGGTGGCCAACTACAACGCTCAGGTCTCCAAGGCCAACGATCGCGCCGCTGCCCTGGAGCTCGAGAACATGGGGTACCAGAACGAGTTGCTGAAGCTCCAAGGCTTGGACGCCAGATGCAACGCAATGGCCACTGAGCTGAGGGAGATGAAGGACAAGTACGAGCCCCCGACCGATGAGAAAAACAAGCTGGAGGCCGAGTTGAAGCTGCTGAAGGAGCAGTTGGCCTCCGTCGAGGATGACTCCGCTGAGGAGCAGACGCTTCTTACTCGGGCTAGTTTGATTGGAAGGATAAGGATCCTCGAAGAGGACGCCGTGGAGGCGATGTCCTTTGGGTTCGAGCGGGCCCTTCAGCAGGTGCAGGTGGTGAACCCCGGGGTGGAGCTGGTTACCCTTGGGATTGGCCCTTTCCACCGTGTGGTCGACGAGGAGATCGTGGCCCCTGATGAGTGATTTTTAATTATTTGGAATTATTTGGGCCTGCGAGCCTGTTATCTTTGGCCTGCGTGCCGCTTGTTTTTAATGTTCGTACACTGGGCTGGTGCCCGTCTTTTTGGATATTTGTAACTTGGGTCTAGTGCCCGTGAATGTTTTGCTGGCCGTTGTCGATCATTTATTTACAAGTGATTTATTTACAAATGCTTTAATACTTGTGTTGTTTACTATTGTGTTCGTTCGTGTACGTTGTGCTCGACCTTGTGATTCCTAGCTCGTACGCTAGGCTTGGAGTCTTGAGGCCTCCGGGCGAGGATGCGGTCGCGTTTAAGGGGCCACATGCTCGAGGCGTGGACTGTCCGTCGCGAGCCGGACGTCCTGCCTGAGGTGCATGAAAAAACTCGCGGATCTCGATCGAGGATTCCGCATCGAACGGGATCTTTACTTACCGTATTCGAGTAAGTCCCCGCTATTAGTGGCTTGGGGCGCGTACGAGCACCATTCTGCGACCCAAGGCTGAGCTAGATCTCCGTGGGGGGGATTGGGAGTGACTAGGCGTGGAGCATGTGGTCGCTCTAGCTCAGCTGTAGTATTGTTTGAGTTTTGTAGCATTCCAAGGTCGAGGGAGTTGTACCCCGTTTAAATTTTCAAGGTAATAAGCTCCTGTGCCCGTCTTTGCCCAGACACGGTATGGCCCCTCCCAGTTGGCGGCCAGTTTTCCCTCTCGAGATTCCTTTTGATTCATGCGGAGGACCAGGCTGCCGACTTCGAATTCGCGCTTGATGACCTTTTGGTCGTGGCGCAACGTGATCTGTTGTTACAAACGCGCTTCTCGTAGGGCCGCGCCGTCGCGGATCTCGTCGACCAAATCTAACTCTTCGCGCAGTGCCTCTTCGTTCGTTTCCTCCTCTAGGGGAAATTCGGTACGTCTTGACGGCTCTCTGATCTCGACGGGTATGACCGCCTCTGTTCCGTACGTCAATCGAAACGGGGTCTCTCCCGTGGTTGAATGGGGAGTTGTTCGGTAAGCCCATAGCACGCTGTGCAGTTCTTCCACCCACCGGTTCTTGGCTTCTCTGAGTCTCCGCCTGAGTCCTCGTAACAAGACCCTGTTCGCGGCCTCTGCTTGGCCGTTGGTCTGGGGATGCTCGACAGATGTGAAGTGGTGCTTGGTGCCCAGCCGTGCTACGAAATTGTGGAAGTTGTGATCGGTGAATTGTGTCCCATTGTCCGTGACGAGGGCCTATGGAATACCGAAGCGGGCAAGGACGTTTCGTTTGTAAAAACGAAGGATGTTGAAGGAGGTGATTTTGGCAAGTGCTTCGGCCTCTATCCATTTTGTGAAGTAGTCTACGGCCACTATGAGGTACTTGTTTTGGTAAGAGCCTTGTGTGAAAGGACCGAGGATATCCATCCCCCACCAGCTGAAAGGCCACGGGGACGTGAGCGTCGTGAGCTCGTGAGGTGGTGCGATGTGCATGTCAGCGTGGCGTTGGCACTTGTCGCATTTTTTTACGTGTTCTTTGGCGTCCCTTTGCATGGTGGGCCAATAGTAGCCGGCGCGCAATGCTTTGCGGGCAAGAGACCGGCCTCCCAGGTGTTGGGCGTTAATTCCTTCGTGGATTTCATGAAGGATGTCACCACCTTGGACTCCTCGGCGCGCGAGGAGGGAATGGAGAAGCCTCACCGATACAAGCTGCTCGAGGACGGCGTAAGAGCATGCACGGCGTTTGGTGGCGGCGGCCGATTTGTCGACAACTCCGCGAGTGAGGTAGTTGAACACGGGGTCATCAGCGCATCTTGATCGCATTTATGTCGAGTGTCGTCGTGGACCTTCGATGCTCGGTTGGGTTAGTGTTTCTTGTATTACGGACGGTTCCTCCCTTCTTTTTGTGCTCGCGAGCTTGGACAAGATGTCTTCCGGGTGTTACATTCACGGGGGACGTGCTTAATCTCTGCTTGGTCGAAGCCCTTTAATTTTTCCTTTACAAGGTGAAGGTATTCGATGAGGCTGTCGTTTTTATCCTGGTAATCTCCGAGGACTTGCGATGCGACGAGTTGGGAATCGGTGAATATTTGGATGTCTGGCGCCTATGTCCTCGTCCGAGAGCCCATGACAGCGCTTCATACTCACGATTGTTGGATGTTGGGAAGGCCAGAGTCAACGAATGCTCGATAACGATGCCTTCTTCGTTTTCGAGGAGGACGCCGGCGCCGCTCCCCGCCGAACTCGAGGCTCCGTCGGCGTCAGGTCCATCTTTGCTCGGGCGCCTCGCTCGTGGCGGTCATTTCGCGAGGAAGTCGGCGAGCGCTTCAAGGCTTTCCGTCCCTCATCTTGGATGTCGAACTCGAGAAAGTTCGAGGACCACCTCAGATTCGTCCGCCATATCCGGACGGGCGAGGCGCGACGGGTCGCTGCGCGCATGACGATGGCGTGAGGAAATAGTATCGCAATCTCCTCGCGGTGATGACGAAGGCGAGTGCAACCTTTTCGATTTGCTGATATCTGGTTTCGGGCCCTTGAAGGGCTTTGCTCGTGAAGTAGACGGGTTTTTGCCCGTCTTCAGTTTCACGTATGAGTACCGCGCTTACTGCTTCATTGGATACGGCTAAGTACAAATATAGTGTTTCCCCAAGCTGTGGTCGTGAGAGCACTGGTGGTTGCGAAAGTGCCCGTTTGAGGTGCAGGAGGGCTTGCTCGCATTCCTCGTTCCATTTGAAGGTCGGCCCCTTCCTCAATAGTTTGAAAAATGGGAGTGCATGTTGTGCCGACCTCGCTACGAACCGGGATAACGAGGTTAGCATGCCGTTCTAGACTTGAATGGACTTCTTGGACTTGGGCGTGGGTAGTTCGGAGAATGCCCGACATTTGTCGGGGTTGGCCTAAATCCCTCGTTCTGTAAGATAGAAACCGAGGAACTTACCGGCCTTGACTCCGAACGTGCACTTCTCCGAGCTTGGTCGAAGACTTTCTTCAGACGTGAAGCGTGGTCGTCCTCGACTTGAGATTTCACGATCATGTCGTCCATGTATACCTCGAGCATGTCACCGATCTCGTTTTGAAACACCTTGTTCATCATTCGTTGGTAGGTTGCTCCGGCGTTCTTCAGTCCGAAGGGCATTACGTTGTAGTAATAGTTCCCCGACTCCGTCATGAAGGCCGTGCAGGTCCTGTCGGCCATGTCCATGGGGATCTGGTTGTAACCTGAGTAAGCATCCAAAAAAGAAAGCAGTTTATAGTCGGCCGAGTTGTCGACCAGTCTATCAATATTAGGTAAAGGAAAAGCATCTTTGGGACATGCCCGATTAAGATCAGTGTAGTCAACACACATACGTCATTTTCCATTAGATTTTTTAACGAGTACAACATTTGACAACCAAGTTGAATACTTGGCCTCGGAAATAAAATTTGCCTCTAGGAGGTCTTTTCTGACTTTTGAGCCTTTCGCCGAGAGGCCACGCCTCGTTGTACTATGGCCCTAGCGGTGGATCTATGGCGCGATGGCGGCGACCTCGGGGTCGAGTCGGGCATTTCGCGCTCCACGCGAAGATCCGCATTCTCCGAAGCAAGCTAGCCGCTTCTTCTAGGTCGGGAGGTCGGCGCCGATCTTGGCGCATTCTTTGGGATCTTCTCCAAGGGGACGAGCTCGAACTCGCCGTCGGGGTGGGCGAAGTGGATCCGCGTCCCACTTGTCCGTCGACTTCGTCCTTTACAACTGGTGTCGAGGTCTACCGGTGACGTTGGGGCTCGATCCTCCGTGGTTTTGGGCTCGAGCTCGGCGGTGTCCGTCCTTCCTTCTTCTTTGGTGGCGGGCGCTTTTGGGTCGACCGAGTGCATCCCCAGCCGCGTTGTGGCACCTCCTCGCAGCTTTGATATCGCCGCAGATGGTAGCGACGCGTCCCCGTTTGGTGTAGAACTTGAGCTTCAGATGGACGGTCGAAGGAACTGCTGTGAGTTCGACCAGTGTAGTTCTTCCCAGGATAACATTGTAGAGGGAGTGGCAGTCGATCACCAGAAAGCGAACTTTGACCTGCCGTGAAGCAACGTCCTCGCCGAAGGTGACGAGGAGCTCGACGTACCCCCAGGGTCGGGACGTGGAGCCGTTGAACCCCTGAAGGTCGGACCCCACGTACGGTGATAGGTGAGATTCATCGAGCTGGAGTGTCCGGAACAAGTGGGTGTACATGACGTCGACCGAGCTGCCTTCGTCGAGCAAGATCCTGTGGACTTCAAAGTTTGCCATTCTTGCTTTGATAAGGAGAGGAATATGGGCGTTCGGTGCTCCTCCGGGGAGTTCTTCCAGGTAGAAAGTGATCGGCTCTAACTTGCCACAGAACTGTTCGAGCGAGACCTCGTTGACTGGGGCCTTATCGATCAGCTCGTCGAACTTTCTTTAGGCCGAGTTAATCGACAGCTGGGCGTCGCCACCACCGGAGATGACCATGGCCGAGGGGAATTCTTCCCACGAGCTGTGGGTGAAGATAGGGCTCTGAAAGTCTTCGGGCCTAGTCACTGAGTATGCTATTTGATAGGGGCCGGAGTCCCCTTGTGGTCGGCCCTCATCCTCGGCTTCTTTGGTCTCCCGGGCATTCCGTGATGCTTCAGGATTTTTGTATTGCCCGAGTCTTCCGCCTTTGATTAGTGTTTCGATCGCGTCTTTGAGGTGGACGCAATCTTCGGTCAGGTGGCCGTGACTTCGGTGATATTGGCAATACTTTGTCTTGTCAGCACCTGGTTTCGCAGGAGTGGGTTTCGGGCGCCTGACCCCTCAGTCCTTGAACTCGGTAGCTGAGCATTCTGCAAGGATTCGCTCGCGGGAAGCGGTCAGCGGTGTGTAGTCGGTGAAACGCCCAGCGGGGCCTCGCTGATCGCGGGATTCCCGGGGCCTATCCTCGCGTCGTTTTTCATCAGGGCGACGAGACGATCCTGCCTCTTGGTCGTCGATTATCCTGATGCCTTGCGGAATTCCCCGAGCCCCGACTCCTCGAATCTCTGGCGCGGTTGGCGGCTTCCTTTTCCTCGTAGGTGATATAGGCACGAGCTTTGTCGAGGAGAGCATCGAAGGTGGTCGGGGGCTCGATGCCAACGACCTTCCTGAAATCTGTGCCGGGGAGGAGCCCTCTTTCCAGCAAATACCGCTTCATTTGATCATCACAGGGAACTTGTATGGCTTCCCTGTTGAAGCGATCAATGTATTCTCGGAGTGTCTCATCGCTTTTCTGGATGATGGCCTCGAGGGAGGCCTCGGTCTTCGGATGCCTGCGGGAGACTGTGAATGTGCTCGTGAACTGGGCCTTGAGCTCTCTCCAGGAGTGTATGGACCCCGGGGGTAAACTTTTATACCAGTTCATTGCTGTTTTCCTGAGAATGGTGGGGAACAACCTGCATTTGATCGGCCCTCCAACGTTGAGGTATTGGAGCATGGCTTCGAAACCGTCGATGTGGTCGATGGGGTCGTCGACCCCATCATAGCTGGCGAGCTGTGGCGGTTTCTCCATTCCCCGAGGAATTAGGGCATTCATGATGCTAGCGGACAGGGGACCGCGGGGGTCGTCCTCGTCACTCCGGTGGGGAGAGCGCGAGCGAGAGCAGCGCTGAGATTTGGTGCGAGTGCGCCTGCCCTTGGTTCCTTTTGTTTCATTGGCTCCCCGCTCACGCCAGGGAGGTGATTGAGGTTGTTCCCTGGGTTGTTCCTGGTCTCGTCGCTCGGTCACGGGTCCCCTTCCTCGGGATCGGCGTGTCGGGCTTCGAGAGTCATCCCTCTTGTTTCTCCGCGGGGGAGTTCGAGAGCGATGTCGGCGGGGTGATGGTGACCACGAGTCTGGTCGTCGACGTCTCCGCGGTGATCGGCGGGAAGCTTCGAGAACGTGGAGACGTTCTCCCTGGGTGAAGAGTAGGAGGTTGGTGTTGTTTATGGCCGCGAAGAGGGCCGTGACCGTGGCATCGGCGTCGGGAGGTGGTTGCACTTCTTGAAAGACTGCGGGATCAGTTGCCCGACGGCGATTTGATTCAGCTCTGCGCTCGTCTCTTCGATAGGATCCGGTCGAGGAGGACGCAGTTTTCCCGTCGCGAGGATCTCCGCTCGGGAAAACGGTGTCGTTTTGCTCGGCCAGATCGTCGTGAGGGGGATTTTGCATGTTTGTTGCAGAGTCGGCCATGACAAATGGATTTTTGTTTTGCTTTGGTCAACTGAGTGAAAGGAGACGGAAGCAAGTTTCCTACAACGCGCCCGATCGTACGATCGGAAGGTGTCTTGGCCCTGCAGCGGTGGTCCAAAGTGAAAGAGGGTACGCAAGATACTCCGATGCCAAAGTAAGTAAAGGCGAAGAAGCAAGCAAGTGAGAAGAGAGTAAAGAATGAGATACGACCTCTCAGTGAGAGGGTATTTATAGGGGGCCAAGATCCGATTAATGGGCAGAGGTCCAAGCCCACTAGCGGATTGTTAGGGCTTGCGTATGCAGGGAGACCAGCACGTGGCCTCCTCCCTAGATTGTCTCCCGGGAAATCCGGGTTTGTTGCGAAGTCCCTGAGAGACGTGACGATTAAGGAGATCCAGTAAAAGGGGTCCGATATTATCGGGGGGCACGTGGCAGTCAAGGATCGTTGGCCACGTGGCCCCCGCGTGGATACTCCAAGCTGTTTCCCAAGGGCAAATGGGCCTAGAATCTGTTGGGCCTAGAGCGTGGGCCAGTCCAGAACAAGAAGCATTAATATAATGTTGATGACTAAATATCTTTATGAGAAACATATTTGTTGTCCGTCTAAAACTTTAAAATGATAGATGAATGAATTTTCTCATTTATATAAATTTAAGTCTCCACATTCTTATTCAATGTGAGGTTATTTCCCCACTTAATCACACTTGCATTATCATTCTAACACTTTCCCTCAAGTGTGAGTCAACAATGTTCTCCCACTCATACTGTCGTTGACACCCTGCAACGAGACACCTCTTCTTGGACATTTCGATACTAAGGTGTTCTCTTTATCGAAACCAAAGGCTCGTGATACCATTTGTTAAGGGAGTTCACTATGAGCATTTATACAAAGTTGAGGACTAAACACCTTTATGAGAGACACACTATTTGTCCACCTAAAACTTTAAGGTGATAGGTGAGTAGGTTCTCCCACTATATATATATATATATATATATATATATATATATATATATATATATATATATATATATATATATATATGAGGAGGGATCAAATTATACCCGAAGAGTTACACTATGAGTTACACTCGCTCAAAAACGTCACTTCGGATTAATATTTTTTTAAATCAACCGTTGGATTGAAACATATCATCATATAGATCATGCCTATAAAGTTTGAGATTAATCTAAAAAGTTTTATTATACGATCAAGATATCCAAAAATTAACGTCAAAATGGACTTTCATATAACGTTAATTTTGATGTAGTTCAATGACCTAGCAAATCATTATAGAAATTTTGATGTATAATTCTCTATTCCTCCCCGACTCCATGATAAAAGTATTACGAACAATTTGGTGATCATTTCCCCCTTTACTGAGTAAACCAAAAACAGCTTGAAAACCAAAGTTACCGTCACCCCTAGCATTGATGATCTGTTCAATGTAATTATTCATAAAACTGGCATCTCCTCGATGAATGGTATTTTGGGTGCAGGTGGTGTAGGAGGTGGTTTGCTAATGCGAGTTCCTTTAAAACACTTTATGATATTTTGGAGTCGATGAATTGGGAAAACGTTTTTCAATGTGTTCAAAATATGATGGACTCCTCATATTTTTACCGATTGAAAGGGCGGTTTTATTTATGTAGTCTATGGGAATGCAATCTTCCGCAGTTTCTCTTTGATGTGAAGTTTTGTGTTGTCATCGACTTTGAAAAATCTTTCTTTTATCGCTTCACATTCAGTCAGGATGGAGATGTTCAATTTACTACCATTTTTCAAAACACCATCGTCTTCAAAACTTAGACTCTTCTAATGACTGCATACCTCATCCATTCGTATTGGGCAATCAAGTTTCACCTTCTTAGATATGACCCAAGCACATGGGAGACATATGTTTTCAGAAGCGTGCAACCATACTTCGAGTTATCGAAAACTACATTAGAAACTCGTTTGGCTTCATGAATAATATAATTTAGAGCTAATCGAGATTTGTTGCTGACCAACTAAGAATATAGAGTGTTGTCTTTGAACCTGTGTTCCAACACTATGATACTACAACCAAATGGTGTTTGTATCTCATTATGTTGGTTGAGTATCATTTGGTTCGTTGATTCCCAATCTGCACACAAATCACCCTTTATATTTCTCAATCAATTCTTCAGACAAGCATGAACAGACTTGTCTCGGTTAGTTGTTGTATTTCCAAGGTGAATAACCTGATCGCTTCAATAAAAAACAATATTCTTCTTACCTAGTCCAAAATTATTCTTTCAACAAATTTTAGTATGTTGAGATATTTCACGCACACCTTCCTGAAATGTATAACAACATCAACATAAAGCTTTTTTGTAGATTCATTTATTATAACATTTCATGCATCCATAATTTTTTCCACAATAATGCCCTTCTTGATCAATTTTCCATCTTCACCTGCTATATGTTTTGTCTCTATCACGGGTTTAACACAACTTCTCACGTTCTTAGTAATGTGATACCTACAAAGTAATGCATGAGAAGTGGAAAATAATATTGCAACTGAATTTATTAATGCGGTATCTCGGTTGGTAACAATGACTTTAGGTATATCTTCTTGGTCCTTCAATATTGACCAACATACCTCTAAAACCCATGCAAAATTATCCTCTTTTTTTGCACTATAGAAATGCAAAACCAACAGAATACGTCTTCCCAGTCGACGTAACCCCAACAATTTTCAACAATGGAAGCCTGTATTTGTTGGTCTTATACGATGAATCAATTATAAGCATAGTGGAAAACGTGTTGAACAATTTAATGGAATTAGGATGAGGCCAATATATATATATATATATATATATAAGGGTGTAATTGGCTCGGTTTGAACAGGTTTTTGGTATAAAAAAATGTATGAACCGATGATATCTCTATTGGTTTAGTTTGGTTCGATTTTTATTGTTTTTTAAAAATAGAACCAAACCCAACTAACCGGTTTGGTTTGGTTTTGTGATCGGTTTTCAACACTTTTTTATAAATATTATTCATCGGTGTATTATTTGCTATCATGTTTTTTGTTATATTTTATGTTTTTTTAAAATAATACATTTCATATAATATAATTCATATTACACTTTCAAACAACTTACAAGTTGTTCTTCATCCATATAAAGTATTGACATAATTTTCATACTTCATGAAATAAGTTCACTATCGAATATAAAAGTTGGCACTTGGCATAAAAAGGTTGAGAAGAGATTTGAGAGCTTGACAAATAAAAGACAACAATAAAACAAAAGATTTTGATACACATAATTAACATGTTTCACACAGCAAAAACACATAAAAACTATTTTGTAACAAGATTAGAAGAAAATTCGTTGAAGAAGAAACATAAAAGGTAATAAAAAGATAAAAACTAACAAAGAGAACTTGAACGCAAATAAGGAAACAATGACCTATAAGATTGACGATAGCGAGAGAAACAGTGCTGCTAGACAACCATAATAATAGTTTGGCGAGAGTAAGTTTTTATGGTTTATGGTTTCTATTTTTTTGTTTGTTTAAAGTTTGGTTTGGCCTACATATTTTGTTCAAAGAAAGAAAGTGTAAAAAAAGAAGGAGAAACGTTGGACCGATACAAATTTTGGACTTAATAATGAGCTAAATAATATATCAAGTTGGTATTTATAGTCATCGGTTCGGTTCATCGGTTTGGCGGTTCCTAAAAACCAAACCAAACCACCTTGGTTTTAATTGGTTTGGTTTGGTTTTTGAACCGAACCAAAAACATTAGGGTTTTCTTCGATTTGGTTGGTTTTTTCTGATCCGCTTACACCCATATATATATATATATATATATATATATATATGTGTGTGTGTGTGTGTGTGTGTGTGTGTGTGTGCGCGCGCTCGCGGTGCGGTTTGGACCGTTTTGACGTAAAAAATCATCTGAACCGAAAAAATTATAAAAACAATATAAAAAAATTATAAATAAAACAAAAAAATTAGAATGAAACAAAAAATATAGAAGAGATGAGAGATTAGTGAAGATTGAAAAGAAAGAACATAAGAGATGAGAGATTAGAGATAAAGATGTGCGATAAAACGAAATTGAAAGAGAGAACATTTGCATAAAAATGAGAAGGTGAAAAAGAAAAAATCTAAGAGAGTAGACATTAGAGAAGAAGAAGCAAAATGTAAGTGGTAAAGATGGTGTGATAATGCTAAGAGAGATTTAAGAAGACTGAAACTGAAACCATAACGGTAAGAATGACAAAAATTATTCGTAATCATAAGGCTAATATATAATAGGTATAGGTTTGGGTTAGATGCGAATTAAGTAAAATTTAGGTTGTAACATAATGCGGTTTGATTTGGTTTGGTTTGCAAAATACAAACCACAAGCCGAACTATGCGATTTTGTTAAAAGATTACCCAAATTAATCAAAATCAAATGCAGTTTTTAGCGATTTCGGTTTGGTTTGATTTGATTTGCGGTTTTTTATTGGGTTGGTTTGATTTTAAACACCACTATCTCTTACGGTTACTCCATCCTCACATCTCAGGTGCCTAGAAACATAATTATTATCATCTAGAAGTTTCAAGAGGTGTTGCATTTCAGTTTGATCCCCCTAAGCATTAATTTAGATTGACAGCGCCTATTGTACACTTGCTTGATATTTGAGATATTCACTGATTTTTTGCGCTTCAAGTTTGCAAGCATGTTTCTGAGAGGTACCAAATTCAATGTTATGTCAGAGACACATTCATTCTCTTTCGACAAGAGTCGAAATGCAATTGAATGTCCGACTAAATTTGCACATAAATCATGATTATATACCACATATTACATGAAATCTTCATTTATTATTTGTCAACCGATAATCACGCAATTTAAATGGACATTCACATTTTTGTGAACCGGTTTCATCTTGTTTCAAATTTCAGAGAGAACGTCTATATTTTCCACTTCTTTCACATGTCAATGTTAAAAATTCACATCTTCTATCCGAATAATTACCAGACCTTTCGATCTGTGAACACCAAACCCTAGTTTGGTGGCCTCTATATGAATCCATTGCAATATATCATCACAAAATTCATACTCTTGATCATTTTCAAAATGGTTTTGAATATCTACCGTCTTAACTAAGAGACGTGAAACAACTTGAGACACAATAAATTAGGGAAAAGTATCGGGATGCAACATACCTCTTTGCTATTTTAAACAATTTGACTTTTGTTAAAGTTGACAGAATTTCCAATTTCCCACACTAATTAACCGAAAATATATCCCACATATACACTTCCGGAAACGCTAAAAAAATGATGCAACATTTCGCAAAATCATTTACTCAGCTTTTGTTTTGGTATATTCCTTTAAATAAGTAAACAAAAAGTCAGCATATAAACACAATCACACGACTCAATAAGCTTGAAATAACTAACTGGCACATCAAAACAGAGAAGATTTCACATCCTTAAATTAACAATATAAATGTTTTTCATCTAATTCTTTCTACCCTTAGTTTTCTTCTTAGATACAACAACCCATCCGTCATCTGCTGCTTCTCCCGCAACCTCTGGCAGAGGCTCGTTAACTGTCTTGTTTGTGGAATTCAAGTTAGCTTCGGATTTTTGAATGTCCATATCCATGTTTGCTGAATTATCATCTCCAATGACGTCTTCGTCAGAATCATCTTCGTCTTCGTTACCATTCACAACCTAGCACAACATGAAAAGGCTCAACATCAATTCAATGAAAGTATGTAACTGTTATAAAATCAAGGAGAAAATTGTATCCATCAACCAAACATGATAAATAAACATATAGAGCAAACTTACAATGAATATCATTTAGGCTCATGTAAAGAAATTTACATAAAAGTTATTTGTAAGAAAATCAACATCTTGCACAATGTTGATTAAGTTCACAAATAGAACATTTCCATCTAATTATACATTTGATGGGGGGTTAATCGCTGGGAATTAAAGTAAAGGTCTAAATACTGGGAAGAATATAGGTAAGCTAGAATGCAGCGAGAATACCTTTGTAGATTTTTAATGGAGCAGTATTCCGAGTGTTTCTATTGAGTTGACAGGATGTTATCTCACCCGTCTCTTAAAACACACTCGGATACTTCATGAAGTTAATATAAATAAATTGTTGAAAGCCTCTATATTTTTTGCAATGAACACCTCTCTATAGAACAAAATACTCAAGAAAGCCAGACAAACTAATAAAATCATACTCTAAGAAGGAATACAATGGCACAGATTATAATAAGATCATAAAATTAAATCATTCTTGCATTAAAAGTAAGTAACCACATCAACAATGTTGAATCCCAGGATTATGCAAATATTCATAAATGAAAGCACAAAACTTAGGCTTTATAATATACCAAATGCATCATCATACCTGTGGCACCTGAGAATGAGCAACTTGGTTACGACTAGCTTCCCGGAGACGCTCAACAGAACTAAAATCACCATCTAAGCATTCTTCATGCATAATCATTAGTTCTTCCGCTACATCTTCAATGCTACCATCCTGAATCTCCAGATTGAAAGAAAGCATGCCTTCGTCGAGTAACGTTTCTAGGTCATCAATATAAAGCGGCTCTGAGAAAGAAAGAACAAAATTCAGAATGAAATTCAAATTGATTACGTAAGCGATTAATTAGTATTACAACCTTTGGATTGAGCGAACCAAGAGAGCAAATCGGCGGCGAATTGTTGAGCTTTGAGATGAGAGTCACGACCGCCCCAGTCGTTTTCAACGGCGGTTCGGAGAGCGGACCAACGGCTCAGAACCAAACCGATTCCTTCGGTGAATACTTGCAGTGATTGTGCTTGAAGCACTTTGGAAGTCGACATCTCGCTCGTTAGGGTTTATGTGTGATAGACAAACGGAGAGGGTTCGAACGAGAGAAAATCAACCGCTTTTCTTCAAATATTTACTGTAATGGTACTCTTTCTTTTAATACTTTCTCTTTAATAAATAATTATACTAATAGTATTTCAACCTCAGAATTTTGAATTTCTTTTTGAATAATAAAGGTTTTCAAAAAAAATTCAAAAACGACACGTTTTCAAAATATTTACATAAATAGTCAATTTTCATGTATTTTTACACTATATCGTCACTGAGCGTGGCGACTACCTTTATAATTGGACCAAGTCGCTACTGAGAAGGACGACTTCCTTTAATTTAAGGAACAAGTCGCCACTTAGAGTGACGACATCCTTTAAAAAAATTTTTTTTTTATTTTTTATTTAATTTTATTTATATACTATATTATTAATTTTTATTTAATTATTAATAGTATTTAAATTATTTTCAAAATTACGTTATTTAATTATTTAATTATTGAATTAATAAAAAAAGAAACACATAATAAATTATTTATTTATTGGATAAACAACAAAAAAGTACATTTTACAGTCAACGATATATTTTACATATTTGGGGGCCTTGGAGGCGTCTGGTACGACCCGCAAGGCGGAAGTCTAACTACTCGTGTAGATGGGTCACGAGGTGGTGGTAATACCCTAGTGGTACCCCTAGTCCTACGTCGTCCCCTTATTTGTTCTTGTTGTGTTTACTTCGACGTCCCTTCAATGCACTCTGGGTCTACAAAATCTGTTAGTCGACTTTGACCTCTAGAATTCCCGTTGTAGGATAGGCGGGTGCCCTCTACATCGTCGAAGCTTTGTCTTGGTGGAACAAAGTTGCTCCTGCTTGGTGCGCCCTCGAAATGTGGTCTTTGGTAGTTGGAGGTTGAACTTGGTTGGTTAAAAAATAAGGTTTGTTGCGGTGTGTTGAAGTATGGTTGATCATCTTCAGGTATGTCTGTGTCGGGGCTAAGCGATGATCTAGACGAGCCCGCCACACCAGGGTCTTGGTATTAGGGATGAGTTTATGGATTGTAGTGTTGGTATGGTTGGGGGTAGACATATGTTGGTATGGTTGGGGGGTGGTCATGTGTTGGTATGGTTGGGGGTGTTGTTCTTGATAATATTGTGGTTGTTGTGGTGGTGGGTAATTTGGTGGTTGTTATTCGTAATGTTGTTGTGTTGGTTGTGGTGGTGGGTAATTTGGTGGTTGGTGTTGTTGGAAATATGGTTGTTGCTGACGGGGATCGTGCAAATAGAACGGGTCAGACACAATCATTTCTGGATTGGTATTTGATATGTACCAAGCCACATATTCCGGTGTCGGTTTCATTTCGTTGGGTGCAACCGGGAAGTCGAGGATATAATGGGCACGCTCTTTCCACATTCTACGGAACCCCGGGGCGTAAGCCTTCCAATTCTCTTGATACCATTGGTGGCTGACTTTTTTAAGATGCCAGAGATCCAAACACATCGGGGGGCATGGGACTTCTTGATGTATTTCGAATTGTAATTTCACACAGTCATTGTGGTGCATCTCCACAGTGGTGAACCGTATGATAGACGTTTTTGTTGTCCAAATAGTTGCATCAGCGGGGTTGGGTACATGTTCCAATCCCAAATATGGTCTCCAAACAAACTGTAAAGGAAAAGATAAATAATATTATTTAGAGAGGATACTTTATAATAAAATTAAACTTTAAGTTCGAAGAAGAATAGTTTAGTGGTAATACATCTTCTGCTCATAGACGATCCAAGAGTTGATGATATAGGATTACATTGTTTTTTGGAGTTCAACTATAATCCATTTCAGTTGCACTGAACCTAAACACAAAAAATGAGGAAAAAATATTATTTATCGTATTTTAAGGAATAAATATGAACCTAAACACACAAAAATAATAAATAATATTATTCAAAAACTTACTTAGTCGCGTAGGGGAAGAAGTAGACGTGCGGGTTCTTGGGGGCTATCCTCGAAAGTCTCCAGAATGCCCAGGCTTGGAGTAAAAATGCACATTCGTAAAATATACATGTATCCTTTTCAGCATTTTTACACAACGAGCTGTAAAGGTACGCCAATACCGCAGAACCCCAACTATACTTCTCAATGTTATCTATATCCCCAAGCAAAGACAAGTACATAAAGTTGATGTTATTTCCTGTGCCTTCGTGAAATAACATGTTTCCAAATAATAACATAATATATATTCTAGTTTTTATTATTTTTTCTTGCTCAGACGAATACTCGTTCAAAATAAGAGAGTCATAACATAATTTAAGGGTCCATAGTTTAATACCTTGGCCCCTACCTTTTGCACCTTCCGTTCCCTCGACGAGATCTACACCTAACATTTGCAGACAAAGGTCGTTAGGTTGCTGCACATCTCCATTCACTGGCTTACCATGAATTGGGAGACCCAACAACATGTACACGTCCTCAAGTGTGACGTTTCACCAGTTGGTAGATGAAATGTGTGAGTCTTCGGTCTCCAATGTTCACACAAAGAAAGTATGAACTTCGTATCAATAGATGCATTTACGATATGCATCACATTTCCAAAGTCGGCACGCTCAACTAAAGGGACAATCCATGGGTCGGGAGATTCCATAGGATGTGTACGAACCCTAAACTTTTTGACATCTTATAAAAATAATATAGACAATAATTAAAATAAACTATGAAAAACAAATGAATTAATATAAAATTATAAGAAAAACATACAAACGCGGCAACATTCCTCCTAGTTCCTCGGCGGGATTCACCCATGGTCAGAAGAGACATGATTGAAATTATAAAAGTAAGATATTATCTCTGCAAAAGATGTTTACTTCACTAATGAAGAGTGTGTGTGGATGATGGAAATGCTTCACTAATGAAGAGTATTTATAGAGTCTACCACCCACCTTTCTTCCACTCTTCTTTGACACAGCCCTTGCATGCATTGGAGTAATTGTGAGGTGGAAGCAAGTCGCCACTCACAATGGCGACATAGTTCAAAAAAGGAGTGTTGTCGCCACTCCAAGTGGCGACTTGCATTGGTTCTATAAATCTGAATAATTAAGCCTTGTAGTGGTATGCGTGAGGGAATCTTGTAGTGGCATGTATGCATAACTATAGCCTAGCACTATGTCTTATAGATAGGCTAAGTTGTATTGTCTTGTCAATGTCTCTTACATGCATGCATTCAATGATATTTGACAATATGTTCTAGGATGTACTAAATTTAATATTGAATGACAAATATAATTATATAAAAAATTAATGATATTCATTATATAAAAAATTAATGATATTCATGAATTTGTATAGATTAAAATAATTTTGTGTAGTAAATTTTTGTTCAAATGCATATTGAAAGTAATATTTATCAACTTCTGAAGAGGAGTCAGAAGTTGCAACTTCTGAAGGAAAGAGGAAAGATTTGAAAAATAGAGGCACATTTGTCTTTTGATTGTGGAAGGAGTGAATAAAATGTTAGTTTATGAAGAGACAAAATCAATACTGTATGCATGCATGCATGCAATGATAATTGACAATACTGTACTAACTAGGCTACTGTTAGAGGCATGTTATTTTCTTCTCAATGTTTCTCACATGCATGCAGTAGTGTGTTGTCATGTCTTGTTTCCGTTTGTTTTTTCATGCATCAAATAATCGTGTTCTTGCTATTTATGCAGCCAAGTTTCTTTGTAATTCATTCACACTACTACTCACATTCATTCACACTTATACTATCCAAAAATCAATCCTGAATACTCACGTATCATGGCATCCTCAACACAATACAAAATCAATGCTCACACAAATGGTGAAATTTACGAATGTGATCAAGCCGGATTTCTATTTAGAAACACTGATTCCACTAGATTTTGTCTAAATAGAACGGCTGATTTTTTGTATTTGAAAAAAAAATTAAGTCTAAACTTAAACAACCTGTAGCCCAAAATTTCTACCAACATCCTCATTTTACTGATAATAACTCAATCAAGTTTTATCAGTCTTATATCCAAAATGATATTGAGGTACAAAACATGTTTCGTAACCACGAGTATTTTGGTTACGATTATATTGAGTTGTAGATTATGCTGGAACAATTCCAACCGTCCTATGACATGCAGTCCTAGAACATGCAGTCACAGGTTATTGATCCCGTTGCTGATGACGAACAAGATCTAGAAAATCAAGTTGAAGAAGATGTGGTTGATGATGTAGAAGACGTGGTTGATGAATTGATTAACTGTGATTCTGAAGATGAAGAGCATATGCAAATACCTGAGGTGCAACGCTACTCACCACCTGCCCACTTCACAACCCTTAACTTGGGCGAGGATGAGCCTTCGTCAGACATGTTCTACAACCCCTATATGAGGTCCGACGAGGAGTTAAAAATAGGTGACAAGTTTCGTAGGAAGGAAGATTGTATGCTAGCAATAAAAAATTGGCACTTATCAAACTGTAATGATTTCAAAGCTGATCGGTCAAATCCAGAAAGGTACGTCATTTTGTGCAAAAACCAATACTGTGGTTACAGGCTAATGGCATTATTTAAGAAAAAACATAATGCCTGGGTGATAGGGTCCATTAGTCAAGTCCACACTTGTGTTAACACAAACATGGCGCAAGATCATAGAAAACTTAGCCATGATATGATATGTCACAACATTTTACCGCTCGTAGAAGTTGACCTGTCACTTAAGGTCAAGACAATTATCTCTTATTGCGTTTCTGTGTTCAAATATAGACCGTCTTACATAAAGGCTTGGCTAGCGAAAACCAAGGCTATTGAAGCGGTCTACGGTAACTGGGAGGAATCATACAAATAACTTTCGCGATACTTGGCTGCACTAAAATTATATTCACCTGGGACGGTTGTTATAATGGAGACCTTGCCGACACAATCCCCAGACGGAACCCCTCTCGAATGTAATGGAATATTCCATAGACTTTTCTGGGCATTTCGTCCTTGCATCATCGGATTTTCTTTTTGCAAACCGATTATTCAAATTGACGGAACTTGGTTGTACGACAAATACAAGGGGACGTTACTGATGGCGGTTGCATAAGATGGAAATAGTAACATTTTCCCCATAGCCTTTGCTCTGGTAGAAGGGGAAACAACTGCTGCTTGGAGTTTCTTTCTCAAAAATCTTTGAACTTGTGTGGCTCCACAGCCTGGACTCTGTTTGATTTCTGATAGGCACGCTTCCATTATAAGTGCATACAACAATCCAGAAAATGGTTGGCACGACCCCCTATCTACGCATGTCTACTGCATTAGGCATATTACTCAAAAAAAATTGCGGGAGATCAAAGATAAATTTTTTAAGATCAAGCTCATGGACGCCGGGTATGCATTAAACCAACCAGGATTCCACTACTACCGCCATGAAATATTTGAGTCAAATCCAGATGCAGGGAGGTGGATTGATAATCTTGACAGAGAGAAGTGAACTAGATCGTATGACAATGGGGTGAGGTAGGGCCACATGACAACAAATCTTGTGGAATCAATGAACAACGTCTTCAAGGGCCTGTGAAACCTGCCTATAACCGCTATGGTGAACGCAACATATTTTCGGATGGCAACATTATTCGCAACAAGAGGTAAACGTTGGAATGCAGTGTTATAGACACAACAGGTGTACAGCGATATGTGCATGAAATTTCTGCAACAGGAATCTGCCTAAGCCAGCAGCCACCGGGTTACAGAATTCGATCGCCATGGCCACACTTTTAGTGTCAAAGAAACAATTGACCACAACTAGGGGCTAGTAAGGCAAGAGTATCAGGTCCTAATACCCGATCGTTGGTGCGACTGCAACCAATTTCAATCTTATCGTATGCCTTGCTCACAAGTCATTGCAGCATGCTCACATTCCCACTTTGATGCATTCTCACTAGTATCTCCTATATACAAGGTTGAAACACTGCTCAATGTATACAACAACAACTTTCCAGTGGTAGCAATGAAGGCATATTGGCTAGAGTATGACGGGGAAATTGTTTGGCACAACGATTTGATGCGGCGCAATAAAAAAGGTCGACCAAACAACAAGCGCATCAGAACCGAAATGGACGCTACTGATAAAATGCAGAGGAAGTATAGTGTATGTCGTCAGGTCGGGCATAATAAAAAGAAGTGCCCACACTGTGGCTCTAGTTCTACTACATAGATTTTATATTCACAAGTATTTGTAATTGTTTTCATCAATGAAAAGTACTTTTACTTTTTAATTCCAAATATAAGAACAACGACAACACAGACGCCTACAATAATTAAACAACAAAAACAAGACTAAAATACAACAACATAAATACTAAAACGACAACAAACAACCTTTAAAGTTGACGAAATTACAACAGTTAACACTATGTCATCTAATTCATGCATCATTTGGATGACATCAATGTTGTTTTCAACTTCATCCCACCAATGTACCATTTCTCCGGTTTCAAGTGAGGTCCTTGTTCTAAGCCTTTGAATCCTTCTAATGACTTCACCAGGTTTATATTCCCCCTCTAACCAAGACATGAGCTCTGTTTTCAGTTGCTCAAAGGAATGGATGTTCCAAAATTTCATCTGCAAGGAAGGTTTGATAGGAGCGAAAATAACATGCCCATCCTTTCTTAAAATAACTGGTTCAGGATCGGGTAGCTTTGATGAGCTTCGCTGCCATGATGGAGGTCTAGGGGATGTCATGACCACAAATATATGGAGAAATTGGTAAACCTGGTGCAGGGATTAGGGTATGGGTTGCACCGGTATTTATAGAGCAAAAAGCAACAAAAAAAAATTTAAGGATGTCTCCACTCCAAGTAGTGACTTGGTCCTTAAATTAAAGGAAGTCGCCCTTCCCAGTGGCGACTTGGTCCAATTTTAAGTGTAGTCGCCACTCCCAGTGGCGACATAGTGTAAAAATGACTGAAAATTAGTCATTTATGTAAATATTTTGAAAACATGGTTATGTTTTTATTTTTTTTGAAAAACTTGATTATTCAAAAAAAAAAAATCATCTTTCTCAACCTCTCTCACTAAATTTACTTTGATTAAATTTATGAGAGAATGAATATTTGTGACGGATTAATTCCGCCATAACTTTCTTCACTAATTTTCATCCAGACGAAATTCACCGTTTATGTAATTCTCCCTTCACTAAATTCCTTCTTTAAATTGCATTTTTTAGTAGTGACTTAACAACTCTAGAATCTGATTGCTTCTTTTTAAATTGCATTTTTTAGTAGTGACTTAACAACTCTAGTATCTGATTGCTTGACATTGCTTGATATTTTATTAATATTATTCTCTTATATAATTTTATCTTTTATTTACTTTAAAAATAATCATTCATATTTTTATTAATATTTTCATATTAACTTTAAAGTAAATTTATAATAAAAATTTCTAAAAGTTAAATTTAGAGCATTTGAGACTAGGTATATAACTTTATGTTGCACGAGTTTTTATTATAATACATTTATATAAGCTTACTTGTTCTGAGAGAATATAATTTATATTTTTATAAAATTAATAATTTTGATAAATTATTATTTTACTCATAAATATGTGAATTTTATGTTGTTTCATGTTGTTTTTTTTCTC
Source organism: Vicia sativa (assembly GCA_021764765.1). Lineage (NCBI taxonomy): Eukaryota > Viridiplantae > Streptophyta > Magnoliopsida > Fabales > Fabaceae > Vicia > Vicia sativa. Next base: position 240,721,174 of record CM038793.1, read on the forward strand.
TATTTTTTAAGAATCTTCAAAAATATTATAACAATATAATTTTAATTTTATATAAAAACATTAATAGTTAAGTATTATCGATTCTTCAAAGCAACATTGAAATGAACTTAAAAGAAATTTTCAAATTTTCAATCAATCAAAATTTTGTTTCTGAATAATTAAAATTTTCTTCAATTTTTTTTTTTTTTAAATTTCTGTCTTTTATATTAAATTATTATCATTTGTATAAAATTTTGAAATTTAAATATTATAAAAACTAGTTACTTATTGTAACTGCTGTTACCTTTAACATGTTTCATATATCACACATGTATTTAATATTCCTGTGCATAAAAGCATATACTTCTATTTTTTATTAAAGTATTCACATTTTAAAAAATAAAACAAAAAAAAGAAAAGAAAAGAAAAATAAAACAAAAAGATTGATGTATCATGATTATATTTTAAGCCACTTATTTGTTATAATTGCTTTTACCTTTAGCATAAGAGAATGTTTGAATGAGGTAGTTGAAAATATTTATGGAATTATAAATTTTAAATAATTCAAATGATTTAATTAAATTTTATTTATTTTTAAATTTTTTTGTTTGGATAGAGTATTAAAACGATTAATTGTTAAATTTTTGGAGTATTTTTCATTAATTTTAAAAAATTTAGACAAAATTTAAACTATGAAAATAGGGACCAAATTCTAATTTTTTGAAAATTTGAAGGGACTAATTTGTAAAATTTAAAAAATATTAGGCACTTATTTATAATTTTATAAAAATTTTAGGGTGAATTTGAAATTTTCATAAAATGTGATGATTATTTTGTAAAATTTGAAAAATTGATAATAAACATTTAACACTTTCATTGAATAGAGTGAAAGAGCAATTTCAAATTCCTTATTTTTTAATTTCATTTGAATGTTTTTTTGAATTTAACTTGAATGAAATACTTCGTAAATTTGCACCATTTTAATAATTCTCAATATTTTATGTTTGAATAATAAATTTTGATCAAATCATTTAAAATTTTCTTAAAAAAATATTTCATCAAAATATATTTGTTAATTAATATTTTTTCTGTCTCAAAATAAAAATCATTTAAGATTGTTACACAAATTAAAAAATAATAATTAAGTCAATAAAATAACTTTTTTACAAAGACATAGTATGATTATATATATATATATATATATATATATATATATATATATATATATATATATATATATATATATATATATATATATATATAAAATAGTAGTACAAAACTATTTTGAATCAATTCACTAGCATTACAAAAGATAAGTTATTACGCCAATCGAATTAAGTAATGCTTTAAATCCAATAAAATATACTTTTTCTGTAACAATTTATATGCAAAAGTCAAGATTTTGAATTTATTAAAATAGAGAGAAAGTATTTTTTTTTTTTAAAGAAAAAAGATTAACTCATTTCATTAATAATAATATCTTGAATACATGATGGACAATCATTAAAAATATGAAAACGAGCAAAAGATGTAGTCGCCCTTGCCAACACACGAGCTGCTTCATTAGTTTGCCTTCTAGCGAACTTGACATCAGAGTTCGTAAAATAAGAATGTAGAAGCCGATTACATTCTCGGGTAACCGCACCAAATTCTGAGTCATTTGGTTTTAAGTTGTTGACTCTATCAACCACAGTTTTAGTATCCATTTCAAAATCCACATTATCGAGCCCTAAATTATGTATCCAAATAATAGCTTCTAGGAGGCCCAAAGCTTCTCCTATGTCAATCTTAGTAATGGGTGAAAACCATGTCGTTCTAGCAGCAACAAAATGTCCCTCAGAATCTCTAATACAAGCACTAACCCCAACCTTCTCTAGAGAAAAAAAAGCGTCAATGTTACATTTGCAACGACCCTCCAGAGGTTTAACCCAGGTTGTGTTACTAGTACTACTATAACCATCACTAGGATTAATACACACAGACTTTGCTTCTTTCCAACCGGACAACTAATGAATAGCTCGATTACATATATCATTCGGCAGCTCGACAACCGTATTCCAAATGTGGTTATTCCTACCTTTCCAAATACTCCACAACATGGTAGCAAACAAATCTTGCCCTTCATGAACTAATTCATTTAAACAAGAGAAAATGATACTCATAAAATTGCCCCCCATTAGAATCAAATCCTGTATTTTACTCCATAAACATACTATTTTCCAACACTCAACACTCTTAGGGCATTGGAAAAATAAATGATAACTATTCTCTTCAACTTTCAAACAGCTAACACAAAAATAAGGGCGATCGATACCTTTATCTAGGAGGCGTCTTCTGGTAGGAATGCAATTATGACAAAGTCGGCACATTAAATTCTTTACTCTAGGCGGACAATTTGCTTTCCAGATAACATTCCAATTTCCATTAACTCTGAGGTTAGTAGTATCAATAGCTTCATTTATACAGTGTTTGTATTAATGATATTTTGCACAACCTCTTCACCCACCAGCGGATAAATCAAGTCTTTCTTTCATTGTTTACTATTTGGCAACATGAGATCCGAAACTTTGAGAGCTTGCACTACATGGTTATTTGGCCAAGGATTAGTCAGAACAGTGCTATCAGATATCCATTTCTGGTTCCAAACCAGTATATTAACCCCAACTCCAATACTCCACCTATGACCTCCCCGAACCACAAACTTAGAGGTCTAAATACTTCTCCAAACATAGCTGGGGTTATGCCCAACTACAGAAGCCTGAAAATCGCTATTAGGAAAATACCTGGCTTTATACAAACGAGTCACTAGTCTGGAAGGCTCCTTCACAAGAGACCAAGCTTGTTTACTGAGTAACACATAGTTGAACGCATTGATGTTCTTAAAACCCATACCACCCATAGTTTTGGGCATAGCCAATCTATCCCAAGAAAGCCAATGAATACCTTTGCCACTATTACTTTTATTTCCCCACCAGAATGAATTCATCATTTTCTCAATTTCATCACAGAAATAGGAGGGAAGTAAAAACAAGCTCATCATGTATGTCGTAATAGATTGAAGAACCGACTTTATAAGAGTCTCTTTACCTGCTTGAGAAAGACACCTACTACTCCAAGAGTTAATTTTCCACCAAATTCAGTCCTTAATGAAACTAAAAGCAGCTTTTCTATTTCTACCAATCATAGATGGAACCCCAAGATATTTTCTAGTGCCTAATACTTGTTGAACGCCTAAAATATTAGCCAACAGGTTTTGTGTAGATGTAACCACATTCCTGCTACAATAGAATTCTGATTTTTGGAAATTTATCGCTTGACCCGAAGCCTCCTCATAAGTAGCCAAAATATTCTTCATGACATGAGCTTCATTAACATCAGCTCGAAAGAACAAAAAACAATCATCTGCAAATAAAAGGTGTGAAATAATAGGTGCATTACGACAAATTTTTGTACCATGAATATCACCCCTAGATTCAGCATCCTTTATAAGAGCCGAGAGACCTTCCATGCATAAGATACACAGATAAGGAGAAAGAGGATCTCCCTGCCTTAACCCACGACCATGAGTAATCGGACCAACCATATTACCATTTAGCGCCACATCATAGTCAACGGATTCCACACAAAGCATGATCCAGCTAATCCACTTCTCACAAAATCCCATTTTGAACATCACATCTTTCAAGTATTCCCAATCAATTCTATCATAAGCTTTACTAATTTCAAGTTTAAGAGCTATATCACTAAGTCTCCCTCTGGTTTTGGTCTTCATGTAATGAGCAACTTCAATAGCTACCATTGTATTATCCAGAATAGATCTTCCTGGGACAAACGCTGACTAGTTGTCAGATATGCACTTATCCAGAATTTTCTTCAAACGGTTTGCCAACACTTTTGCTATAACTTTATATAAAACATTACACAACGATATCAATCTCCAATCTTTCATATTAGTTTGAGAGTCCCCTATCGGAATAAGAGTAATATTAGTCTTATTAAGACTCTCAGGAAAACTACCACTCTCGAGCCACATGCAACTAGCTTGAAAAACCTCCATTCCACAAGAAGTCCAAAAATGATGATAAAAACTCGGATTAAAACCATCCGGGCCTGGACTTTTGTCAACTTTCATTGAAAAAATTGCCTCTCTAAATTCATCAATAGAAAAGGGTGTTGTCAACATAATATTGTCCTCCTCTGAAATGGAAGAGTGTAACCTTTGAATTACTTGATCGCGTGAACTTTGTTTCTTCTGAAATAACTCTACGAAATAATCGTATGTAACTTTGCACATTCCTTCTGTAGAGTTTATAACTTCCCCGTTTTCGGCAACAAGAGATTTGACAGTATTTATCTTCTTTCTTACTGAAGCTGACGCGTGAAAAAACGATTATTAAGATCGCCGTGTTTATACCAATGAGTTTTTGCTCGCTGTTTCCAATACATCTCCTCCTTCACAAGCAAATGATTAAGTTTCTTTTTAATATCATTGAGTTGCTGAACATTTCCAGCACTAACATTCCTGCGCATTGATTCTAACTGCTTGCTAAGTTTATCAATTTCCTTGTTGTTTGTATTCCAGTGATGCTTCCTCCATTGTAGTAAATTTTCTGCACAGTATTCCAGCTTTTCAGTGAGTTGGACAAAATTATTGTTTTCCCAGAAATCATGAACATGATCTTTAAAACCAACCTCAAGTAACCACGCATTTTCAAACTTGAAACGATTATTTCTCGGTACTGGGATATAGTCGGACGGACTCATTGTCTAATAGAATCGGATAATGATCGGATGAAGTTGTCGTAAGACACTTAAGCTTCGCTTCCGGGAACAGAAACATCCAGTCACTATTTGTCATGGCTCTATCAAGTATTTATTCTACTACTCTATTAGTGCCCAGGCTACGGAACCAGGTAAACATGTGTCCTTCTATATCGACATCGGTCAAGCCCGTATCTTGCACTGCTTGACGGAAGCCGCTAATCAGCCAACTTTGTCTCTCTACTCTCCCTTGTTTTCCCCTGAGGAAATAATATCGTTAAAATCACCTATCATACACCAAGGTAAATTGGAGTTTGCTGCCAGATTTCTAATAAAATTCCAGGAATCTCTACGGCGAGAAATTTCCGGAAAACCATAGAACCCCGTAAGTCTCCAATTTCCGGCACGAGAATCTTGTACCAGAATATCAATATGATTATTTGAATACTGCTGAATGGAGCAGTTACTGGACTGATTCCACAGAACTGCTAAACCACCCCACATACCCTCGCGATTAACTAAAAAGCAACAATCGAAACCCAACAAACAACACAAAACTTCAACTTTATTGGACATACTTATTGTTTCAAATAGGAATATTACATCCGCTTTATGGCGACGAATGAGGTATTTAAGATTCAGAACTACACACGGATTACCCAAGCCCCGATAGTTCCAACTAATTATTTTCATTTTTCCTGGCAGGACTGAATCTCAGGCTTTGCCAATACAATAGTGACAACAGGATTTGGATTATACTGCTGGCCTATGTCGTTCCCAGCAGTTAACATAAAGACAGGATCCACTTCAGTAATCATAGCAATAGCAGCAACATTTCTCTTCAGTTCGGGAGGCTTCGACTCTTCCACTCGGACTCTTTTCTTCAGACTTGTAGCTTCTTTTTCCAATTTCACATCCTTCTCAATAATTCTGATACTTTTCTGGATAGATTTACGCCGTGCCTGAGCCTTAAGGGAATTTCTGGTACTAGCATTTATTTCAATATCAGTGTGTGTAATAGCTTTTGACATTCCATTGATCTTACCTAACATCACATTGTCCCCATTAGTGTTATCTTGGGAAACAAATTTTATATTGTTTGTATTTAATTTTACATTAAAAAAATATTTTGAAAAAAACATGCCTAAATTAAATTAAATTAATATTTTCTATTTATAAATTGTACAAAAAAAAAAGTGTGTTTTTTTATTTATAAAATGTTATGGAGGGGGTAGCTGTGGGTAAAAAAATTCAGTAAAATACATATTGAGTTTTTCTTAAAAAATATGGGACTTGCACCAAATCACGAGCCACAATGTATTTAAAAACAAAGTCATTTGCTTTACCCTGGTTTGATCAATGATGATGAGTTGAAAGGAGTAAGTGTAAATTTCTGAAAAATTAGTATCCAAAGCTGCAAACCAACCAACTGTAAATAAACCACGTTCCACATCACGTGACACCACCAGAAAAATTAAAATCAATGTAAACCTAATCATGTGCTAATTTAGCTTTGGGACTTGTAAGTTGAATTAGTCTAAGACTTGGCACATGATCTCACCTGCAATGAATCCACCTGTTGATTCTTAATTTTTTTAATAATTTTTTTATAGTTTTCAGAGATTTGCATGCACTTACACTAGAATAAGAAAAAAATGGTTGAATGCACTTATGCATACTTTCTCCGTAACAAGCAAAATTATTATTATTTTTTATTATATTTGAAAATCAATGTATGCAATTTATATAACAACTATATACATTGACTATCAAATATATTAAAAAAAGTTAATTTTACTATAAATAGTTTCCAAATAAAACATAATTTAATTATTTTTACTTTCTCTTTTTCTTTTACATGTCACTAGAGCATTATCCTTTTCTTTTCTTTTCCTTTTTTTCCTCTAGTTTTTAAACAATTATGATCAACCATGGAAGCAAATTCGATCCTAACAAATTTGATTCAACTACTCTTACTCTCTTCACCATTCAGATCATACTTGAATCATTGTTGTTTGTAAGAGCATTTCTAATGGAGATTATATACTGTATACTATAATTTATAAGTTTTGGAATTTAGGGCTAAATAAGTTTTTGATTCCTATAAATATCTTAAATTTCGTTTTTAGTCCCTCTAAAAATTTTCTTTAAAGAATGATCCTCCTAAAAATTTAAATTTAAATTTTTGGTCCTTCCTAAGAGGACCATTCTTTAAAGAAAAATTTTAGAGGGACTAAAAACGAAATTTGAGATATTTATAGGGACCAAAAACTTATTTAACCCTTTTTATTATTAGAATAAATACATGTAGTATTTTTATTGCTTAAATATTTGTATAAAAAAATGCTTGTTAATAAGTAAACATGAAAACAAGAAATGCAAGAATAAATCTCCATTATTTAACATCATCATTGCCTATGATCCTTATTAAAAAGAAAATTAAAATTAAAATTAATTTAAAATTTATCACTAAAATAATGTCATGTGTGCATTCTTACATTTTTTTTTCTTCAAATTATTTCGTACTAAATAGCATTACTCTTGTGTAAATTGTTTCATGAAATAATTTAAAAAGTGTGTTGTCTAATTAACATTAAATAGTATTAATTTTGATGACAGGTGAGACCAAATATAAAATGTGGCATACTCTCTAGATGTGGAGAAACAAAAAGTTTCATGATACTAATTTTGTGCGTCCCAATAATAAGAGACAAATAATTGAGGATAGTGTGAACCATTATAAGGAAACAATGTTGATCAATGACATGATTATGGAAAAAGTCAAGTAGAGCAATTACTCAAATGGTGTCCTCCTAGGAGTTCTTTTGTTAAGTTGAACGTAGATGGAGCTCATGACTGCAAAGGGATGTCGCACTACAAGAAAAACATGATTTAGCTGGAACTTTTTAGCGTCGGCCACGACACCGACGCTATTAGCGTTGCATATATGTCGTTTCAAACTGGCGCTACATGGAAAACACACGTGTCTTATTTTTTTTTATAATTTATTTAATATAACGTCGGCTTTAACTGACGCTATATTTTAGTCTATATTTTTATTTCCCCCACTAATTTCATTTTGTCTCCTTTATATTTATTACTTTAAATAAATATTATTTTAAATTTTAGCGTAGGGTTTAGCCGACACTATAGTTTGGTATTTATATTTTCATTTTCCCCCAGTAATTTCATTTGCCTCCTTTTTATTTTAAATAAATACTTATTTTTAATTTTAGCGTAGGTGATGAGCGACACTAATATTGATGCCAAATTTTTCTTTTCCCCTTCTATTTTGTTTGACTCCTTTATAATATAGTGTTTTAAATATTTATTATTTTCTATTTAGCGATGATTATGGCTGACGCTAATGTTGGTGCCAAATTTTTCTTTCCCTCCATCAATTTTGTTTGCCTCCTTTAGATATATAATAATAATAATAATAATAATAATAATAATAATAATAATATAACAATATATTGTTTTAAATATTTTAAATATATATGATAAATTAACAAATTAATAAAACTATAAAATATAAATAAAACTTAATTAATACCTAAAATTTAAACATTAATAAAGTAAAATCAAAACTATATTAAACTCAAATTTATAAAATAAAATAAATATGATAAATCAATAAATTTTTTTTAAACTAAATTAATAAAATTATATTAAATTTGAATTAAGATTAAATTTATAAAACAAAACTAAAATTATAAAATTATATATTAATAAAATAAAATTTATTAAGAAAATGAAATTTATTAAATAAAATTAGAATTATAAAATAAAACTATAATTAAATTAAACTAAATAAAGTAAAAAACAAAAAGAAAAACAAAAGAGACAATTGCTTATCCATTGCTTATTCAGTTTCTCAGAAAAACAAAAGAAAAAATTATTCCTAATCGCTTCACGCCTCAAGATCGATTCACGTAGCTTCACAAAACCGCTTCTCAAAATTGATTCACGCAGCTTTATTGTTCAGGTTTGATTCTCCTTCGTAGTAACGATTCTCATTCGATAGGGTACGATTTTCGCTCTAACTCATTTAGGGTTTTTTGGCAGAAATGCTCAGTCACACACGAAGCTCAATCTCACACAACGTAAGTGTCTCTTCTTATTTGATTTATGGTTTTTGTGTAATATCCATTTTGTTTCGTTAATCACCATATTGATTCGTATCTTCTTATTTCAAGGGTTTGATTGATATACTTTTCATCAAAGAATTCGATTTTAAGGTTTGAATCTATGTTTCTTCTCGTATATTCAGTTTGATTATTTGCTTCGGTTTGGATTTCATGAACTTAAATGTTCTTAATCCGTTTTCAAACAAGTTGTTTTTATAATTTGTTATCTTTTTCCTTGCTTAAGCCGATGATTGGTCAACACTAATAAACAGACATGTTACTCAACAATGATAAAAGCAAGTGTTGAGGTCACTGAGTTTAATATTTTCTTTTGATGTAACTCCTGCATTTTTCTGTACTATATGTTTTTTTTTGGAATGTTTACATAATTTCCTACGAACTTGCCTTGTTAATTCTTTTTGTTTTCAATGATGAGCATGTATGTCTACATGATGCCAAAAATGTTAAGGCATTGGGTCTATGGGTCTTTTCACATATAAAATGTTCAACATTCACTTTTTCATTTGATGTGGGACTCATACTCACACTTGATATACCAACAATAGCGAACAATCGAGTTGACAACGAATGCGAGTTCTTCTCTATGCGAGAATGTAGGTAAACCTTTTGCACTTATAGATATCAACAAAATGGATCAGACGAGCGTAAAACAAAAACACATCCTTTAGTTGGCTCGAGCTCTTCCTTTTCAATCTCATGTATTTTTAAACTTGTGGGCATAATGTGTCTCTATTACTGTTCATATAATTAAGATGCTGCCTATACTTGTACTTTTTAGCAAAATTTCCTTCGAAAAGTTTTATGAAAAATCTCATCTTATTCCCATCTTAAAGTCTTTAAATGTCTAGCTTATACTACAAATGTTCACGTGTCCCATAAGTTTGATTCTCGTGCAGCCAAATGTGTTTTTCTTGGTAATCGGGTTGATAATAAGCTTAAAAATTATACGATAAATTTCTCATTAGTCGTGATGTTATTTTCCATGAGGATTCCCTATGAATCCATTTCTTCTTCTCCACTTGAAACGAATTATGTCATACCCATTGTCATCTTAGATTTTTCGCCAATCTAGACAACACTTTTATGATTTTCCGTGTCTTTCTGCTTCTCCAACATCTTCTGCGCCGTTCTTACAAAAATCATGTTCTCCATTGCAATCTTGAATGACCATGTTTGTAACCAAATAAGTTCTCCAGAAACATTTTCATTTTCTTCATCTTTTCCATGTAAAGGTACACAATATCGTTTGTGGAATTTCCTCTCATACAATTATTACTTTCAACGACATAGACCCTTATTAGATGCACATAATCAAGTGTCATTCAAATAGTTCTCTTGAATGCTATAAAGTGTGGTAAGTAGTAAAAAGATTAAACATATCTTAAAGATATTGATTACCATGATACCTTTTCACCTACCACTAAGATGGTTACAATTATTAGTTTCTTATCAGCTTTGGCAACTACTCAAAATTGGTCACTTCATCAATTTGATATCCATGAGGACATGAGGTCTTTATGAAAAAAAATTGTATCTTCCTCCATGTTTTTAGCGATAAGGGGAGAATCTTGTGGTCCCATCAACAAATCCTTGTAAGAAAAGCAAACATTTACATATTAATGGTTGTGAAATTCTCTGTATATATTTAACGGGCTGGATTTGTTCAATCCAGAGCAAATTATTCATAATTTACATATAAGAAAAGCAAATCATTTATCGCCTTATTATTATTACTCTATGTTGATGACATTCTCATAAATTGTAATGATCTTTGGTGCCATAATTTTTTTCTGTGAAAAAAAATGTAAAATTATTGGATGAAGAAGAATTATTATAAGATCCATATTCCTCTTATAAGCAATTTGTAGGACGCCTAATTTAATTTATTTGACGATTTGACAATTATTAACCCGAATATCACCTACTCACAACAAAAAGAAACAGAACTAAATTTACATGATATTTATTAAGTATAATTTATGCTCACATTTATATTTGAAAATTGTGATTATTTGACAAGTAATGAAGTGCGATATTTTATAAATAGTGATATGTTTAGCATTTTAAAATAATATTTTTTTTAATATAACTTTAATTAAGTTTTATCAACTTTATTTATTGTCTACACTTTTTTCAAATTATAATAATATATAATAATTAATAATAATTAAAAGTAATTTGATAAAAATATTATCTTTATTAATTTAATTATTTTTTAATTGTGCGTAATAATTTTAAACGATTTTTATTTTGAAAAGATGTAGTAACTGAATTACATCAATCAATCGATTATTTTCAATTATTTAAGTAGTAGTAATCATATAAATTTATGTATATCGAGTTGAGATTTAATTCACATATAAAACAACTTTAAACTGATGGAATAAAATAAAATAATTTGTGAGTTCTTCTTACAAGGCACAAGCTCAGCTTGTGCTACACAACAATATAATATGATCAACTAGATACTTACTTAATTTATCTATTGACATTAAAAAAACATTACAAACACATTCTGTCCAAAAGAAACATTACATATATCAAAGAGTTAATAATAGATATGTCCATAACTCATCATTACAAACATAGGTCCAGCAAGTGAAAAACATCTCTCCAACATGAAATCCTTAATCATTGTTATGATCTTTGCTATAACATTGATGCTTTCACTTGAGGTTAATGTTGTCAAAGCTAGAACTTACCCATCTACATCCCAAGTTTCAAAAATGCTTTCATCATTCCAACCACATAAAGGTGAGTCATCAAAATCAACTCAAGATCCGCATGAGGTGGCTGCTAGCCTTAAATACATACCACCTAGCAGACCAAATCCAACACAGAACAAGTAATTAACGTATTCCATTTTCTTCATTCCTTGTCTCTTATCATTGTTTTTTTTCCCACTATATGATCTACAAATTAACAACAAAGAGTGTGTATGTGTATGTGTACCAGGTTAAATCCTAAGATAAAGAATTAAGCAGAGAAATTGATGGTGGTGGTGGTGAAGCTATGTAGATTCAGACTTGTAGCTAGCATCAACTCGGTTTTGCACTTTGATAGCTTTGTTTTTTTGACTGTTTCTCATCTTTAAATTCTAAATTTTGTTAGTTATAGTGAGATATATAGTTGAGTTTAGATATCAATTTACGTTGTTTTAACTTGATGCTTTAGAATTTAGATCATAGATAGTGTAGGAGGTGATTAATGTAAAGGAGAAAAGTAGTAGTAGCATCATAATATGTCAAACTCAAAACTGTTAATTTATTTTTCATAAGATTTGGAATTTGTTTCTTTTATTGCTTTTGTCTTGTATTTTATTTCTATATCGGTCTAATACCAATTCACTTGCATCAAAATCATTTATTTGCAATCACTCACACAATCCCACAAATTGAATTGAAAAAGAGTCATGATAAAGAAACAAAATTTTGAATACTAGCACAAGAGGGTAAACCGATGTCAAGTTAGTTTGGAGCAAAGAAGAATGAATCTCAAATAGATTAGATTGATGGGTCTGAAGGAAGTGAAGGCATAAATTGTCTGGCGGAGTCACAGAGCACTAATGAGACCATACTAGAGATGTCACGTTTCTAATCAAAATTTTAAGGCATAAAGTGAAAACTGAATTTTTTAATCCACCCATAGATGAAAATAAATCTATACATTTTTTAAAATACCATCTAAAATCGGAAGTATATTTTAAAATATTTGAGTTAAAACTGAAAGTATATTTCCGATTCCAAACAAAATAAAAAAATATTGAGAAATTATTCTCAATTCAGTCTCACATACACACTTTATTCTATCTGTAAAATAAAATAATTTGATTTAACAAAATAAAACCAAACATTAAAATTTAATTTAGAGAGATAAAAAAATTACCGTATGTTTTGGTCTTAAAATCAGGTAAAATTATGATCAATAATTGCAGTCTTAAAAATTACACATGGTTTAAAATCGGAAATATACTTCCGATTCACACCCAACCCTTTTCAACGTGATTGACATGATATATGGTGCGAACCAGAAATATATTTCCGATTTCCAGAGACATTTTTGAAAATTCACGTGGTGTGCTAGTAACTTATGGGGTGAAAAAATAAATTCAGTTAGGTAAATGAGTCATTTTTCTTATAAATATAATATTCCACTTATTCTGATATTCATAAGTGATGCAAGACTTAATCATTCATACTTGAACTTAACAAACTCTTCAACAAGTGTGATTATCCCATATTCTATAACCGGATCTACTACATGATCCAACTCCTCCCTCCATCAAGTCGGACAATGGGTTTATATCACTTGTTAGAGAGTCTGAGAAAGACAAGAGACAACAACGAGTCCAATACTTCAGGATCATAAGAAAGGAAGATGTCACATCTCAATCCAAAACTTAAGACATTAAATATATGAATCAACTCTCTTATAAACCCAACATTCTCTAGGTGACGTGAGATTTAACCACTCACACTTACACCCAACAATATCTTTCACAAGTGTGAATCTCTCACATCCTATAACCGGATCCAATACATGATCCACCTCTCACCCCCTAACCAAGTCGAACCCTGGCTCTGATATATGGGGTCCAGGAAAATCAACAAAACAAATGCTCCAAGACCACAAAAGAGATAGAGAGACCATATCTTTCCCAGACGAAGTGAGGCTTAATCACTCACACTTGCACCCAAAAATATTTTCCACAAGTGTGAGTCTCGCACATCCTATGTCAAAAGGGAAAATTTTCAAAACCATCTTTTGAATAAAAAAATGTTGTTTCTTCCTCTAGGTCATTAGAACTTCTGCATATTGATCTATTTGGACCAGTGAAAACTGCATCCATTAGAGGCAAGAAGTATGGATTGGTCATTGTAGAAGACTACAGCAGATGGACATGGGTAAAGTTCTTAAAACACAAGGATGAGTCACATTATGTGTTCTTTGACTTCTGTAACCAAGTCCAGAATGAAAAAAAAGTTTAGAATCATAAATGTTAGAAGTGATCATGGTGGAGAATTTGAAAACCAATTTTTTCAAAAATATTTTAAAGAAAATGGCATTTCTCATGATTTCTCTTGTCCTAGAACTCCCGAACAAAATGGAGTTGTAGAACGAAAGAATAAAACATTGCAAGAAATGGATAGAACCATGATCAATGAAACTAATATGGCTAAACACTTCTGGGTAGAAGCAGTAAACACATCATGTTATATTCAAAATAGAGTTTCTATAAGACCTATTCTTGAAAAGACTCCCTATGTATTGTGGAAGAACAGAAATCCCAACATTTCTTATTTTCATCCATTTGGATGCACTTGCTATATTTTAAACACTAAAGAACATCTGTACAAGTTTGATTATAAAGCACAAAAGTGTATTCTGCTTGGATACTCTGAACACTCAAAAGTCTATAGAGTGTACAATACAGAAACTCTGATTGTTGAAGAATCAATCAAAGTAAGATTTGATGACAAGCTTGGCCAACAAAAGCCAAAGCAAATTGAAAATTCTGCAGGTACAGAAGTTTATTTAACAAACTCTGAAGAGACAGAACAGAAAAACAACTCAGGAGATCCTTTTGTTGAAGATGTTCTGGACAACTTAAGAATTTCTGAAGAACCCTCACAAAAAATATTTCCAAGAATCACATCAGCACATCCAAAAGATGTTATCATTGGAAAGAAAGATGATCCTATCAGAACAAGGTCTTGTTTAAGGAACAATGAAGAATCACTGTTTGGTCTGGTTTCTCTGATTGAACCAACCTCTATAGATGAATCTCTTCAAGACAATGATTGGATTAATTCCATGCAAGAATAATCGAATCAATTCACAAGAAATAATGTGTGGAATCTAGTTCCTAAGCCTAAAGGATTTAAAATTATTGGAACAAAGTGGGTATTCAGAAATAAGTTAAATGAGGAAGGAGAAGTTTCCAAAAACAAGGCACGATATGTTGCACAAGGGTATATTCAACGAGAAGGTATTGATTATAATGAAACCTTTGCTCCAGTCGCTAGGTTAGAATCTATCAGATTATTAATCTCTTTTGTTGTTCAAAATAATATTACTTTATATCAAATGGATTTCAAGAGTGCATTTTTAAATGGCTATATAGAAGAAGAAGTTTATGTCCGTCAACCTCCTGGTTTTGAAGATTCAAAATTTTCAGAACATGTTTTTAAACTCAAAAAAATCTTTATATGGGTTAAAACAAGCTCCCAGAGCTTGGTATAAGCGTTTAAGCAATTTTATTTTAGAAAAGAATTTTACCAGAGGAAAAGTGGACACAACTCTATTCAGAAAGACATTTAAAAATGATATTCTGATATGTCAAATTTATGTAGATGATATTATTTTTGGAACTTCTAATGTCTCTCTTGGAAGAGAATTTGCTGAGTCTATGCAGGTAGAATTTGAGATGAGCATGATGGGAGAATTGAAATTCTTTATGGGAATTCAAATCAATCAATGTTCAGAAGGTACTTACATACATCAAACTAAGTATGTCAAAGAACTTCTAAAGAAATTCCAAATATCAGAAAGTAAGGAAGCAAAGACCCCAATGCATCCTACATGCAATTTCAGAAAAGATGAGATAAGTAAGAAGGTAGATCAGAAACTCCATAGAGGTATGATTTGATCTCTTCTTTATCTAACTGCATCTAGGCCATATATTCTATTTAGTGTGTGTTTATGTGCAAGATTCCAATCAGATCCCAGAGAATCTCACTTAACTGTTGTTAAGAGAATTCTAAGGTATCTGAAAGGTACTACTAATGTTGGACCGTGTTACAGAAAATCTAAAGACTTTCAATTAGTAGGTTATTGTGATGTTGACTTTGTTAGAGACAGAGTAGAACGGAAAAGAATCTATGGAAGTTGTCAATTTCTTGGTGAAAATCTGATCTCATGGTACAACAAGAAGCAAGCTTCAATTGCACTCTCAACCACTGAAGCAGAATATGTATTTGCTGCTGGATGTAGCACTCAGATGCTCTGGATGAAGAGTCAACTAGAAGACTATCATCTGTATGAGTGTAATATTTCTATCTTCTTTGATAACACTTCTGCCATTTTCCTTTCTAAGAATCCAATTTTACATTCTAAGGCAAAACATATTGAAATTAAACACCATTTCATAAGGGACTATATTCAGAAAGGAATTTTGAGTCTAAACTTTGTAGATACAGACCATCAATGGGCTGATATTTTCACTAAACCTCTTTCTGAAGATAGATTCAAATACATTTTGAAAAATATAAGTATGGAATATTGCCCTGAATGAAACTTGTGTTTTGTTTTCAATATAGTTAGAAGTTCTATTTTTTAATGGACGTTCTTATTAACATCTCTTCAGCAGTTAGAAGAGAAGTTCAATTAGAAGTTGTTCTTGCAGGAAAAACTTATGTAATTGTATTTAGGGATTTGGAGGCTCAGGCAATGTATCTTGAACTCCAAGCTATCGAAAAAATGGCTTGCTTATCCCGCTGGTGGGAGCCCTATATATACAGAAGTTATGTGACTTCCACGTTTAGCGTCAGTAATGGCTTATCCTCACAGTTCCATAACTGAATCAACTTAAATATGCATAACGTCCTCCGTTTAGCAATGATGACCTCAATGTGTAATGTGCGCCGCCAGGATTGATGTGGCAGTTTCTCCCGGCTTGTCCGTAACTCCCGCTTTATTAGCCGAGCTAGATCATGACTCGTATGGCCGGGATGTATGCCCGGTCTATACTCCAACCTCTATTGTTTCCAGCCGAGTACCATGCTAGACTTCCTCCTTGCTCATTCCGTCTCTATAGCTCGGCTAGGATTTTATGTATGATCATAAGCCCCCGAGCATATGACTTCATATTTTGAAGTCTTGTGGTCGATAAAAATAAGAATCATGGATTTTAGCCGAGATATACGTCGGTTTAGGTGACCTATAGGCGCGTGTATTACACTCCCTAGTTCCACTGAACAGTCACCTATATAGGCGTAATCATTATCGTTTAGTGGGCCTTTAAATTCAATACGCTACCTCTTCCTTCTTCCCTTTTATAACATTCCCCTCCTTTTTCAAACCCTATTTCCTTATTTACTCCTTTCCGCGAAACTTTCGCCGTTGCCTACTCAATCCAAAACTTCTCAATTCCTTCAATCGTACATTCAGGTATTCACTTTTTATTCCCCATTTCCTTCTACTTTATTTTACTCGTATGATGGTGATCATTAGAGAATGTGAGGACTTAGGTCATAGGAAACACTTAAGTAGTGATGAGCGTAGAGTCTTGTGGGAGGAATGCATGCAATAGATAAGGGATGCTCTAGGGGTAGAGGAACTAGAGAGGGTTATGAACAAGATTGACTATGAAGTTCTAACCTCTGATAGTGATTCTGACCCTGACTCTTCAGGTTTTGTGGAGCTTATAATGGAAACCAACAACCTGCTCAAAGGAGAAGTCCTAGGCTTCAAACAAAGCGTGGTTAGAGACCTGGAAATTGAAACCCTCCGGTCTCTCCAAAATGTTTCCTCCATGGGGAATGGAAGTGATGTAATCCTGGAACCCTCTGATACCGAGGAAAATGTCCGTATGTCCCGACCTAAAGGGGAGTAAGCCCTGAATGGTTTTACTTATATGTTGGGGTCGTAGAAGAGTTAAATATATAATTCCCTTTCAACGATTTTGAAACCGACATACTACGAACAACGAACGTAGCCCCCTCTCAACTTCGCCCGAATAGTTGGGGATTTATAAGAGCTTTTGAGCTAATTTGTAGAGTTCTGACCATAACTCCAACTATAGGGTTATTCTTCTCATTTTTTGAAATAAAAAACACGGATTCTGGAAGTTGGGTTGCTATCAACGGTATCCCAAAGGGAAGCTTCCTTCAAGCCTATACCTCAAACTTCAAAGGCTACAAGGAACGCTTCTTCCGAGTTAGGTGTGGTCCTCAGTGCCCACAACTTTTCTTTGGCGCTGACAGGCATCATAAGTTTTCTTTGTACTGGACGAGCAACCACTACCCATCTCCGGTTTTGATTATGACGCTTTAAGTGAATCTGAAACCCGGTCTCTTGGGATCTTAGACTCATTTAGGTCAATCAGACTTAGAGATTTGCTAACTATATCCCAAAATGAAATCTCGGCCTTCCTGGGTGAGTTTCTTTTATGCATTGCTTTTTTGCCAAATTTACTTCCCTTAACTAACCTCTTTTCTTACTTTCCCGCATGCAGATAAGATGATTGACATGTCCATAAAAGAGCAGAAGAAGCTAATGGCAGCGGCTCGTGCTGCTCAAATGGGTGCTGGTGGAACCTCAGAGGCCAAATCAAACCTGGCCGGCCTAAAGATCCGGGAACCCAAGAAGAAGAAGAGTACGAGTTCTAAAGCAAGCGCGTTAGAAACTGTAGTGATATCGGCCACCCCTATCAAACGCCCCTCCGACGCCGAGCCGACGGGTGAATTTTTTTTAAAGAAATTGAAGACTGTAATGGCAAATGGGGAAAATCAAGCAGATTAGGAAGTTTCCACCCTGTTGAAAGAAACCGATGACAATTCAAATCATTCTTCATCTGAGAACAAATTCTGGTCTGCTGACTTTGATGGCATCAAATTTTTGTATGACCATCTCAACGCTTCAGAAGATGTGAACAAACTGAAGAGCCTTGGTCCTCAAAAAATCACACAACATCTGAGCTCATACTTAATGAGGTGTGTTGTTCTGACCCGGGGTCTCTTTGAGTTCGACGATGATGCAGACAAGAAAAACTCTAAACTGGATCAGGAGGTCAAAAGATTGGCCGAGAACGAGAAATCTCTCAACGAGGCTAATTCCCATTTTAAGACCAAGGCACTAGAAAGCGATGAAAAGATAAAAGCCTTGGAAAAAGAACTTGCCATGGTAAATGTGACACCCCAAATAATTCAATTATTAAATAATTGGAATTTTAATTATTAATTTAATTAAAAATTTAATTATTGACATTTTTGAATTAATGGATTTAATTAATTAATTAAATAAAGGAAGTGTTGGGTGTAACACCCCTTCTAAATAACCCGCGAATATAATCATTAAATCAGAGTTAACATGGAAAACAAGAGATGTCACAATTCAGAATAAAATAAAACCTCAATAAACAGTAGCCATGCTTCACTGAAGGACTTATCAAAATAATCAATCAAATTGATATCATGTTTTACACAGCTGAAAAATACCACAAAACCAAAACGGAATAAAACCAATTCATAATTATTCCCAAAATAACTCATATAACAATTGAATACTAAATAATTTCTCAGCTAAACGTTCCCCAGTGTTACAACTTATCAGAGCATGACACTGACACGCGGACATAAAATAACATAGCTCTAGGGCCATCCTAACCAACTCCTGAGCTGCTAACTTTAATCTAAAATCATTAAAGTAAGGGTGAGATTTCTTTATAATTAAGACGCATTATAAGTTCCTCAGACAACATAATATCACAAGCATATTAATCCACCCATTCCAGCATAATTCAGATTTCAACACACAGTTACAACCAAACAATCCATTATGCACAACAATAACAACACGAGAATTGTAACACTGGAAACCATCCTAACATTTTACAATTCCATGCAAATACAAATGCAGACGTAATGCATGTGGTACCAAAACGTGACCAAGTCGCACACACTGATCCATCATCACCCGGATACAGTAATCATCGATTCGTCCATAATCACCCGGACACGAATCCAGCCTCACCACCCATCATCACCCGGGAACGGTTATTGGCAATACAAGTCAAATTCCACACAATGGGAATTAACTTCACCAGAATGCATATGCATGCACAACACCAGCGTGCAACATTCAATCAATCTATGAATACACCAATTATCATAAACCGAATCAAAACCAAAACATGATGTCCTCAATGATCATGCACACACCAAACAGCATAAACATGCATTCCATTCACCAAAATCCTGGTACAATCAATTGCCACAGGTATACTACCGCACATACACCAAGTATGCATTGAATAACAAACCACTTAATTCGGAATTCGACACATTTTTAAAATAATTTCAAGTTACAGGAATTCCCTTCATTTCATAAAATAGAGCATTAAATTTAAGAAACAACTTCCAAAATGGCGCTCAAAACGGACTTACGGTTTGAAAGTTATGAATTTTTTAAAGTTTGAAATTTTTCAAAAAGTAACAGTGGAACCATGTTCCTCCCAGGGAGAACCCGGTTCCCACAAAGTTCAAAAACACGCCCCTGGAAAAATGTATGGGGAATCCAGATCCTCCAGGCAGGAACCCGGTTCCCAGCAGAAAAATCAGTTTTCTTTGAAAAAAATGAACTGGGAACCCGGTTCCTCGCCAGGAGAACCCGGTTCCCAGCAACCCAGAATGTTCCTTTTCTAGTTTTTACACCAGGAACCCAGTTCCTCCCACATGGGAACCGGTTTCTGCGACCTCCAGAACCAAAATTATGCAATTTTGACAGTTCCATGCATACCAACTCAATTCCTATCAACCCCACACGAATCCAACATCCAATCACCATATAATTACACCATCCAACAACAGTAACATGCAATATAACATACTCTGATCATTCCTAATCACCCTATAACATACGAATTACTCAATTCTACTCAATCCGACACAAATTGGGATAATTCTATGAAAACCTAGAATTACTAAATTGAGATTCTTGACACACTACGATCAATTCTATTGAAATCAAAACCGATAAGGCATGTTAATCAATCGAAATCACCCCTTACCTTGTGGGTTCTTCGAATTCCGGCAACTTTCACTCTTTTCCTCTTTCTCTTCTCTTCTCCAATGTTACGAATGATGAATTTCCTTCTATTCCTCTTTTTCCTTTTATTTTTCCTTTTATTATTCCAATAAATAAAATAAAATAATAATTAGGATAAGTAGAGTATTTTACTCGTCACACCCCCCATTACTCCTCACACTCCCAACTCCTCCTTTCATTTATTAATTAATTAATTCCAATAATTCCAAATATTTAATAATTAAACTCTAATTAAATTAATAATTAAAAATTCTAATTATTTTAAATATTGAATTATTTGGGGTGTCACATTGGGGGTGTGAAGTTGAATTGGAGGGTGTGTAAAGTAAAAGACTCTAATTAATCTAATTTATTTATTTCTATTATTTGGAAAATAAAAAGGAATAAATAAAGGAATAGAGGAAATAAGAGAAGGATTTGAGAAATTAGGATTTCACTCTACGTATTTTGGAGAAGAGAAGAGAGAGGAGAAAAAGCCAAATCGTCAGAATTCGAAGAATCATCGCGAGGTAAGGGGTGATTTGATCTGATTATTACGCCTTATAGATTTTGATGATCAATAGAATAATTCAATCCGTTAGGAATCTCGAATTAGGATTTTAGGTTGTGCCCAATCGTTATGATTCGACGTAATAATTCAATTGGAATCGATAAGAACGAGTGATTTATGTAGAATGATTGTAGGCTAAATAGAAAACATGAATCTGTGGTCAATTGGATGTGAAAACGTATGAATTAATTCTGTTTTGTGATAATATGAAGTTTGGTAATGAATGGAATCAATGGGCATTGGAAAACAGTGAGAAGAACTGGTTTTTGGTGAAAATCACGTGTTATGCATCGATCCATAGGGTTATGAATCGATGCAAGCAGTCAAAATTTGGAAAAACAGAATTTGGAAAAAGCTATGCATCGACCCATAACTCTATGCATCGACACATAAGGAAAATTTTAAAGTTATGCATCGACACATACTGAACCAATTTTGAAAAAAATGCAGAATTTTAAGTGGTATGCATCAATGCATACGATCTATGAGTCGACACAAGCAAGTTATGTATTGACACATGAGGCTTTGTGTCGATACATACTGTATAGGAACATAAGGTGATTTTATGAAAACGGTTTCGGTCATATCTTTTCGACCGTAACTCCGATTTGGGCATAGTTGGTATCGTTGGAAAGCTTAGGACGAGTACTATCTAATAAAAACATTTTCAAAACCAGTAATTGAGATCTTGAAGAATTAATTTGGCTTCCGTAATAAGAATTCGTTGTGAATTCGTGAATCATTTGTTGCGTATATGTGTTGTATGTTAATTCCATGTGTTATAATTAACGTTATATGTTCATGATTGCTGTTATCATGTGTTGTTGTTGTTATTGATTATAATTGGAATAATGTTGTGTGATCATATTCCGTGTTTGAATTGTTGCATGCTTCTGATGTGCATGCATAAGCATTCTAGTGATGGTTCATTCCCATTGTGTGGAATTGAGCTTGCAGGGCCAATAACCGTACCCAATGGATAGTGGTGGTGAGGCTAGATTCTTGACCCAGTGGTGTATGGGCGAATCGTTGATTGACGATGTTTCCGAGGTGTAAGCGGAACAGGGTGTGGACTTGGTTCACGTTTGGTACCACATGCATTGAGTCTGTATTGCATATGTAATTATAATATGTTAGGATGGTTTCCAGTGTTATAATTGCATTGATTGTTGTTATATGCATAATGATCTGTGTGAATTGTATTTGGGAATCGTATTCTGATGATGCTAATGCGGGTGAAATAATGCATTGATTGTTTTATTGTTTTAAAGAAACGTATAATGCATTTTAATCTTGATGAAATCTCACCCTTACTTTGATGATTTCAGATTGGAGTGATTAGCTGCTCGGGAATTGGTGAGGATGGCTTATAGAGCTGTGTTATTTAGATAGTCCGCGTGTCAGTGTCATGCTCTGGTAGTTATAACACTGGGGAATGATCGTTTGGAATTTTTATGGATTTAAACTTGTTTCTTTCGAGTTATGTTGGGAATAACTATTGATTGAATTATTCCGCTTTTATGTTATCTTTCCACTGTGTAAAACATAATCATTGGTTTGAATTACACTTAATAATGTTCTTCAGTAAAAGCATGATCACTGGTTTGTTATTTTTGAATTTTTAAATTGTGACGCCTTTTCGTTATGCTAAAACTCTGATTAATTATATAATCGCGGGGAAATTAGAAGGGGTGTTACAATAGTGGTATTAGAGCATAGTCGGTCGTGTCTTAGAGTCTTTATCCCTTTTGTATGCGACTAGTGCAAGGTAACACTGTCGATACTTGTGTGCTGATGTGATTGTTTTATAATGTTACAGAACAATGGCCGGAAGGGGTAACGGAAGAGACGATGCTGCTATCGCTGAAGCCTTGGGAATGCTTGCTGGTGTACTTGGAGGGAATCAGCTGGGAGGTGGTATTGGTGCTGATAGGCAGTTGGGAAACTTTCAGAGAAACAATCCTCCATTGTTCAAAGGCACTCATGATCTCGAAGGTGCTCAGAGATGGTTGAAGGAGATCGAGAGGATCTTCAGAGTAATTGACTGTGCAGAAGAGCTGAAGGTGAGGTATGGAACTCACATGTTGGCAGAGGAAGCTGATGACTGCTGGTGGGTTGCTACCAGGACTGAAATGGAACAAGATGGCATTGTATTGACTTGAGCTGTGTTCAGGAGAGCTTTTCTGAGGAGATACTTTCCTGAAGACATTTGGGGCAAGAAGGAGATTGAGTTTCTGGAGCTCAAGCAAGGCAACAAGTCTGTGAGTGAGTATGCTTCAAAGTTTACTGAGTTGGCGAAGTACTATGCTCATTATGCTAACGATGCAGATGGAGAATTTTCCAAATGTATCAAAATTTTCTAGGTGGTGACAAAGTCGAAAATGTGAAGTTTTGTGAACCCCGTGTACTTGAAAAATCTTGCAGAGTAAGTTCAATAAAGGCAAACAAAAAACACATGGATCCCTTGATTACATTTATGCTGATACTTGGTCGGACCTAGAGCTTTGAGATGCATGGTCATGGGATATCCTGAAGGGGTCAAAGCTTATAGACTATGGTGTCTAGAGTCAGGTCACAAAATGTATATCACCAATTGAGATATAGTTTTCAATGAAGCTAAAATGCTTTCAAGAAAACTGATGGGTTTGGTCGAAGTGCAGAGATATCTTTAGAAGAGCAGGAATAGTAAGAGATTCATGTTGAGGTGGAGTGTGTCGATGTTGAATTGTCTATCCCAGAACAAGTCGAAGAATAAGCACAAAATGCTGAAGATATTGAGGAAGTTGAGGAAATTGTCTATGACTGTTTATTGGGAAGAGATAATCCAAGAAGGGTCATGAATCCAACTCAGAGATAATCTAAGAATGAGGAAATAAAATCACTTAAAAAATATGACTTGAAATATTTTTAGAAACAAAGAGGTAAAAATGCATATGCTTGCAGGTGGATCTATACTATGAAATAAAAGTCATATGGCACCCATGATCACCATAGGGAAAGTCTAGTGAAAATGGGCATACACATACATATGTTATTTATTGCGGGGAAACATTTATTCCGATGAAGTTTAAAATGAAAGACTTTGGGAAGCTCAAAATTTTTATTTTGGAAATTGAGGTAGCCTACTTAAAGAAAGGAATTCTTATATCCAAGAGGAAGTATGAGCCCTTGATATTTGTTCAAAAAAAGGAAAACTTGGATGCTAACAAAAAAGTGTTCCCATATTGAGAAAAATCATTGAATACGCCTCTTAGGAGGAAAATGAAAAAGTTTACAAGTGTCAATATCAAAGATTAGATCAAAGATTAGTGAAATAGTTGATTTACTTGGAATATATTAGGATAAATTTGGCATATGCAGTTAGTGTGACCAACCAATTTATAATGATGTAGGGGAGAGACACTTATAAAGCTATAAAATGTATTCTAAAATATCTCAAACAACTCCAAGGAAAAGAGTCTTGTTTAAACTTGATGGAAATCTAACTATAGAATCTTACACGAATGCTGATTATGCAAGTCCAATGAATAATAAAAGATCTACTTCAAATTATTATACATTATGGTGTTGAAACCTAATTTCTTGGAAGAGTAAGAAATAAAATATCGTTGTTTGATCAATAGTTGAATGAGAATTTAGAGCTACGACACAAGAAAACAAATGTTAAATGTTAAAGAATTTAAAGTATGGTTGTATATATATTCTTTGTACTTTGATAATTCAATGTGCAATAGCATACTCTCTTTGTTCTCTCACTTTTTTTAGTTTTAGTGTTTTTTTTTCCATTTTCATTTATGGATGTCATCTACTATCTACTATCAACTAGATTTGTTAAAATGGATCGAAGTTTATGGGCAGATCCATCAACTCGAAAAAAATTAACGCTTAGGTCTCATTTTCCGAATCCATTTACATTCAGACCTTTTTAGCCTGATCCAAAAAAATCTTAAAAAATATGAGTCGGCCCGGATGGGCCATGGGTAGTCCACCGGCCCCAATTTTTTTTTAATATAATTAAAATTTGTCCCTTTCTAATTATAATTTTTATAAAATTTTATAACAATTTCTTGTTATAATTGTTATAACATTATAATAGTCATGAATATTCATAACTTAAAATTTGTTGGAACAAGTTATTTAATTTTGTGTGCTACATTAGATAATTTGTGATGTATTTTGGATACTTTAAATTAAGCTAATGTGTTGTTTTACATTTTAATTGTTAACTTATATGGATTATTTAGAAATTCTAATTTTTGATATGACATTTAATATATATATATTTCTCCATTGATTCACTAATTTAATTTTGTGTATGTTTCAACAAAATCTAATTGAAATATAACAAATGTCTATTACTTATTAAAAGAATAAAAAAAGACGGACAAGTCCGTTAATCCTTTATCTTGGTGGGACATATTTGATTTTTAAATTCAATTTCATTTGACAGACGTGCTCATCCTGATTTTTTTTGACGGATTTATTTAGGCGGGATGAACAACCCGTTTTGCCACCCTTATGTAGCATAAGGAACATTCAAAGCACTAACTCAAGGATATCAACGTCATCCCATGACTTTCTATTCAAATCGGAATATAGCCAACACGGAAGGACAAATACGACAAAGCCATCACACTACAAAGCATAGTCAATGATTTGGAGGTAATTATTCTAGATCGACCAGAAGATCCTACTACCGTAGCCTAGAGAAGGCAACAATTTGCCATGTCACCCATTATATATAAAAAAGCATATATTATTTCTAAATGACAGATATCAAATTCAAAATAGTGGCTTATGATCACAGTGGTTTATTGAAATAAATATTCATGTCGGCATATGCATTTATTCTCTAAATACTCAAATACTTTTTTTAAAAAATACGTTTGCTCCCACTACTGATATTGTTGACGTAATAACTATGAAGAGGAGTTTCAGAATATTTGGTCTGTTTAAAAAAAGAATGAAGGAAAAATTATCTAATAAGCACCATTATTAGCCATACTGATTTTGTAGGAAATACAATTAATTATCTAGTGGTATCTAGAAGTTGAATGCTTATTGGTCCTCATTTCCTTTCAATGCAAAGACGAAACAACGAATTTGAATTTGTTCACAAAAGTCATAATAATTTGCTCATCCATCTAGAAGTTCTAATGTCAATGTTCTAATCTCTCTAGATTCCTATAATTTGGGAAAGGAAAACTGGAACAAGCATTACGTATCTGAAACTCTAACTTTTAGAAAATATTAGGACACATTTATAACCAATATTTTTTTTATTTATAAATATGTTAGAAAGATGTAAGTTTTATAATATTAACTTGTAACCACCAATTTCTTTAATTCCATTTCTTATAATTTATTTTTCTCTTAACAATTTATTTTTCATTTCGCTATCATTCCTTGAAAAATAAAATAAAAATAAACTCCTAATAATATTATAATAAGAATAATATAATGAGGTAGCTTAGCCGCCTTGTGTTTAATCCTGTAATAATAATGTTATTATATTAAAAAGCTACAAACACAATAATATTCCTTTGTATAGTAAATTACTATTTCACCCTGACACGTTTCCTCTTACTTTATTTGACCGCTAAAATATTAAACTATATGCCTTTTTCTTCGCGGTTCCCATTGTTGACTCCTTATAATGTTTCTTAATAATCACTTAAATCGCACCCTCTATTTCTCATCGAACATATAAATACACTCGTGTTTTCCATTTCATTTTCATCACCTTTCTTTTTTGGGTTCAATTTTTATTCTTTCCGTGATACTAGCGCCTTGTTTGGCTTTCCTCTTTCAAAATCACATTAACTAAAATCGCGTTTAAGAAGCTGTTTCTTAACAGCGAAGAAAATGGAAGGGACTGATATATACAGAGCAACCAACAGTTTACGAGCTCGAAGTTCAACTATATGGCGAAACAGTGGCGTCGAGGTTTTCTCCAGATCATCTCGTGAAGAAGATGATGAAGACGCGCTTAAATGGGCTGCACTTGAAAAACTACCTACTTACAACCGTTTGCGAAAAGGTCTCTTAACTGCTTCTCATGGAGTTGCCAATGAAGTTGATGTCACTGATATTGGATTTCAAGACAAGCAGAAGCTTCTCGAGAGGTTGGTTAAGGTTGCTGAACAGGATAATGAAAGGTTTCTCTTGAAAGTCAAGGAAAGAGTTGATAGGTAAATCACTATCAATAAGATCCACTTTTCTGTTATAGCTTAACTAACTGCTTATTATTTAAGCTGAAATAGTAACTCATTGTGTTTTGTGTTTTTTTGCTTATGATTATTATAGAGTTGGACTTGATATTCCGACAATTGAAGTTCGATATAAGCACTTGAAAATTGATGCGGAAGCTTTTGTGGGTGGTAGAGCTTTGCCTAGTTTCATTAATGCTGTTACTAATGTTGTTGAGGTAAGGAGTGATTGGAAGTTATACTTTTTTTTTCTTAGATCTGTTTTGTTTTTTTGTTGATGAAATCTTTTGTTGTTTTCAGGGTTTATTGAATGTTCTTCATATTCTCCCGAGCAAGAAGAGACATGTCGCGATTCTTAAAGATGTTAATGGAATTATTAAACCTCGTCGGATGACATTACTCTTAGGTCCTCCTGGTTCAGGAAAGACTACTCTCCTTTTAGCTTTATCGGGAAAGCTTGATCCGAGTCTTCAGGTAAATCGGATCTCACTTAAATATCGTCATCCTCATTAACGTATAATTCATTCGTAGTTAAAGTTATCTAATCTTGTAACCAATGTTTAATTCGTAAAGCTATCTGGGAGTGTGACTTACAATGGACATGGATTGGATGAGTTTGTACCTCAAAGAACTGCTGCTTATATCAGCCAGCATGATGTTCATATTGGAGAAATGACTGTGAGGGAAACATTGGCTTTCTCAGCAAGGTGCCAAGGAGTTGGATCGCGTTATGGTTAGTCAATTTTTTACTAGTTCAGTTTTCATAATCTAATTTGGAATGTGCATAAAACTTAACTTGTTAATACTTGGGATTCACAGACATGCTTTCTGAGTTGTCTAGAAGAGAAAAAGCAGCAAATATCAAGCCTGACCCAGATATTGATGTCTACATGAAGGTATACACATAAAGAAGCTATTACCAGTCTTGAAATAGTCATTGGGATTGTTTTACCATCTTTGCATATCTAATTGTATTTCGATATAACAGGCAATTGCAACGGAAGGACAGGAGTATAGCATTTCAACAGATTATGTACTCAAGGTAATATACTAAAATACGGTTCAATAATTAGTTCTATCTCTCATAATCACCAAATATTGAAAATGTTTTGACTTTAATCGTAAGTACTTCTAAAGGGATAAATAGGATTGATTGCTCCCAATTAATATTGTCATTGCATAGGCTCTATCATGTCCTGCATGCCATAATAAAGTTTTACTTCGTGTTGTATGTTGAATTTATTTATAATCCAAAGGTATTAAATTTTACATTGTATCATTTTGCAGATTTTGGGGTTGGATATATGCGCTGATACAATGGTGGGAGACGAAATGTTGCGTGGTATCTCTGGAGGACAAAGGAAGCGTGTCACTACAGGAGAGATGTTGGTTGGACCAGCGAATGCGTTGTTCATGGATGAAATTTCTACTGGGCTTGACAGTTCCACAACTTTTCAGATTGTGAGCTCTCTGAGGCAATATGTTCATATTATGAACGGAACTGCTGTTATATCGCTGCTCCAGCCAGCACCTGAGACTTATGATCTTTTTGATGACATTATCCTAATCTCTGATGGCCAAGTTGTGTACCATGGCCCCCGTGAATATGTTCTCAACTTTTTTGAAACTATGGGTTTCAAATGTCCTGAAAGGAAAGGTGCTGCTGACTTTCTTCAAGAAGTGACATCCAAAAAGGATCAAGCACAGTACTGGGTGCGCAGAGACCAACCATACAGATTTGTAACTGTTACTCAATTCGCTGAGGCATTTCAATCATTCCACATTGGTAGGAAACTTGCTGAGGAGCTTTCCGTTCCATTTGACAAAACAAAGAGCCATCCAGCTGCTTTGACCACCAAAGAGTATGGTCTTAACAAGACGGAGCTTTTAAAGGCTAACTTCTCAAGAGAGTATTTGCTCATGAAAAGGAATTCATTTGTTTACATCTTCAAGCTAACTCAGGTTCAGAATCTATCTAGCTCTTCTATTATAAATAAGTAAAAAGTTACTATTTCTGTGACTATGATTTTGGGTGACTAAGCATATTGTTCTTGATATATGTTTTTCAGCTTTTCGTCATGGCATTGATAGCAATGACACTGTTTTTTCGTACTGAGATGCACCACAATAATCAGGACGATGCGGGTGTTTATGCTGGTGCTTTATTTTTCACACTTATGACAATTATGTTCAATGGAATGTCTGAGATTTCTATGACCATTGCTAAGCTTCCTGTTTTCTACAAGCAACGAGACCTTCTATTTTATCCCTCATGGGCATATGCTATTCCTTCTTGGATTCTCAAGATTCCCATTACTTTAATGGAAGCTTCTCTTTGGGTGTTTCTTACGTACTACGTTATTGGATTTGATCCAAATGTTGAAAGGTAAAAGGAATTGCTTTTATTCTGTTTGGAGCATGTAGTATTGCATGCCACCTGCACTATCTAGTTTGCATTTGCTTTGCATGCTACTAATGATGTGAAGTCTTGAATTTTGGGCAGGTTGCTCAAGCAGTTCCTTATAGTGATTTTCTTGAGTCAGATGGCTTCTGGATTGTTCCGAGCCATTGCAGCACTTGGTAGAAACATGATTGTTGCCAACACATTTGGGTCCTTTGCAATTCTCACATTTCTTGCATTGGGTGGCTTCATTCTCTCAAGAAGTAAGTTAAATTGACTAACACATTAAATTTTAACCAAAATTGAAAACTAATTTGCTTAACTTATTTCTTGTAACAAAATGAAACCTCAGTTAATTGATGCTTATTGCATGTTATTGCTAATGTAACAGAGGATATCAAGAAGTGGTGGATTTGGGGTTACTGGATCTCACCTTTGATGTATGGGCAAAATGCTTTGATGGCCAATGAATTTCTTGGGCACAGTTGGCACAATGTAATTTCTTGAGCTTGCTTGCAACTTTTTAATGCATCTAATTTTTAATTGAGAAATTTACAGGCCTGATTTATTTTATATACTTACCTATAGGCTACTTCTGATTTGGGAAAACAATATCTCGATACCCGTGGGTTCTTCCCACATTCATATTGGTACTGGATCGGCCTTGCGGGATTGGCTGGATTTGTGTTCCTTTTCAATGTGGTGTTTGCTGTGGCTCTCGCTGTACTAGGCCCATTTGATAAGCCTCAAGCAACAATACCAGAAGATTCAGAAGATGATTCTTCTAGTGACAGGACCGTACAAGAAGTTGAATTACCACGCATAGGTGAGCTTTCTTGATTATATGCATATCACTCATGATAGCAAACATTTAGAAGTTTGTCATATAGTTTAGTAGCTGAACATTTATTTTCTTCTCTTTCAGAAAGTTCAGGAAGAGGTGGTTCTGTATCAGAGTCCAGCCATGGAAAGAAGAAAGGGATGGTTCTTCCTTTTGAACCACATTCTATAACTTTTGATGATATTGTGTACTCTGTTGATATGCCAGCGGTAAGACTCACACAAAGTGATATATTCGGTATTTAGATATCTAACTTGATTAATGTTTAGTCGGACAAAAAGAAAATTTCTAACTGAACTTTAATTTCAACCGACAGGAAATGAAGGAGCAAGGTGTTTCAGAGGACAGATTAGTACTTTTGAAGGGTGTTAGTGGTGCATTCAAACCTGGTGTTCTCACTGCTTTGATGGGTGTGAGTGGAGCTGGAAAGACAACTCTGATGGATGTTCTGGCTGGTAGGAAAACAGGTGGATATATTGATGGAGACATCAAGGTTTCTGGTTATCCGAAAAAGCAGGAAACATTTGCTAGAATCTCTGGCTACTGTGAGCAAAATGATATCCATTCACCTCATGTGACAGTTTATGAGTCCCTGCTTTACTCAGCATGGCTTCGTTTACCTTCAGGAGTTGATTCCAAAACCAGAAAGGTCAGTTAATGCTTACAGCAGAAGAGCTATGTCCTTTTAGGTTTCATATCTACTAATGAAAAGTTTAATCTACTTGAGGTTTATTGTTCTGACTTTAAGGACATTACAAATGGTTGCAGATGTTTATTGATGAAGTGATGGACCTTGTGGAGCTGAACTCGTTGAGTAACTCCCTGGTAGGTTTGCCTGGCGTTAGTGGTCTCTCAACTGAACAACGCAAGAGACTTACTATTGCAGTCGAGCTAGTGGCTAATCCATCTATAATTTTCATGGATGAGCCTACTTCTGGTTTAGATGCTAGAGCTGCTGCAATTGTTATGAGAACTGTAAGGAACACAGTGGACACAGGAAGAACTGTCGTGTGTACCATCCATCAGCCTAGCATTGACATATTTGAAGCATTTGATGAGGTATGTAGTGAATGGTATTGATAATAAATATTAATGACAAACAAAGCATCCTTTTATAGTTCTTTTCCTCTCTATTATGTTTGAATTTGACATATAATTCATATGCAATTCTAGCTATTCCTCATGAAGCGCGGAGGGCAAGAAATATATGTTGGACCACTTGGTCGTCATTCTACTCATTTGATCAAGTATTTCGAGGTTGGATCCTACTTTAGTTTAACATTTACTCAAGTGAATCTCTCAATTTCTTGATTGTAATTAGTTGCTAAAGTTTTCAAATAACTTTCTTTGTCCAGAGCATTGACGGGGTGAGTAAAATCAAAGACGGATATAACCCAGCAACATGGATGTTGGAAGTTTCAAGTACGGCACAGGAGTTTAATCTGGGTGTTGATTTTACCGACTTGTACAAAAATTCAGATCTATATAGGTAAACTAGTGCATATGGATATGAATTTAAACTATAGTAGCTATTCCTGTCATGTTTGCAGCATGCTTAAACTGTTTTGTATGGCTCTTCAGGAGAAACAAACAACTCATACAAGAACTTGGCCAGCCTGCTCCTGCTTCAAAGGATCTTCATTTCCCTACTCAATTCTCTCAGTCTTTCTTGGTCCAATGCCAGGCCTGCTTATGGAAGCAACGATGGTCATATTGGCGTAATCCCCCATACACTGCTGTGAGGTTTTTCTTCACTACATTCATAGCCTTGATGTTTGGAACAATGTTTTGGGACCTCGGTGGCAAACAGTAAGTCGAACTATTTTTAATCAAAAAATAATTCCATATTATTCATTAAACATTATATTTTCTAATCTCTGTTTATATATATATATATATTCAAATTCTAATATCTTTTGGTGTCTTGCAGCGCAAGTAGACAAGACCTGTTGAATGCTGTGGGTTCAATGTATACTGCTGTTCTCTTCCTTGGAGTACAAAATTCTTCTTCTGTGCAGCCAGTGGTAGCGGTTGAAAGAACTGTATTTTATCGAGAAAAAGCTGCTGGAATGTATTCTGCCTTACCCTATGCAATTTCACAGGTAATTATAATCATCTAATCAACTGACTTATTTACTACTTCGGTTTAGCATGCAAACTAGAAATTCTCTTATTAACACCTCTCTTTTCGTCACAGATTTTGGTAGAGCTACCTTATGTCTTTGCTCAAGCTGTGGTATATGGAGTTATAGTCTATGCCATGATTGGATTTGACTGGACAGCAGAGAAATTCTTTTGGTATCTATTCTTTATGTACTTCACATTGCTCTACTTTACCTTCTATGGTATGATGGCTGTGGCAGTGACACCAAATCACCATGTTGCTTCTATCGTGGCTGCTGCATTTTATGCAATTTGGAACCTCTTTTCAGGATTCGTCGTCCCAAGACCTGTAAGTACTAACATTCAAATAGACTGTTTGAATGAATTTATATTATATGTATACTAACTATTGTGTTTTTGTTCAACAGAGCATTCCAGTATGGTGGAGATGGTACTACTGGGCATGTCCAGTTGCATGGACCATCTACGGATTGGTTGCATCTCAATTTGGGGATATAACTACTCCTATGACGACTGAAGGTGAAAAGAGTGTGAAAATTTTCATTGAAGACTTTTATGGTATCAAACACGACTTCATAGGAGAGTGTGCAATTGTGGTCGGTGGAATCGCTGTTCTCTTCGCATTTATTTTTGCTGTTGCAATCAAGGCCTTTAACTTTCAAAAGAGATAGATTGTACTCTCTTTCTCTCTCTCTCTCTCCAACAAGGATTCTTTATATTTTTTTATTTTCCCACCTCTTCAATTTTTCCTAGCTTGTATAGTACTTGTATCTATATTCCATGCAGTAGTTTCTTAGGAAATTTATTTCCCCTTGTTTGACACAACTTGAAGCTCCCATGACAAATGTACAAGTATTTGAATCCAATTACACAATACTTTTTGTATCATTACTTTGATCATCAATGAAACATAATGTAAGTTGAGTCCATCCTTTTGTACTCACTTTTGAGCTATTAATTCTAGGTTCCTTCTGTTGAAAGTTGATATTTGTTCCAATAAATGCTGAATTGGCAAGCAAGAAACTATGAATCAGCTGTCAAATCTATCTTGAGTCAAGCCTCTTTCATATGAACTCTACTATGAATGGAGGGAGAGTATTTTCTCAAACACATCATTCTATACAAATTCTATACAAGTTCATATGCATTATACTTCAGCAAAATTCAGTTGTTAGTTGATAGCAAATCAACAATTGATTAGGCCAATCTTCCTATGAGTTATGGAAAGGACAAACATATATATAAAAGAAATATCATTTTCTAAAAGACCAAGTTAGCAAGGATAGATTGAATATTGATTGCAAAGTTGTCTTACAACTTGGAGGAGGAATTAACTTCTCAAAATTTCCGCTTAATATTTTTATCTTTTATACTGAAAATTTTAAAATTTTCGTAGCTTAACAACATGTACCGTAATTTTTAAAATTTTTGATAGTTCAATTTTTTTGAAAAATATCAGAAGTTTAAAATTTTCAGTAGTACATATGTTTCTATTTTTATTCAATGTTTCAATGATGATCAGAGATAAAGATGGTTATGTTACAGATAGGGTGACCGATAGAGCGAAAGCTTAGGCCTAGGCCGACAAGGCACAAGCTTCTGAGCTACGAGCTAAACGACGTCTTCTGACCGGTTCTCATCGGAAACAAATGGCTGAACAAGTACATACTTCTTCTCATGCTCATGTGCTTGTGATTGAGCTGACCGTTGAGCAACATATTGAGAAGGATGTGCCTGTTGTAGAGGGCACAGTTGAGCCGACAGCCAAGCAGGTTGTGGAATCGGAAGCTGAGGAGATTCTAAAGCATGTTGAGGACGTTGTTGCTGGGCACGTTGACGAGGTGTCCCCCACTGATACAGACACTACGACTCATGAGTCTACGGAGCCATCAGTTCACACTAATAAAGCCTTTTTAGGAGGACCTTCAAATATGTCAGTGCTGACACAATTTGTTGAGCATGTCGCTTAAAGGATATGGCATGGCGAAATATATATTTTGTTCTCTTTAGTTGCATAATTTTTCAAGTGTTTGAAAGTAGATATATTATATTTTTGTTTTTTTTATAGGAGCCCCCAATGTTGAAGATTGCTTCTCATGTTTCGAAGTTGAAGAACTTTCTAGAGAGTTCCACACCTAAGAAGGTTAGTAGTTTTGTTAGAGATTTTCATTGGCTGAAGTTCGCGCAGCGATCCTGGACCATGTTGGACGCCTCTCTATTGCCTACTTTTGTTGAGCGGTGGCACCCAGAGATATCATTATTTTATCTTCCATTTAGGGAGGACGATCACATTGGATGATGTCGACACCATATTTCACACCCCGCTCGTTGGTACATTCCTTACACCTCTTCATATTAACCATGTGATGATGGTGCACATGGTTATGAATGATTTGGAGGTATCTGAGGCGAGGGTGCTAAAGGAGTTTGACTTTAATCATGAGTTTCACCTTCGAATGTCCCAACTACTCTTATGTGTGCGAGGAGATGGAAGGGAAAGCAAACCCATCCAGGAGGTGTGATGGATTGCAGGGGGAGGCTCGATGCACTGACCGTAGAGGATGTCGTCTGGGCACCATGTACATCTCATCGACCTCATCGTGCATTTGAGGAGTCTAATTTGTATTCAGGGCATATTAGATGGGAGAACCATGTGGCTAAACACTTTCCTGAGAAGTGCCACGCCAATATAGTTATGTAAGGAAATCCCTCATCTAGTTCTAGAGACTCCAGTTGGTGGCATTGATAGAAGGTTTCAGAGTCACATCATCAGCTCTCTCCATGAGATCATGGATACAACACTTGTGGTTAACCATCCATCATATTGCAAGGATGAATACCTAGAGTGATTTCACAATGTGTCACACCCTCGAGTCATACCATCGGCTGCAACATCTGATGTTCTAGGACTTTCAGGTGTCAGGGTTTTTGCCGAGCCTCCACCATCACCTCCATCTCCCCTAGGTGATCAGGACAGACGTCTACAATTTATTGTAGTTCATTTAATTAATCTCATGGGTTTGGTAAATCTTGATGGTGATATCTTTACCGATTTACTAGGTTAGCCGACGTAGCTCGTGGAGGGCCTATGTAGATCTATTTCATTTTGGTTGTATTATATGTATATGTTATGACACACAAACTATTTATTTATTACATAATATTTTGGTGATTATATGTTTCGAATCGATGATGAACATAACATAGAACAATACAACAAACATAAACAAAAAACAACTAAACATGAAAATCTAGGCATCACAAAATGTTTCTAGATGTTTCAGCATCTTGATTATGTCCTCGATAGATCTTCGAATCTCCGCATCCAACTTGACCAGACCTTTAGTTATCATATGGTGAAATGATTTCCACATGGTTGTCACATCTTCATCATTCTTAAACCTGACCAGGTTGTATTTCACCCTTCCATTTGTATCAATTCAATCCTCTCGAAACTAGATCTTTGTCACCCTTCTATTATCGGAATCAGGCAGTAGTTTATTCAGCTTGTCTTTCAAGTTGTTGAAGGATGTGGTGCCATCTGGGAGCTTGAACTCAACAGCAGGGTTGTTTCCATTGAAATATACTTCTGTTTTAATAAATTTTTTTGGCATAAACGTTGTTTGAGATGTTTTTCTTTGCAGCATATGCCCCTATTTATACAAATGGAGAGTAAGGGTAACGACAGGGTTTCACGTTAATAAGGGTGTGTTGGGTAAAAGATTAATGTGGTGGTCATGAGGTCTAGGTGGGGGTAGGCCATGGGGGTGTTGAAAAAGGTTTTGGTAATTAGTTAAAAGTGTAAGAATATCTGGATGAAGGGGTGAAGAAAGGTCTGATGGGGCAGAATCTGGTTTAGTATGTGGGTGAATGAGGTTTACTGGATGCATAATCATTAGATGAAAGGAAGCAATGGATTTTGTATGGACCATGTGACGTAGTTGGAAAAAAGTAGAATGCATGGGTTGTGTAGAAGCATCACCTTTTAAAGTGATAGGACAATTTTGGTGGCTAAAAGGGGGAGGGAATAGAAAAACCAGCTTGTATAGGGCCAAGTGTTCGTAACCATGCCATCCCTAGAACAACATCAACAACTTCTATTGGTAATAGGTAAAAGGGGATTGTAATACCTTCACATTGAAGACGGGAACTATTTCCAACCATGACTGAAAACTGGGAAATTGGGGTAGTTTTCAAATTAAGATGATGTGCAATACGTGGCTACATAATATTATGAGTGGTGCCCATATCTACTAACACCATAAATCGCATACCACCAATAGTTCCTTTAAATTTCAGCGTTTGCAGTGAAAATTGACCGGCCAAAGCTTGAGTAGATAATTGAAAATAAGTGTCATTTAAAGTTGGTTCATGTACATGATCAATGGTTGCTTCAATCTCAATCATATCACCACTAACAACCTCATCAGTAAGTAACAATAAAAATCTACTCCTTGAACATTCATGGTCTGTCACAAAATTTTCATCACAATTGAAACACAAACCCTGGGCCCTTCTTTCTTGTAAATGGGCCTGAGAAATTCGTTGAATAGATAGTTTGGTGGATGAAGGAATTTGGGGCTTATGAACTGCTCCCTGAATAGAAGGTTGAACCGTTGACTTTTGGGTGGATGGGTGAGGGGCATGAATTGGGGGTCTTTGATACTTAATTTGGTAGGGTTTAGACTGTTTGGGTTTGGAGTCTTGAAGTTTGGATTCAATGAGTTTGGCAAGCCCAATGGCTTGAGAAATAGTGGTAGGTCATAAAATGGCTGATTTACGTTGAATTTCTGCTTGCAAATTAGAAACAAAGCAATTTAGAATGGCATCAGCCGGTAATCCGTAAACAGGATTTCCCAATTTCTCAAACTTGGTTTGGTAATCCATGACAGATCCATCTTGCCTAAATTTAAATAATTTTTCCTAGTGGTTTTCAAAAGTAGATGGACCAAAATGCAACTCCACCGACTTAATAAATGATTTCTAATTGGTTAATAAATTGTTTTGACGCATCCACTTAAACCATGATAAAACATTTCCTTTCATATAGAAAGAAATTAAAGACAATCTATGTTTCGGTGGATAATTATATAAACTGGAAAAATTGGTCAGCTTGAAATAACCAATCTAAGGGGTTAAACCCATCAAATAAAGCAAGTTCAAGTTTGGGGGTACGAATTGGAGGTAAATGGGGGGTATTTGTGGAAGTTGAGTAGCTTGAGTGTAAGGGATCTGGTGAACAAAGGAAGATGTGTAATTTTGGGCTGAAGTAAAAGTAAGAGGTGAAGAGATGTATGGTGGGAAAGGTGGGGGTGGTGGAAGTTCGGTGTTGAAACAAATTTCTACGGGGCCGGACGTTGGAGGTGGTGGTTGGTATATGGCAGTAGCTGGGGGGCGAATGAGGGTGCCTTGTGGGGGGTTAGTTAGGGTTGTGGTTTGACGAAGGGGTGTGATAAGTGTCAAAATGTAGTTATTTTGTATATATGTTTTGTGGCACTTATCCGTTCTTGTTTGCTAATAATTGTTGAATAACCCCATTTTTTGTTGTAAATACGTTTTGTGTTTTGTGTACATATTGTACCGTTTGACTAGTTTTAATGTATTTTTGTAGGTATTTGTTACACATTTGGAGCATCGAGGAATAAGGTGTCAAAGACACGGCTCCGGATGCGCATTTTCACAATAGAAGTCCATTTTTGGGAAGTTTTGTTTAGGAGAGGCCGCTGAGCACGGTGAGGCCGCTCAGCGCGAGTCCGCTAAGCGTGTTTTGGAGCGCGTTGAGTGCTTTGGTACTATTTTGGCAAAGAGATCATTTGAGCCCGTTGAGCGGCGTTTAAGTCGGTTTACGTGTAAATATCAGTGGAGGCCGCTGAGCGGGCTCACGCCGCTGAGCAGGACCTGCTGAGATTTGTTTTAGAACTTCATTTTCAGCATTTTTTAGGTTATGGTTTTGGGGTGGATTTTGATCCCCATTTCCATCAACCTTTATTTCTGATAGATTAGCTTAGAAAATAACATTAGGGCTTGCTCATGGATGATTGGAGGTGGATTTCTCTTCGATTGGCGTTGATAAACCAGTGTAGTCTGTGGTTTATCTCTTCTCCTCTCTATGTATTTCTCTTTTTGTTGGATATGTATGTATTTCTACTCATAACTTATGTATATTTGTCTCCCTTGGAGTTGTATAAAGTCCGCTTACGAATTTGTGCTGGTGATTGTCTTAGGTTTTTACCTTGTGTTAGGGATTTTGGGTTTGCTAGACATAGATTGCTTAGATTCTTACCTAGGATGATTATTTGTTAGTTTCTAAGTGCTAGAAATGAGTTTAGAGCTGACATTTAGTTAGAGTATCTAATCTTAGTGCCTTTGTGTTGGTTGTTTCGAGCTAGAGATAGTCGCTATGAGTGACACGGTTGACTTCTCTGTTGTTAAGGTAGGCCAGACATGGCTATCGAGGTGATGTAGTTGAATTCTCAATTTGGATTAGAAATAGATTGGGTTGTGAGAGGTATGTGATGACACGAACGAGTATCGTCGGCTGAGTATAACTGGACGGTAAATTTAAGTCTATGACGGGTAGTGTGCATTCATTCCGGACAAGCTGTCTAACCTTTATAGTTTTTGTTCATTTACTTTTTGTCTTTTCTTTACAACCATTTAATCCCAAACTCATTAACGATAGAATTGTCAAACGCCGAATCAATAATAAATCTTTGTGGACACGATACAATATAACCTAACCGGTATATATCACCCGATAAAAATAAATACTTTACTTTTTGCTTGCATGTTATACCTGCATTCGAACAGTGTGGAGACGGGATGGGTGGTGACTCATGAAATCGAAGGAGAATGGAGAGTTGTACCTGATGGAGAAGCTGTGGAAAAATGGGTTGAAAAAGCGCTGTGTTGATCTTGATGTGAAACCAACCTTGTTAGGTTGGACATCATAGAGTCATGTCGATTGTCAACTACATCTTTTTTCGTATCCAATCTTGAATGAAGTTGTTGCATATCAGCAGTAGCTTGGATAGATTGTTGATCTATTTGAGCTTGGGTTTCTTGCATTGCACTATCAAGATGCAAGTGAGCTGTTTGGACAACTTCTTCTATAATTTCTTTAAAAGAAGGGTTGGGTGATTTGGGGGGAGCCATGAGAGTAAAGGATTGAAAGCACCGATGATACACTAATAGTGTGTTTGGATTGAATTTAGGAAGTCCAAGAATCAATTCTAGAGGTGTAGAATTGGTTATGGGTAATTTTGAGGTGTTTGTTTTATCAAAAGTAGAATTGATTCTACCTGAAGCTAGAATTTATAGCTTTTGTCTCTAGAATTGATTCTGGATGATTTTTACACGTAAATTTATTATTCAACTCACTTTTACATAAATGTATCCAAACATAAATCAATTCTACTAAACTCAATTCTATTAAAATCAATTCTATCAAACTCAATTATGCTATAATCAATTCTGTCCACCGCCAATCCAAACACAAGTTAAGGTTAGATCTGAATTGCATAAGAGATAAGAAATAACATAGTTTTTCTTCATTAATTTCTCAAACCAACAACACGAGAATTTTTCTTGCTACCCCCCAACTTATACTTGGCACACCCCAGAGATTTTTATTCCCACTTTACCTATAGACTTTTACAGAGAGATTTTCGGACAAAATTTTTGGAAGAACATTTTAAAATTCCGGTATACCAGAAATTTGGAATTTTCTGGTATGTGCAAAATTTCCAGAAGTATATTTGAAAAATATGGTATACTGGACATTACGAAATTTTCGGTGTTGACCAAATTTCCGTAAGTGTTTCCATAAAATACGGTATACCAGATATAAATAAATATCTGGTATACCAAATATTTCGCATATGTATGAAATTCCGGTATGTTTATCTAGTTTTTTTCAATGGTTGAGATTTTGCCGACACTTTTGGAGGGTTCAGATTGCACCGACACTTGTGTGTGCTCTAGAACGTATAACAATTTGTATAAATAGGGGTTTTAGGTTTATTAGGTAACACATCTCAACAACACGCCTCTTTATCAATATTTGATTAAGGCAGAATTGTATTACAACGGCCACAAACCTACTGTTGAATTCAAGCTCCCATATGGATCTGAGTCCTTTGCCGCCTTGAAGGAAACGTTGAACGGTTTGCTGCTTGATTCCAAGAACAGAAGCATGACAAAGGTCGAGTTTCGGGAGGATTACATGGGTACATATGGTTGGGTGAAATACAACCTAATTGAGCTGAAGAATGATGAAGATGTGAAGGCCATGTGGAAATCATTTCGTCGTAGGATAACCAAATGTTCAATCGAGTTGGACGCGGAGATCCGAAGATCTATTGACGACATAATAAAGTGTCTAAAGCGACCAAATGAATCTGAATGTGGTAGTTCCTAGGTTTTCATGTATCAAATTACTGTTTTTTTTTGTCTGTCATCTGATGTTTGTTAACTTATTCGAGTTTCTTATTTGTGTTATTTTGTTTTCTTTATGTAATCGAAAGAAGAAGTACTAGCTAAAAAAATATTATACAATAAAGTAAATTCTATTTGTCACAACATACACATAATAATAATACAATAATACAAATAAAAATCTACATACGCCCTCCACATGAAATGTCGGCCAACCTAGCTAACCCCTGATAAACCTCACCATCGGGGTTCACCAATCCCATGATGTTATCTAATGTAACTGCGATGAGTTGTAGGCGGGTATCCTGGTCAGCTTCTGGAGGAGGAGGTGGTGGTGGTGGATCGGAAGAATCTCTGATTCTTGAAGGCCCTAGGACGTCAGATGCTGGAGCCAGTGGTATGACCCGAGGGTGTGACACACTAAGGAACCACTCCAGGTCTCCATCCTCGCACTGCCTGGGCTCCTGAACCCTGACGGCTTCATCCATGATCTCACGGGGGAGGTGATAATGTGACTTTAAAACCAATGATCAATGCCACTAGGGGTGTTCGCGGTGCGGTTTGGACGATTTTGACGAAAAAAATCATCCGAACCGCAAGAGAAAAATACGTGCTGTTTGGTTTGGTTCGGTTGGCTTTTAGAAAAAAACCGAACCAAACCAAACCAAACTAATGCGGTTTGATTCGGTTCGGTTGGTTCAGTTTTTTATAAATATTTTATTGAATCATACATACACACATAGATGACAACATAATTTCATATTTACTCATCCATACACTACCAAATAACAACAAAACTCATCATATTTGGACAACAACTTTTTATTTAATATGTATAAATTAGATTAGACAAAAGTGGAATAATATATAAAACAATATCAAAAATATTATAATGAAACAAAAAAAGAGATGAGATGAGATATCAATGAAGATGAAAAAGAAAGAATATATGAGATGAGAGATTATAGAAGAAGATGTGCGATAAAAACGAAATTAAAGAGAGAACATTTGCATAAAAATGAGAAGGTGGAAAAGAAATAATCAAAGATTATAAGAAAGTAGGGATTAGAGAAGAAGATGTAAGATGTATGTGGCAAAGATGGTGCAATAATGCTAGGAGAGATTTGAGAAGATTGAAACTGAAATCATAAGTGTAAGAATGAGAACATTATTCGTAATCATAAGGCTAAAGTATAATAGATTTAACTTTGGGTGAGATGTGAGTTAAGTAAAATTTAAGTTGTAATATAATGCAGTTTGGTTCGGTTTGCAAAATACAAACCGCAAACCAAACAAAACCATGCGGTTTTGTCAAAA
Organism: Vicia sativa; assembly: GCA_021764765.1. Taxonomy (NCBI): domain Eukaryota; kingdom Viridiplantae; phylum Streptophyta; class Magnoliopsida; order Fabales; family Fabaceae; genus Vicia; species Vicia sativa. The sequence goes on from CM038793.1 coordinate 240,763,769, forward strand.
GATTACCCAAACAAATCCGAACCAAATGCGTTTTTTTTGCGGTTTCGGTTTGGTTTGGTTTGGTTTGTGGTTTTCTATTAGGTTGGTTTGGTTTTGAACACCCTTAAATTCCACCATATGGGGCGTGTGGTGTCGGCCGTGGGATGCCCTAGACATAACAATACTGGTGTAGACACCTCTTCGACAAGTGTCTAGCCACATAGCCCTCCCATCTGATATGCCCTGAATATAAAGTAGATACCTCAAAAGGATGATGAGGGAGATGAGTCATATACGGTGTCTAGGTGACATCGTCTAGGGCCAGATCATCCAACCTCCTTATGTACTCCAACACACCTCCAGGATGGGTCTGTCTAGCCTTCCACCTCTTCGCACATGGATCTGTAGGCTGATAATGGAGCACTTTTCGGCCACAGATGCGAGGGAAGTGCTCGTATATCCAACACTGCATAAATAAATATAAATAAAATATTATACGAATACCTAATAATTATAAAAAACATCTAATAAATTATAATATACCTACAACAAACTTAGGTAACCAGCAAGCTGTCTGGTCTCAAGACGGGAAGCAACATCAAGTGTCGTGTACATCATCGTCAAAGCCGCCACTCCCCAAGCCCAAGATGGAGTGTCAAAGACGCTAAATAGAGACAGGTAACAGACATCAATGTAAACTCCAAACTTGTCCGTAAAGAGAGTACATGCCACAAGATGTAGCATGTACACCCTAGAGGCAGCCTCATAGCTATGTGCCTCCACCAGCGCCTTATAAGTAGTCCTCAACCAAGACATGCAGAGGTGAAATCCCCGAGTCTCACCAAATTCTTGTAGGACCTCTAGCTCATACACCTCCAACGCATCCACAACCGTGCTCACTGTTGTAGCCCGATCCCTTTTCACTGATGTGAAAAATGCACCGGCAACCGGTAGGTGAAAGAGAGCATCGACATCATCTAAAGTTATTGTCATCTCCCTAAATGGATGATGGAAGGAAGATGTCTCAGGGTGCCACTCCTCAACAAAAGTTGATAGCAAGGGGCATCCAACATCGTCAATGAGCATCCAGCAAAGTCCTCAAGCCTAAACTCCTCAACTATCCTCCTCACCTCCTCAAGAATAATAGAATCGGGGAAGTTCTTCAATTTCGACCCATGAGAAGCGACCTTCAAAGTTGGACGCTCCTGAAACAAAACAACATAATTACAACAAATTAGTATACATCAAATCGTGTAATACAAATAAAAATTAAGCGTTAAACCAAACCAATATTACATACCTTGCCCTGCATATCCTAAAAACGGCATGGTCAGCAAAAACCGTCAAAACGGACCTATCAAAAGGTTCTCTAGGAAAACCACCATCAGTACACACTGATGGCTCAGTAGATGCAACATCCATGGTGTCAGTATCAACACGAGACCACATTCACTCCCTCTTGGACCGGCTCATACATCGACACCTGAACCGACACCTGAATTGCCTCCTGAACTGCCTCCTGAACCGACTCCTGAATCGGCTCCTGCACCACCTCTGGAACCCGCTCCTCAACTATCCTCTCCTCAACAATTGGCTCCTTAACCACAGGATCCAGTACAACTACCTGCTCCACTGTAGGAACATAAGGTCGATCGTCCACAACTGTCGTAGAAGCTCTGGTAGTCCGTCGACGAGGTGCACGAAACCCCGACGCGGCCTGCTCAACTATCCATTTCTGGTGAGAACCGGTCGGACGACAACGATCACCCTATGCCTCATCAGCTGCTCGAGCCACAACATCTGCTTGATCAGTAGTCCTGCCGAAAATAGAACCGTCTCTGCCTCTAGTCTTCACTACAAGCAAAGTTAAAAATCATGAAAAACTTAACATTTTTTGGAAAAAAAAATAGAAAATACTGAAAATTTTAAAATTTCCGGTATTTTAAGTGTACCAGAATTTTCGAAATTCCAGTATCAGCATCAAATGAAAATACCGGGGATTTCGAAATTTCCGGGGCGAAAATACCAGATATTTCTTAATTTATAGTAAGAGATACTGGAAATTATGAAATATCTGATACGGAATACCGAAAAATTAAACAAATCTTGCTCAACTATCTGTTTCTGGTGAGAACCGGTCGGACGATGGCGATCACCCTGCACCTCTGAGGCCTGTGCCTCATCAGCTGCTCGAGCCACAACATTTGCTCGATCAGTAGTCATGCCGGAAATAGAACCATCTCTGCCTCTAGTCCTCACTGTAAGCAAAGTTAAAAATCATGAAAAACTTAGCATTTTTTGAAAAAAAAGAAGAAAATACCGGAAATTTCAAAATTTCCGGTATTTAAGTGTACAGGAATTTTCGAAATTCCCGGTATCAGCATCAAATGAAAATACCGGGGATTTCGAAATTTCTGGGACGAAAATACTGGATATTTCGTAATTCACGGTAGGCGATACGGGAAATTATGAAATATCCGGTACGAAATACCGGAAAATTGAACAAATCTGCCGTAAATCTTGATTTAGTGAAAATTTTGGTATCTCACGCAAATTTTCGTTATCGTCAAAATTTTTTCAAAATCTCGGTGTACTGTAAATTTCAACAATGAAGGTGGCTTGGGCAAAATTGTTTTTTCATACAATTTGAGGGGTGTCAGGTATAAGTGAGGGGTGGCAAGAATAAATCTCCAACAGCACATACATTTTATAGCTAGGATTGGAGGATTTTTCTTGCCACCCATAAGTATACCTTCCACCCCCAACTATGGTGTTTTTACCAAAATATCCCCAAAAAATACTATAAATTTCTGGTACATACCAGAAATTTCATAGGGAATGCCAGAAATTTTGTGAGGTTTACCATTTTTACCATATCACATGTTTCATACTGGAAATTTCAAAAATTCGGTACCAAAAAAATATCGGATACTTCAAATTTCCAGTATGACTTCAGTACAAAAAATAACCGGGAATTTTAAATTTCCAATATTTTTTATATATCGGAAATTTCAAATTTCCGGTAATATTGGGACTTAATTCTTATTGTTTTTTAAACGTATAAACTTATACTTGAATAAAATATATCGAAAATATAAAATTTCTCGTATTGATTTTATACAGGAAATTTGGGATATTTCCGGTACGTATAAAATTTTTCCTAAAACATACTAGATTTTTTAAATTTCTGGTAGATTGCACCGAAAATTTGGAAATATCTGGTAAGTAGATACCAGAAATTTGTAAAAATACAAAGAATTTCCGGTAAGTGCCAAAAAAAGGTACCAGAAATTTAATCTGAGGTATCGAAAATTTACGTTTTTTGTTAATTTTCTCAACAGTAAAAAAAATGTTCTAAAAAGTAATTTTTTTGAGTAAATAGGATCAGGGGTATTTTCAAAATATCAAAAAATGGGGGGTATCAGTATAATACTCGAATTTTACATGCCGCCCCCCACTTGTACTTGGCACCCCCCATTTTGTATGAAAAGTAAATTTTGTCGAAGCCTTCCTCATTATTGAAATTCCCGGTACATCCTGTATTTTTCAAAAATTTGGACGATATAGGAAATTTGAGAGCGCTACCAGATTTTTCGCAATTACAAGTAAGTTTCCGGTACTTTTGTTAAAATTTCTGGTATTTTGTATCGTTTTTTTCAAAAATTCTGGTATCACCTACCGTAGATTCTAAAATATCCGGTATTTTCGCACAAAAATTTCAAAATTTACGGTATTTTCCATTGATGCTCATACCGGAAATTTGAAATTTTCGGTACGCCAAAAATACCAGAAATTTTGAAATTTCTAGTATTTTCTATTTTTTCCCAATAAATTCTTATTTTTCATGTTTCTTGACTTTGTTTGCAGTGAAGACTAGAGGTAGAGACGATTGTATTTCTGGCAGGACTACTAATCGAGTAGATGATGTGGCTCGAGCAGTAGATGAGACACATGCCTCTAAGACGTAGGGTGATCGCCGTCGTCCGACCAGTTCTCACCGGAAACGAATGGCTGAGCAGGCCGCGATGGGTTTTCATGCCCCTCGTCGACGAATTACTAGACCTTCTACGACAGTTGTGGAGCAGGTAGTTGTATCGGAGCCGATGGTTCAGTTGCCGGTTGCTGAGGAGCGGGTTACGGAGGTGGTGCAGGAGCCTGTATAGGAGGTGGTACAGTAGGTGGTTTCGGAGGTGGTTCAGGAGGTGGTGCAGGAGTCGGTTCAGGATACAGACACCACGACAGGTCCATCTGAGCCATCAATGTGTATTGATGGTGGTTTTGTTGGAGGACCTTCTGACAGGTCCGTCTTGACGGGTTATACTGACCATGTCGCATATAAGATGAGGCAGGGCGATGTAAGTATTATTGGTTTGGTTTAACGCTTAATGTTTTATTTGTATTCTACTGTTTGATGTATACTAATTTGTTGTAATTGTGTTATTTTATTTTAGGAGCGTCCTACTTTAAAGGTCGCTTCTTATGGGTCGAAGTTAAAGAACTTCCCCGAGACTCTGATACCTGAGCATGTGAGAAGGATAGTTGAGGAGTTCAGACTTGAGGACTTTGTTGGATGCTCATTGACGATGCTGGACACCCCCTTCTATCAGCTTTTGTTGAGAGGTGGCACCCAAAGACATCTTCCTTCCATCTTCCATTTGGGGAGATGACAGTCACTTTGGATGACGTGGATGCTCTGTTCCACCTACCGATAGCTGGTACGTTTTTCACACTAGTTCATAGGGATTAGGCGAAAGCGGTGCGCATGGTTGTGGATGCGTTGGAGGTGGATGATGCGGAGGTCCTACAAGAGTTTGGTGAGACTCGGGTTTCACCTCCGAATGTCTTGGTTGAGGACTATGTATAAGGCGTTGGTGGAGGCACGTAGGTTCAGGCTTCCGCTAGGGCGTACATGCTACATCTGGTGGCATGTACTCTCTTTGCGGATAAGTCTGGAGTGTACATTGATGTCCGTTACCTGTCTCTATTCATCGCCCCGGACAGTCCCACTTGGGCTTGGGGAGTGGCGACACTGACGATGTTGTACACGACACTTGATGTTGCTTCCCGTCCTGATACAAGACAACTTGCTGGTTATCTTAGCCTGTTGCAGGTATGTTATAAATTATTAGATGATTTTTTAATAATTATTAGGTTTTCATATAATAATTTATTTATTGTTATTTATGCAGTGTTGGATATACGAGCATTTCCCTCACATCTGTGACAGGAGGATCCAGCGAGTGGTAGCCAGAGATCCATGTGCGAAGAGGTGGAAGGCCAGACAGAGGCATCCTGGAGGTGTGACATAGTACATGAGTTGGTTGGATGCTCTGGCCCTAGACGATGTGATTTGGACACCATACACGGCTCATCGCCCTCACCATCCTTTTGAGATATCCACTTATATTTAGGGCATATCAAGTGGGAGGGCTATGTGGCTAAGCACTTGCCTGAGTGGTGTCTACGGTAGTATGGTTATGTCTAGGACATCCCACGGCCAGTACCACGCGCCCCAGATGGTGGCATTGATTGGTGGTTTCATAACCACATCATCACCTCCCCCGGGGAGATCATAGATGCAACCGTCATGGTTCAGGAGCCCGAGAAGTGCGAGGATGGATACTTGGAGTGGTTCCTTAATGTGTCACACCCTCGGGTCACACCACCAGCTTTAGCATCTAATGTCCTGGGGCCTTCAGGTACCAGAGATTCTTCCGATCCACCACCACCACCATCTCCTCCTCCAGCAGCTGACCAAGACACCCACCTACAGCTCACTGCAGCATTAGATAACATCATGGGGATGCTGAACCCCGATGGTGAGGCGTATCAGGGGTTAACTAGGTTGGTCGACATTGCCCGTGGAGGGCCTATGTAGATTTTTCTTTGTATTATTATATTATATGTATATGTTGTGACAAACTGATATCTAGTTTATTGCATAATATTTTTTAGCTAATACTTCTTCTTTCGATTACATAAAGAAAACAAAATAACACAAATAAGAAACTCGAATAAGTTAAGAAACATCAAATGACAAAAAAAATAAAATAAACAGTACTTCGATACATGAAAACCTAGGAACTATCGGATTCAGATTCATCTGGACGCTTTAGACACTTCATGATGTCGTCAATAGATCTTCGGATCTCTGCGTCCAACACGATCAGACCTTTGGTTATCCTACGAAAAAATGATTTCCACATCTTCATCATTCTTCAGCTCGATTAGGTTCATGTGTACCAATGTAATCCTCTCGAAACTCGATCTTTGTCACCCTTCTGTTCTCAGAATCAGGAAGCAAGTCGTTCAACGTTTCCTTCAACGCGGCGAAGGACTCAGATCCATCTGGGAGCTTGAACTCAATGACAGGTTGGTGGCCGTTGTAATACACTTATGCCTTAATCAAATATTGAGAAAGAGGCATGTTGTTGAGATGTGATACCTTATAACCCTAAAACCCATATTTATACAAATTGTTTTGCGTTCTAGACCACACAAAAGTGTCGGTGCAATCTGGACCCTTCAAAAGTGTCGGCAAAATCTCAACCGTTAAAAAAAACAAGATAATGAAACATACCAGAAATTTCAGACTTTTGCGAAATTTCTAGTATACTGGAAATTTTAAAAAATCTGGTATATCGAAAATTTCAAAAACACTTCCGTATTTTTGGCACATACCATAAATTTTGATCAATTTGAAATTTCTGATATACCGGATTTTTTGAAATAAACCTTCGGAAATTTGGCATAAACCTTAAATATACCAGAAATTTTAAAATTTCTGATATACTGAAAATTTCAAATTGGTCTATCAAAAATTTTATCCGAGAATTTCTTTGTAAATTGTGAAGGATAAAGTCGAAATTTAAAATTTTTTAAGGATGACAGAAAAAATTATCGTAAAGTTCTTCTAGGATTGACAACTAAATGCGCGATGGGCCACTTGATTAAATGAATTAAAAACATAAAAGGCAGAATAATAATAAAATAAAATGCCAACAACATCCTCCTATTTTAAAATAAACCCTATAAGTAATACAGACTGTTTCTTTCTCTTTTGGACTTTTCTGCATAACATTTTTCATCTTTTTGTGACTCTTTGGATGAATCAAGCAAAATCCCAAGAAATAGTTACTCACGATTATTCTAGTTGTTACTGTATTGAAAGTCAAGACTATATGAAACAGTAAACATTATGTTTCTTTGAAACACTAGAAGAAATGCATGCCAAAGACGTCACTGCTGAGATACTATTAGTTTGTTTTTAATCAATGTAGTGCTTTTTTATAGAATGTACTGGATTTTCTTTTTCCATCTTCAATTAAACTCTTGTTTCTTCTTTCGTTTTTATTTTATTCTATTGTTGTTTGTCATTCTCAATTATTTTTTTCTTTATCACGTTTATGTGACGGGATCTTTTTTTAAGTTTTGTTTTGATGTAATCCAGTTTTGAATCTATTAGTCAAGATAAATAAATTAATATGACATAGACTAAACCAATAATTTTTTAGCGCTATTACTCTATTCTTTTTAATCCACGTTTAAACTTATGAAACTTCAATATACAAATTAAATACACTATGACTTACCTGTATAAATTATTGAGTTTTGTAAGTTGCTTAGTTTTGACTATTGGTTTAATAGCATCAATAATGTAGTGTATAATAGGATGTATAACTTAAAAAAGAAGAATAGATATAACAAGAAGTCCTATTGAAATGTCAGAGTAGTTGTGTTAAACTTATTCAACAATTGAAACAACATGTCGAAGAAGATATCCTAACACGAAACATTCAACATGGCGCTTACTGAACTGATAAATGCGGAACAGTTCTGTTTTGAGGAATGCAAAATATTCAGGGAATATTATGCAACCTGTATGACGCACTTTTAAAGGTCTAGAAGATTCAATATAAAATCAAAGAGACTAATCAGGAAATTGAAGATTGAAGACCTTACTTGTAGCAGAATTTTATGCGGTTCGTTATAGCTCATGAAGCTGTTATTGAAGGTCCAAATCAAGTTGGGTATAGGTTATAAAATAAGGACTTGTAACCTAGTTTAGGAAGCAAGCCAAAATTAGAAAATATGTAATCATTAGGACTTGATGTAGTGAACCACCCGATTTGTGGGATGGTCACCATACTCCTCGAAACCTGTAGGTAAGAGGCAATATGTATTGTTTTTGGAGGAAGCTGTGAAGCAACTCCAAGGTGTGTCCTAAGGTAGAAGCGAAAAGCTTTAAGTCTTAGGTAGTTTGTGATAGAAGTGAGTCTTTTGTCTTTTGTCATTGTTATTGTTTTATCACTGTGAGTGATTGAGGGAGAGTGAGAGGGGTTTCTCATATCTAAGAGTTCTTAGGTAGAAATTGCATTGGGTAGTGATTAAGTGTAGAATTGTAAACGGGGCAGTTTAGCTCTGAATTGATACTGCTGATAGTGGATTTCATCCCTGGCTTGGAAGCCTCCAGATATAGGTGTGTTGCACCGAACTGGATAAATAATTACCTATGTTATTTATGTTTTTATGTAATGTTTTACCTTGCATGTATGTTTATGTCAGACCAGATGTCTTGACATCATTGTAAGACATCTGAGTTTGCTGCACTAGAATTTCAATTGGTATCAGAGCAGGCATCATGTTCTGTTATGTGTGAGATCATAGGGAGATACTTTCTGGTTATATGCAAGGTAGAAAGTTTGTACTGAAGAGTTCTTTGAACAAGGTTGGTTCATATTATTGGTTCTATGGTCCCCTGAAGTGGAGGGTGGATCATCTGTGACAGGTTGAAATGTGATCCTGTTTAAAGGTGCAAGGGCTGGTAGTTGGAAGCAGGCTCGTGTGTTTCTATTTTACTGGTTTGAATTATTTTCAAAACCATTTATGAATTGTTGTCACCTATTTTGTGGAACTTATAGATGAGGGTGACTAAGCCATGCTTGTAGATTGTTGAGGAGTCTTCTGATTTGTCCCTTTCCGCTGCATTTCTATCTGTTGGAAAACTCCTGGTGTCTCTGTGAGTTCCTTGGAAGAATGATCTACAAGATGTTGGAACATCCTATTAGCAATATGTGCAGGATCCTGATGCACTAAGAATTGGCATAGCATATTTTGACCACATAAGTTTTGAATCTACTCCTGGTCTAGAAGAGGAGACATCTGGGGGACTATGTAGCTACTTATTGGACTAGTTTATTTTTGATCCAAGTAAGTAGGCATGCAGAAGTTGAGCTAAACTGTTTAAACGGTGAATTATGGATCTGTGCATCACCTACTTCAAGTGTATTCCTCTGTGATCTCTGCAAGGGTTGTGTGTGGATTTCCATGAGCAGTGGAAGCTTATATATTTTAGGGTGATGTCAGAATTGATGTTGAAGCCTCATTTCAGTTCTCTGTCCCCTCAACAAAGGAAGACTGTTTTAAATTTTCCAAGTTGAAGTGTAGAGTCATTGACCAAATCTGGTGTGATATGTGATTTGGATATTTTATGTGTCTTCCAGCTGTAATAAAGGATTTACTTATATTGGTGTTGCTTAACCGAGTGTGATAAAGTGGAATTAACTGCTACATATCCACTTAAGAGGAAACTGTGAAGAAAGTCTTTTGGAGATATAGATGTGTATATAGCTGAGTAATTGTATGATGTGTATATTAATCTTCACAAGTTTATGATATGTGATAGGATCATCTGTTGTGAAGATGTGAACTTCTGTTGAAGATGTATATACTGATGATGGTAAATATCTTGACGGGAGTTGAATATTTGTTGGATAAATGTATACAAGTCTGAAATCTGAACCTCGTGATTAGAAAGAATGTGAAATTTGCACTGGCTATGTTATTTGGTTTTTATTCATAAAAGACCTTCCTGTGTGAAAATCCTTATGGACAATGTAACAAGAACCAAAAGGATGGTGTTATACCCCAACATTTGCCCTCCTACTTCTCAAGACATTTCACATATCCATACTCAAGGATTTCACAAGGGTTGACCAAACAAACCCTCCCCTAAGCAATTAACCCAAGCTAGGGTTTGGCCATTCTAAAATCAAGGAGAGCCTCCAATATTTCAAGAAATCATCATACCTCATTATATGCTTCAGAGAATCTCCATGTCAAGTTTCAAGCCTTACAAGTCAAGTTTGCTCAGACAATTGCTCAGATGGTTGGAAACCAGTTGTATTAGACAAAAGGTCAACTGTGGTCAACATACAGTCAAACTTCATAATTTTTTGTCAACATCAATATTTTGAAGTAATATTCATCATTTTATCAAGGGTTGACCATGATTCATCAAGAAAAGTCAATAATTGATCAAAAGTCAAAGTTTCTAAATTAGGCTTTCTCAAACAAAAGTCAACAGAACTTTGACCAGGCATAACTTTCACATGCTTTATCAGAAATTTTTCCACCACAACTCATTTTGAAGAGAATTCAATTCTCTATAACTTAATGTCTCACAAGCTTGGGCAGAAAATGCTTCATTTGGAAGTTATGGATCAAAACATTACAGGTCCATTTAAAAGTCAACAAAAAGTCATCTTTTTGAAAAGAAGTGTTCATGAGCATGGAAACTCCAATGAAGATGAAACCAAAAATTCTGTTTAGAAGACATCTTGAGCTTTCTAAAAAGTCCAAGAACACCAAAAAATGTTAAAAATTGAGCAAGATACACCTTGTCCAAGTTGAGAATTTTTGAGGAGGTGCACAAAGAGAAATACTTGACAAATGCAAATATTTTCCAAATGGGCTTATAATTTTATGATCCAAACTAGATATTAACATTATCTATGGTCTCTATACTCCTTGCCACACCTCTTTTCCAATTTATTTAATTTATTTTGAATTTAAAGCATTAAATTCAATTTTAAATTAAATAAAATATAAAGGCAAGGTCTAAGACAAGTTGGGCTTGCTTTATACTTGTCTTGAGGTCCAAGATAGCCCATGCAAGCTGTATAATTTGTGCAAGATGCTACAAGGAAGGAAAAATGCAATTTTGGAAAGATTTGATAAATATTGACAAGGGAATATTTTTGCATTCAAGAGAGGATATTTTCTCATTATTTTTTATCAAATCTCATGCACTATAAATACATGATGCACTCACAAGCACAGGAGACGAAACCCTAGCCTCAAACAGCAACCCTAAAGTTCACAAATTCATACAAACTTGCAAAATTCGGAATCCTATTTCCAACCAGTTTTAAGCCAAGGCAGCCATCCATTCTTTCTCCTGGACATTCTAGGAGTCGATCCCAAGCCTTGCACAAAGCCAAAGCACTCTAGAACGTGTCATCCAAGCCTCTCCGTTTTGGTATACTTTTTAAATTCGTTTTTTCTAATTCATGCATTATTAATTGTTTTCGATTGATTGTATGATCTCAGGGTGTCTATTAGAACATGTTTGATGCATAACATGTGAGCCTTGACGCAGAAATCATAACTTGCCATTGTTAGGGTTTCGGATCGGAGAAGCTTCGAACTAGACACTACAGGCTGTTTCAGGCCAAACGGCCACCACCATTAGATTCGCAGCCCCCGAATTAGGGGGGTAGGGTTCCCCTTTACTCTTTATTTCGTTTGTTTTGCAGGTTCAGGTTTTGGGGTAGCCGGAGAAGACGATCGGAGCGGTGCTCTAGCGTCGCTGACCTAATTTGACTCAGGCGAAGCTGGCGTGGCGTAATCTGATTGGCTCAACGTTTAAAACCGGGTCCCACAGCTTGACTTGGTTTGAAATTCAAAATATAACACGTAATCACATATAATCCAATGCAGGTATTCCTATGACAGCTAACGCGCGCAACTCAGATGGTCAAGGTGTTGTGTGATTATCCAGAAGGTCCTGGGATCGATTCCCAGCGACCATGCTTCCTTTTTATCACTTTTCAAACTAACTTCTTTTTTCATGTTTTCTTATATTTCTTATTTCATTTAATTTCTTTTCAAACAATTTTATAATGCATTAAAAAATTACAAAAAAATATTTTCTTTTTGCATTTAGGTCAGAAAAATACTTATTTAATTTTTAGCATAAAAAAATTATATTTTTTCATGCATATTTAAATTAATCGTTAATTAATCGAAAAATTGACTTTTAATTATTTTTCCTTACTAAAATCAATCCAGAAAATTCTCAAAAAATTATTTTCCCATCTAAATAGGTTCACTAATCCTAAAAACTTTTTCCTAACTCAAAAATCTTTTTCACAAACCTATTTTCTCAATATTTGCAATTCGTTTCCTTTTTTCGAATATTATGTATCTGCTTCCAGGATGTAATAGTTAGGTTAATTTTCTCGCATTCTTTACTTCGATATTATGTAACTGCTCATGGGATGTAATAGCTTAATTAGGATTTACTTTCCGCACTTCTATATTCTGTAACTGCTCCAAAGCCATGTAATAGCGTAGGATTTACTTTCCGCACTTTACTTTCCGCAATTTACTTTCCGCACCCATATAAACTGCTAGTAACTAGGCGTGTATGGAAAGATAAAAATGAACGTAGATCACTTCTAAATTCAAGATAAATTATCTGAATTCAACACACTCTCTTCACACTTGCACCCCCTAGAGTATTTTCTCTCGTTGCCTTTCGAATACATGGTCAAGTCCCTCGAACGTAGAGGTATCCTAGCACCGTTGCCTATAAACATATCATCATAGTCCATTCGAATCAAAGATCATAGACCCTCAATGTTGCCTACGAATACATGATCTCGTCCCTCGATTGTTGCCTACAAAAAGTGATGATCGTCCATTCGAATGTGCTAGGATACTCCTACAAGTTGCCTTCTATGACCATCCGATGTCCCTTCGAATGTCCCCTTTACATCCAACGAATAGGGTTTCCTACCAACTAATGGTATGGATAGCACTATTCTAAAGGAAAGTAAAATAACACGGAAACGACCGTTCTGAGTAAGTAATAAGACTTTTAGTTGCTTGCTCCATCAAAACATCTTTTCACACCTCACACTTTTACAAAGTTAAAACACTTTTCCAAAACAAAACATTTCCGAACACTTCGTATACATTCCAGCGTGAATCATTATGATGTCAAAGCGAAATGCCTTTTCAAAATCTTTTTCAAACACACACACAAAAAGCAAATTTTAAAGTGAGCTAAAGCAACTAAGAGCCCGTAGATAACTACGGATGGAAAGGGTGCTAATACCTTCCCTTTTCATAACCTTCTCCCTTACTCAGAATCTAACGAAGGTCTTTTTCTGTTCTTTTCACCTTCCCTTAATTGGATAAAAGAAAAGTCGGTGGCGACTCTTGCTATCCGCAATATTTGCGATCACACGCAAAACAATCCAAAGTCAGTTCTCCCACCGTATTATAGATGGGTTATGGGATTTGATGAAGCTGATGTTTCGTGTGATGTTGTAACATCAGAGTTGTTGAAGATACCAAATGTTAGAATAAAGTTGAAGCTCAAGAAGAAACACCTATGTTTGTATGGATTGGAATGCACAGATTCTGATCTTAATGATGGTAGCATATGGATGGAAGAGAGTATCTGACAGGTGATCTGAACAATCTGATTGCTCTTAATATGGTTTCTTCTACTACGAGTGAAAGAATGTGGCAATATGGATCTTGTATAGAAAGTAAACTAATTACACTAGCTTTGGAATATATGAGAAATTCCAAATCAAGAGTGCTTATAGTTCTGTGAGGACTTTATCAAATGTTTCCTTATTGTGTGTATCTTAGGAAGTTTGAAGTGAAGTTGGTCAACAGAGATGTTCATACAGATGTATGAAATAGTTTTCATTCACTGAGAGAGTTTGAAGACCATCATATGTTCTTGACTTGTGCCCAAAGAAATATGCTCAACAAAAGCATAGATTATCCTTGATAGGGGGAGTCAAATGAGTGCCTATAAATTATTGTTGCAATAGTGCAGATATGATGAAATTTGGATGTGATTCAAAGCTATGAAGATTGTAATACAAAGAGTAAGCACTTATGTTCTTCACTGGGTCTGTAATACTAACTAGGAGAAGTGAGTTTGCAATATCATACTCCAAAAGACAGGTTGATTTATCTGCAATATTTTATCCCTTTCTAAGGAGCTTGATGGGGCCTAGTATATGATTTGTGTGGAAATACCACCTGTGATGTTTTAGTATCCTGGATTGTAGCACTCTTGAAGAATGAAAAGAAGTGCATTTGAAGATTAGTAGAGACATTGTACGCATGATTTCATGCTTATGAAAAATCTAGAAATCACCTTACATCATATTGATGAAGAAAACTATTTGAGTTGTTGTGATTAATTACCTTCTTCATCATATTATGGCTAAAAAGAAGGAGTTTTGTTAAGGGATATTTAGGGAGTTTCTTAAAAGGCATGGATGGAAATAAGTCCCTTGGATGATGTTTCAAAAACTAAGGCTGATAGGTTATGTGATAATACTGTGGATGTCCCATATGATGTTGGAACATCATTTTGACTGTGAATCTCGATATTTTAAATCCACACTCATCAGTGGCAGTTTTGTCTATTGTGTTAAATGCATAGATATTGAAGAGGTAGTATGCTCAGACAATGCACAACTAGTGGTTTAAAGACTTCACTAAATATCAATAGCCATTAACGAAGGACTTACAAAGAAGAATAATTAATTTGTAAACTTATTGAAAGAGAAATTCTTCTGTTTAATAGTCTGAATATTAGTAAATAAAATGTGTTGATGATTAAGTTCAGACTATAGTATCATGACACTTTGGACATTCAAAAGTTATGAATATGTGTGGATACTCAAGGATATAAATCAGAAGTGTCCTTGAACAATTTTTCACTCTGATCGAGTTATGTGGATATCTGTAAATTGATGCTGAAAATGATGCAGATATTATCCAGCCAGAATATGGTTCTCCATTGCTGAAGGCTTATGAAGGAGTGATGTTCAAGCAACATGTTATAACATTGTGAAGTTATGGATAACTTGGTGAAACATCTCTAGTTAGTGGGATAAAAGTGTTGGTCGCGTGATACAAGAAAACAATGTCTGACTAAGTGTCAGAACATTATTCAGGACATGTCCCTGCATGATCAACAAGGGTGAAGGGACCTATGCATTTATTGGGACTGATTCTTTTCAGAAGAAACAATGTAGAGCTATTAAAGGGTTTTGAAAGAAGGGAAATATTGCTAGTGGCTTGCTGTAGAGAAAAAGAGAAAGAAAATAAGGTCTTTAAGAGCAAGGATTGGAGAAGAGAGAATATGAGAGATCGCTGTTGTTAGCCAAAGTTCCAGAAATTCGACCGGAGAATTCGAATGACCGTCAATCCAAGGTAAGGCTGGGGTTCGAATCTTATAATCGGGAGTATGATAATTAGTATGTGGGATTAGGATTTTATGAATTTAAACTGCGATGAGTTGATTTGTAGTATTTTAATTCTGATGAATTTTGGTGGTTGTTGATGAGTTTGTGTTGAATATAAATTATACTGGTTGCTGTGTATTATTGTATCGTGGTAGAAATTAGTAGGTTGTGAACTGCAATACTAAATCAAAGGTAATTCTGGAAAAATAAGATCATGTAATTGTAGTAAAGAAATATTGGGACGGGGGCCCCAAAAACAGAGACGGGCACCTTATGCTTAGAATAAATGAAAACAAAAAAAAGAGAATATATATGTAAAGCTATAGGGCGGACTCCCCATGGGGGTAAGGTGGGCGCCCCAACCCTTGCCTTGTGTCATCTTGTCACTTTCTTTACTATATATGTGTGTTTCAGTTTTAGAAATATTAAGTAAGATGATAACATAAAACAATGCATATAAATGAAGTAGTAAGGCTGAGGCTGAGGCGTCCCACCCAGTTTTCCTTTCCTTTTCTCTGTGGTAGTATTTTGCCCTGTGCATTGTTTTTTGGTTCTAGCAAATTTTGATATTATAATTTTAACTGAGATGTATACTACAACAAGAAATAAAATGATGGCATCCTCGATTAGTTGAAATAATTTTGCTATAGGGTGTATGGTTAGTATAGGTGTGTTGGTGTAATTGATCACAGTCGGTAGAATTAGCAGGAACAAAAAAGAATCGATTGAATAGTAGAGTTTTTATTAGATGCAGGTAAATTGTAGCAGAGGTTAATTTAGATGACAGTGAAACTTAGTTGTAGAAAATAATAATAGTAGTATAATACAAATAGCAGAGAATAGTTTATAATTGACAGTGATATCATGAAATGAAAACAGTGCCAGAATTAGCCGAATTAGTAAAATAGGCGGTAAAATTAGTTGTTCGGAATTGATCAAAAATTGTCGAAGTAGTTTGTGTATATTAATAGGTAATTATGACTGGTTTGTTTCGTCGAAATGATGTTGAGTAAGTTGAATTGCAGGTACAGCTGAATAAGTTGAATTGTCCCGGATTATGAACATATTTGAGTTGTAGGTCTGACGATCAATATTGGTTTAAGTTGTTGCAGTTAATGCACATTTTATGTTGTTGTTGAGCTGTTATTTATCTATTATTGATGATGTGTTGATTAATTTTTCGGTCTTATGACCAACGTTGTTAAGTTGTTTTGAAGTTGCAGGTCTCGTGACCAATGTGTTGGTGTAAGCCCTAGAGGCCAATACCTTTTGGTACTTGTATCGAATTATTTATTAAATAATAAAAGGCTTTTCTTTATTATGTTTTCCTTTTTGAAATAATAAAGTCCCTAGAATAGTTAGTTTGTTTAATACAATGTTAAGTGTGACTTAATCATGAGATCTATTAAACATAAGGACACTATTCTTAAAGTATCCATAATCGAGCTTTATTGTGAAGTGGGATAACATTAAAGCATTAAGATTATTATGAAGATAGACTGATGATCGCATCTCGTGGATCATGGATAAGGAGTTATCAAGTCTTGACATAGGTATAAATATTAGAGTAATATTTATCTTGGATTGACCCGCCATGAGAGTACTACATAGAATGTTATGCAAAGTGTCATAAGTTATTCTCATGGTGATAAGTGGTGCATACCACCCTTCGACTGAAACCACTATGGACCCTAGATGTAGAGTCAAGTGCTTTATTTGATCAAGCGTTGTCCGTGAATCGGATGATCATAAAGGCAGTTGATGGGTACTTCACAAAGCATCTTGAGGGACATGAGTGACCTAGATGGAATTTGCCCATCCCGCATAACAGGATAAATGTCGAGGCCCAATATTGAATCGGACAAGGATGACACGGTATATGCCTTGTGTTCAATATAGACATAAGGGCAAAGGGTAATTATACACACAAGTATTATCACGGAAAGGATTTGTCGATCACATGACATTTTCGTGACTTGGGTAGATGATGTGTTGCTAGATACCGCTCCGTTTATTATGTTAAATATGATTTAATATAATTGCCAACGTCGCGAAACCTACAGGGTCACACACATAAGGACATTAATGAGAGATAGTGAAAATAAGGAACATCGTAGGGTACGTGTAAATGGAATACGGAAGTGGAATACGGAATATGGTAAGGTACCACATGCTTAAGTGATACATACATCATAAATGTATGATTTTCGTGTGCTTTATCTTTAGTTTACTGACCTTTGTTGGGCTTTTAAACTTAGCCCACACTTGTGGTCTTATAAATAGGACCCTTGATGAAGCTTAACACTTGATGAAAATTCGGTCCCGAAGATTCCGTTCACTCTCTCAAAGTTTCCGTGAGTGCCAGCCGTGATCGGAAGCAAGCCGTGTGGATGAGTAGAGGCGTTGTTCTTCATCAACGTTCGTGATCACAGCGTCAGAAATCCGAATCACCACAAGAGGTAAAAATCCTCTATCACTGACCATGTCCATTCGTAAGGATCCTAAAGGAAAATCGAATTTCCGCTGCAATTTTAAGAGGCGATTTTCCTTCACAATGTTGAACAAGTTGTTGTATTTTGTCGTGATTTTGTTGTGTAGAATAAGTTGATGTTGTGGTTGTTGTCGCATACATGACATTTGCATGATTAAGTTGGCCTTTATGGCACCAAGTTGAAAGTTGAAGGCTTATGCCTTGGCCTTAATGGCACCACGTTGAAGGCTTATGCCTTATTAATGCCTCGATAAACTGGCATATGTTTAAATTGTGTTTAAGTTGGGAGTTCTGCTCCAAATGGTACCACATACATGTGCATAGTTGAGTCGCATATAAGTTGATGTTTGATATAAGTTGTTGTTTTATATAAGTTGATGTTTGATATAAGTTGTTGTTTGATATAAGTTGTTGTTGATATGAGTTGTTGTTAGTTGTAAGTTGTTGTTGTCTTTAAGTTGTACTAATTTGAGTGTTATGTTGATCGATTAAAATTATCTTGTTATTGTTATCAAGTTGTTTATCAGTTGTTGTATGATTTTTGTACGAAGCGGTGAAATTTGAATGATTCTAGTCTAACATATTGATTATCATACTTTTGTTTATATTATTTGATATTTCACCCGTTTTGTTGTGATGTTGTTGTGATGCTGCCTCTACGTGGGTAACATGCAGGTAATCGGGAAGATTAACTGATGCTTAGTAGCTGTTTCAATTGTTAGTTCAAGTTGGTGGCAATTGCTTTGATACGTAGCACCCGGGGGATGAATGATAGGTATTTCTGTTGTTGTTTCATGAAGTATAATGTTGTTGTGTAAGTTGTTTTAGTTGAATAAAAATATTAGTGAATTGTAGTTGATTGAAAGTTGAATTAATTTTATTACAAGTTCATCCAGGTTTTTAAGTGTTATATATCTGAATGAATATGATTAATATATGTTATTTTTATGTGTAGTAAATGTGGCATCCCATGTATGATGAAATTTTGCACTCTGATTTTTATTAATATTCGATGGACAGACATGGGGGTGTTACACATGTACTGTTCTAAATAAGCAGTTTTCCTCTGTCTTGTACAGGTAGGCTCATAAATCCTTTCATATTGGCTCATACTGTTTTAAGGGTAATTTTTGCATTTTTTTTGTTCTGAAACTTTCCTCATTTTCCTAAAAATTTGCCAACTATAAATATATCATTCATGCATCATTCCAACATGATGATACCATAAAAATTTCATGCAATTTCTCTTCACCTTCAACCTCTAACCTATCCATACACACTAACAAATCATTGTAATAATATTTTGTTGGGGTACCAGCTAGACGAGGTTTGATAACGTCCAATTTTAGGGTTTAAATTGATTGGATTCTTGAATAGCTACATAATATGATCAAAGTGAGAGGTCAACATACACATTAACTTCTCAAATATCATCTTATCAGTTAGTGTTTTTCAAAACCTTTCATGAGATGGACGAGTTTTTCACCTTTCGACCCATACTCTGCAATCTTTTCATCTTTTTCCATCGACAACAATTCATATTGTCAATGCAAGGTCTGCAACTTGACAACCTTAACTTTCTCACCTCCTTCATAGTACTTGACAATAATATCTTATGCATCCTTTACTAATTCAACATGAGAAATTATGTCAAAATTTTATGCATAGACTGTTGGTTGAATGCAATATGCAGCCTTACAATCCTTCATTTTGGCTTCATTGTGGGCGGTCTTTTGTGTGTTGGTTGCATTTGCAACCAGCACATCAAGGTCATTAGTAATCACTTCTAGGATTTCATGAATTCTAAACAGAGTTTGCATATGTTTTTTTTTCCATTGAATTCAATTCTTGCCTTCAAGAGTTGGAAGAGAATTTAGAATGTCGTTAGTATCATTCATCTTCACAGCGATTGATCAACACGATTATGAAAATACGATCTCTGATGTGTGATTCTTGAAAACATGATCAAGAATATAACTCGAGCTCTAGATAGAAATTTGTTAGTGCGTGAGACACTTTTAGTGAGGATAGGGAGAGAGAGAGAGAGTTAGAAAATAAGGATTATGTTATTGAATTGTTACAAATGATTATACAAACTATGACTATTTATATACACCTAATTTATATACTAGGTAGGCTAACATGTCCTAATTGAGCCTGAGCTTAGGTTACATAACTTGAATTAGGTCTAATATCTCAACAACTTTGAAACTAAAAGTATATAGATGTTGTGAATCGGATGCCTTAGAAACAAAGTATAAATTTGTTTCTTTATGATCAAGACACAATTAAGGTAGGAAAAATAATGAAGAACACAATTAACACCAGGATTGGTTATTAATTGCTATTCTTTCATTTATATTCAAACAAGATTACAAGTATACAAGAATAACAAATAACCCTCTCACCCTAAATTAGGATTTGTAGTATGCAATGATGAGAGACTAGTATGTTATTTATAACAAACCTAACATACTAAATTAATGGACTTTTCACAAATACCCATTACAAGCTAACTTAAGGTACTATCTAACTTAAACAATTGGACATAACAAACATGCCCATTTCGAAATACTAACAACCTAGCATTTCGACACCCACATACTAGAACATACTTCGACTACAGTATATAGGTCTTCGACACCAACATAGGAACATACTTCGACAACATGCTAAACTCTGTCAAACCAAGAGGCTACCTTTAACCCAATAAAGTTCAATCTAATATCTCACAAATCTCCACCTTGGAACAAACTCTATTATCAAAGAGTGAACTAGCTTTCTTCATGCAGCTTTATCAACTACATATAGTGGAAAAAATTACAACTTGCCAATATCTTGGTGATCATATCAGCAGCATTATGATCTGTCGAAACCTTCAGCACTTTGACTTCTCCAGGCTCGATTACCCCTCAGACGAAATGCAACCTCACATCTATGTGCTTGGTTCGCTCGCAATAAGCTTAATTCTTCGACATGTGTATTGTACTTTGACTATCACATTTAACAGTGATAACTTGCCTTTGAACTATCAGCTCCTTAGCAAAACCTTCAAGTCATAATGGTTCTTTCACAGCTTTAGTTAAAGCAATATATTCCGCTTCAGTGGTTGATAATGCAACAACCTCATAAAGTGTTGTTTTCCAACTAATTGTTGTACCAAACACAGTGAAAACATATCCAGAAATAGATTTTCTAGAATCCATACAACCTGCATAATCAGAGTCGACACATCCTTTGATTACTATTTTACTATCTTCACCCAAGGCTCTGCCATAAATTAAGACTCTGTTTAGAGACCCATTTATGTACCTTAGAATCCACTTCAATGCTTGCTAGTGAGCCTTTCCAAGATTCGCCATGTACCTGCTTATAAGACTTACCGCATATGCTATGTCGGGTCTAGTACAGACCATAGCATACTACATTAACATATGGGATACTATTCATATAAGCTCTTTCAGCCTCAGTATTGGGACATTGATCAATACTCAGCTTTAATTGAAATTCACAACATGCTTCGAATTCGATATACCATACCTTTTGAGAAGCTTCTGTAGATATGCCTCTTGAGATAAGCATAATTTTGACTGCTTTCTATCTCTTCGAATGTCAATCCCAGATCCTTCATTTCAAACTCCTTATTTAGTTCAACCTTCACCCTCATTACCTCTTCGACATTGTTGCTTGCTATGAGAATATCATCAACATAAAGCAACAAAATAACAAATGAATTACCAGAACAAAATCTGAAGTAAACACAATGGTCGAACTGACTTTTAATGAAACTTATGCGTGCCATGAACTTGTCGAATCTCCTATTCCACTATCGAGGAGATTTTTTCATTCCATATAAATATTTATTCAACTTGAACACATATTCTTCCTTTCCCTTTTCGACATACCCTTCAGGTTTCCTCATCAGGTATGTTTCATCTAGATCACCATACAAGAACGCAATCTTCACATCTATTTTTTCCAGTTCAAGATCGAACTATGCCACCTTGGCAAGCAACACACGAATGGATCTATGCTTCACAATAGAAGAAAACATATCATTGAAGTCTACACCTTCTTTATGAGTGAAACTCCTTAAAACCAACCTTGCCTTGTATCTTTTCGATGCCACTTCTTCGATTCTTTCCTTAACTTTGAAAATCCATTTACAGCTGACAAACCTATCTTATTGTTGAACTTACTATTCTTTCACAAGAATTTTCCTCTAACGACCAAACCTTCACCAACCATCGAAGGTTTATGCCCCTTTCGTTCGTTCAAGTCCTTCAAATACAAGGTTGATTGAAATTCTTCAAAGTTCAGGGAATCTCTTCCATACAAAAGAGTTTCTTTGAAGTGAGCATGTGATCTGGGCAAAGCGCACAACAACAGTAACACTTGATCTTCATCATCGATCTTCACATCAATATTTTCAAGATCAAGAACCAGTTTGTTGAACATATCCAACTGCTCATCCAACACTTTGTCTTCAATCATCTTGAATGAATACATAGCTTACTTTAGGTATTATCGATTTACCAACAATTTGTTCATGTACAAACTTTTAAGTTTCACCCATAACCCTGTCATCGTCGTCTCCTTTGATACATGTCGAAGAACCTTATAACCAAGGCTCAACAAAATTGGGATGTGGGCTTTCTCTATCATCTCCGTCTTCTCAACTGTCGCTAACGCTTCATTCATGATTGTTTCTCCCTTCAACGCTTCCAAACAACCCTGTTGAACCAGTAGGGCTTTCATCTTCAAGCGCCACAGACCAAAATCGTTCACTCTGGTGAATTTTTCAATCTCATACTTTGTTGAATGTGAAACAACCGGATGAACATCATCCGATAACTATATCAATGAAGTCGCCATCAAACGTTTTTTATCTCGCAAAAGGAGAAAGGTAAACGCATCACGAAAACCTAAAAGGGATAAGACACGGTCTTGCGACCGAGAGATAGGGTAAGGGAATCTATTACGCGAAGGAAAGGTATTAGCACCCCACACGCCCGTAGTACTCACTTCTATTTCTAATGGGTGTGTTTGTATTTATTTACTACTTAATTGCTATATCTGTATGCTAAAAGAGGAATGCATGTGAAAGAAAAGTAAAATAAAGAAAACACGGGAAAAGAAGGAAGTATTTACAAAGTTTGCTCGATCGAGCCCCGTGACAAGATGCCTACGTATTCCCTTGTGCAATGGGAAAGTCAGAGCGTCGTAGTTCGGCTCACATGTTTTGGTGGGTTATGTGTTTTTTACTTATGAAAAAGAGTTTTAAACACAAAAGAAAACCCGTAGGTAAAAAGGAGTTTGCATTGGTTGGTTGTTTTTACCTTTGAAAAAGGAGTTTGAACCATTATTAAGTGTTTTGATTTGTAAAGGAAAAAGAAAACAAGTTTTAGTTTTATTATATGCAAGGATGCGAAGGAACTAGAAAACAAACAAGGGAAACTATCTTACTATATCCCTAATGTTATCATGCATGGATTACAATCTAAGGTCTAACTCGAATTACTACCTAAATTAGATTCAAGAGAATCCTAAGAGAACATGCCAAAGGTTTACAACCTAAATCTATGTCTATCTCGATTCGCTACCTGAAGTAGAATCGAAGACGACAAAAAGGAATGCAACAGGTTTGTAACCTAAATCTATGTCTATCTCAAATCACTACCTAATGTAGAATCGAAAATGACAAAAAGGGATGAAGCAAGCAAGTGCTTTGGCAGAAGCACACAAACAATGCAATGCAAACAAACAAATGGCACACAAGCGCAGGAAAAAAAGGAAGTCCCATAGCCTCGAACAGTAACGAGCATACCGTGAGTCAACTAGGAGCCGACACATCTGATTCCTGTGAATAGTATCACCGCATGACATGAATTGTCAAGTGTGAAGAGCAAATGATGTGAGTTCTGTAATAAATGTGAACCCCAGGAAAGCGTGGAGAGTCAGAATAGGGAACTCTTGCCACTTTTATTATTGACTCGATAAAGGAAGCAACACGATTCACGTGTGCTGAGCTGACACGGACTAGAACTGTGCGGGGGTCGATTGCAGACCCTTTCCGCTTGCCCATCATATCATCATGACTCGATAGCAAGAAATATAAAAAGCGGGACTTTGCTTGGTGGTGCCACGTCGGGTGTCCTAACCACTCTTGACCTATGCAAGCACAAATATAAACACTTACGGAGAATTACCTCCCTTGTAGATGGAGGATTTTAAACAAACCAAACACAATTAGCAAACAGAAGCGCCCTAAACGGGTCTTTAAATAAACCAGAGGGGTTCCTGAACATGCTCCAACTACGGAAGCCCCGTCATATGTGACACCCCAATTTAATTCGAATATTAAAAAAATGAGAATTTAATTATTTATTTAATTAAAGTCTTAAGTATTTATATTTTTGGATTTAATAGGATTAATTGAAGAAAGAAAGGTTGGAGGTGTGCAGAGTAAATAGTGGGTGTGAGGAGAAAATCACTCTACTTTCACTAATTATTTATTATGTATTTTATTTGGAATAATAAAGGAATATTAAAAGGAATATAAAAAGGAAAAGAAGGAAAATGAGTCTTTTTTGGGAAAAAGCTATTTCACGTAGAATTGGAGAAGAGAAGAGAAGAGAGGAAAAGCCGACGCCGAAGAAATCGAGAATCATCGCGAGGTAAGGGGTGATTTATTTCGGTTAATATGCCTTATGGGTTTTGGGAATTAATCGGGTAATTGAGTATGTTAGGAAATTGATTATATGTTTATAGAATGAAACCCTATTTTGTGTCGGTGTATGGAATTAAGATCATTAGTGTGCCAAATAACTAATAGGAATGAGTAAGCTATGTTGTTTAATGTTATAATAGTGTAAAATGGCTATAGATTGGTGTTCCTAATGTCACAATTCGTGTTAGAAAGTTTGGAAATGATAAAGGATGCATAATGCTGTCAAAAATAGCAGAATTTGCTGTTGCAGGTCGTGGGAACCGGTTCCCTGTGGGGAGGAACCGGGTTCCCAGTGTAATTTTTCAAAACTGGCGAAATTTGTACTCAGGAACCGGTTCCTGTATATGTCGGAACCGGGTTCCCATACAAATTCCAAGGAGCGAGATTTTTAAACTTTTCAGGAACCGGTTCCTGTATATGTAGGAACCGGGTTCCACTGTTTATTTTTCAAAAATACTTAAACTTCAAAAATTCATATTTTCTAAACCGTAACTCCGATTCGAGTGCCGTTTTCGGCGTTATTTCTTAAATCTAAAATACTATCTTTTGGAAAGGAAAAATATTATTTTCTCAAAAGTTATTTTTAAAAGATTCGAGCTCCCGATTTTGAAAAGTATGGATTAATTAAGGACAATGGGGAATTAATACAAATGGTCTGAGTTACCGGATGAGAACTAATGCATACCATGTTATATTTTGATATTCATTATGATTGAATGTGATATATTGGTAAATTGGCATTATGTGGATTGTATTGATATTATGATCTGTGAAGTGATGTTGCATGCTTTTATGATGCATGCATGAGCATTTGTTAAATTGGTTCATTCCCATTGTGCGGAAGTGAACTGGCAGAGCCAATAGACTTACCTGGTTGGAGGTAGTGAGGCTAGATTCTTGACTCAATGGTTGTGGGCGAATCATGGATTTACACTGTCTTTCCACATGTAAACGGAGCAGTGGGTGAACTCGGTTCACGTTTTGGTACCACATGCATATAGTCTGCATTGCATATGGGATTGTAACATGCTAGGATGGATTTCAGTGTTGCAATTTCCATTGTTTGTTATATACATGTTCATTGTGTGAACAGCCTTGGGAATTGATTATGATTTGTGCTTGGTTAATGGATTAATGTATCCGATTATTCTGTTGTATTTAAAAACGTATAATGCATGTTATATTGAAATGAAATCTCACCCTTACTTTAACGATTTCAGATCCGAAGTGATTAGCTGCTTGGAGTCAGTGAGGATAGCTTCTAGAGTCGAGTCATTAGTTAATCCGCGTGTCAGTGTCGTGCTCTGGTAGATGTAACACTGGGGAAAAGTTTGTTTTGAAATCCTCTATGGATATTCTTAATGGTTTTGAATCATGTTTTGATATTATGTCCTGGAATAATTATGGATGTTGTATTCGGGATCCGTTATGTTTCATTTCCGCTCTTAAACATAACCTTAAGTATGTTTCATTTAATGATTTTTCTTCAGTGAAAGCATGACAACTGTTTTGAATTATATTAAAAATTGTGATGCCTCTTGATATGTGTTATATACTCTAATTATTATTTATAAAATCGCGGGTAATTAGAAGGGGTGTTACAATAGTGGTATCAGAGCATAGTCGGTCGTTGTGACCAGTGTCTTAATGTCATTATCCCTTTGTACGCGACAAGTGTGCACAACACTGTCGGTACTTGTTACTTTTCTAATTGATTATTGCAGGGTAGTGTGAAACTAAGTGGGGGAGAAGATATGCTTCCCGGATATGTTCCAATTGTAAGTCATTGGTACGAGGTACTACTTGAGAAGACAGTACAAGTGTGGTTAGAGTTGTTGGAATCGTTGGACCATGAGTCATAGTTGGGAGTGCAAAAAGGCGAGTACGATTCTGAGAACTGAAAGTGTTGGTAATGATGGTTTACACTCCAGTATGATTATCGGATGTCTATTGACAAATTGAGGACTTGATCACCCTTAATCTCTTGTTGATAGTAGACGAAATCGTATTGGATGGTATATAATTGTCTTGCTATCTAATTGGGACATAAAGTGATGAATATGAATGAAGTTTGGTAGAAGCTTGTGAACCATATGAGTTGACGAAGGCTCTAATAAGGATAATGAATTGAGATGGATGGTTAGAGTTGCGTAGATATTAATGATGGTGATGTGGTGTTTATGTTGTATTCTTCGACGGAAGTGAAAGGAAAATCTAAGAGTGATGAATTACCGGTAGTGAAGAATTGTTTTGAGATTGTTCCGAGTAAGTGGGATTGCCAGTGGTGGATGGAGTTCCAAAAGTGTTTCCGGAAGATGTTAGTGAGCTACCACCAGAGAGAGAAGTGGAGTTTGCTATCGATTTGATTCTTGGAACTAGTCCAGTGTCGATGGCGCCTTATCGTATGTCGGCATCTGAGTTAGCTGAGTTGAAGAAACAGTTGGAAGAGTTATTAGAGAAGAAGTTTATTCGGCCTAGTGTTTCACCGTGGGGTACGCCGATGTTGTTGGTTAAGAAGAAGGAAGGTACGATGAGACTGTGTGTTGATTACAGGCAGTTGAATAAAGTGACAATCAAGAATCGGTATCCATTGCCGAGGATTGATGATTTGATGGATCAGTTAGTTGGAGCTTGTGTATTTAGTAAGATTGATCTGAGGTTTGGATATCATCAGATTCGTGTTAAGGCCGGAAATATTCAGAAGACTGCATTTAGAACGAGGTATGGGCATTATGAATATTCTGTTATGCCATTTGGAGTTACTAATGCACCTGGTGTTTTCATGAAGTATATGAACAGGATATTCCATCCGTATCTTGACAAGTTTGTGGTAGTATTTATCGACGACATTTTGATCTATTCAAAGAATGATGAGGAGCATGCAAAGCATCTTAGGATTGTATTGGAATTATTGAAGGAGAAGAAACTTTATGCGAAGTTATCGAAATGCGAGTTTTGGTTAAGCGAAGTGAGTTTTCTTGGTCATGTGATTTCCAAGAATGGTATTGTTGTTGATCCTACAAAAGTAGAAGCAGTATCTCAGTGGGAAGCGCCGAAGAACGCTTCAGAGATTCGTAGTTTTCTTGGTCTTGCGGGTTACTACAGAAAATTCATTGAGGGATTTTCGAAGTTAGCGTTACCATTGACTAAGTTGACAAGAAAAGGTCAAGCGTTTATTTGGGATGCAGATTGTGAGAAAGGATTCCAAGAATTGAAGAGGAGGTTGACTAGTGCTCCAATTCTGATTTTGCCGAATCCGACAGAATCTTTTGTGGTGTATTGTGATGCGTCTTTGATGGGTTTAGGAGGTGTTTTGATGCAAGATAGGCAAGTTGTGGCTTATGCTTCAAGACAGTTGAAGATTCATGAAAGGAACTATCCGACTCATGATTTAGAGTTGGCAGCTGTTGTGTTTGTTTTGAAGTTATGGAGGCATTATCTGTATGGTTCACGGTTTAAAGTGTTTAGTGATCACAAGAGCCTGAAGTATCTTTTTGACCAGAAGGAGTTGAATATGAGGCAGAGAAGGTGGTTAGAATTTCTCAAGGACTATGATTTTGGTTTGAATTACCATCATGGTAAGGCAAACGTTGTGGCAGATGCATTGAGCAGGAAGTCCTTGCATATGTCAATGTTGATGGTTCGTGAATTGGACTTAGTGGAACAATTCAGATATTTAAGTTTGGTATGTGAAACTACTCCGAATAGTGTGAAGTTGGGCATGTTGAAGCTGACTAGTGGTATTTTGGAAGAGATTCGAAATGGGCAGAAGTCTGATGTTGGTTTAGTGGACAAGCTGACATTGATTAACCAAGGTCAAGGAGGTGAGTTCCAAATTGATGAGAATGGCGTTATGAGATTTGGTAATAGAGTGTGTGTTCAGGATGTTGCCGAGATTAGGAAGAGTATTCTAGAAGAAGGACATCGTAGTGGGTTGAGTATTCATCTCGGTGCTACTAAGATGTATCACGATTTGAAGAAGTTATTTTGGTGGCCTGGAATGAAAAGGGAAATTGCCGAGTTTGTGTATGCGTGTTTGGTTTGTCAGAAATCAAAGATTGAGCATCAGAAACCGTCGGGATTGATGGAACCGTTGTTTGTTCCAGAATGGAAATGGGATGGCATTTCTATGGATTTTGTGACTGGTTTGCTGAGGACAACTAAGAACTGTGATTCTATTTGGGTTATTTTCGACCGATTGACAAAGTCTGCTCACTTTATTCCAATAAGAATGGATTATCCGATGGAGAAGTTGGCGGAATTGTATGCCGAAAAGGTCGTAAGTTTGCGTGGTATTCCGTCTAGCATTGTGTCGGATCGAGATCCGAGGTTACATCTAAGTGCTGGACAGGATTGCAGGAAGCTCTGGGTACTAAGTTACGATTGAGTTCTGCTTATCATCCACAGACAGATGGTCAGACGGAGAGGACGATTCCGTCGTTGGAAGATTTGTTAAGAGCTTGTGTGTTAGAGAAGGGTGGAGCTTGGAATAGCTACCTACCGTTGATAGAGTTTACCTACAACAATAGTTTCCACTCGAGTATTGGTATGGCTCCGTTTGAGGCATTGTATGGTAGGAGGTGTCGTACGCCGCTGTGTTGGTACGAATCTGGAAAAAATGTTGTGATTAGACTAGAGATTGTTCAACAAACTTCGAAAAAGATCAAGATGATTCAGGAGAAGATGAGAGCTTCTCAGAGTCGTCAGAAAAGTTATCATGATAAGAGGAGGAAAGATCTTGAGTTTAGTGAAGGAGATCATGTGTTCATGCGAGTTACTCCGATGACTGGTATTGGTCGAGCTTTGAAGTCAAGGAAGTTGACTCCGCGTTTTATCGGTCCGTTTCAAATTACCAAGCGAGTTGGGAAAGTTGCGTATCAGATTGCTTTACCGCTGTCACTTGCGAATTTGCATGATGTTTTCCATGTATCTCAGTTGAGGAGGTACATTGCGGATCCGTCTCATGAGATTCAAGTAGATGATGTACAGGTACGGGATAATTTGACTGTTGAAGCATTACCTGCGAGAATTGAGGATCGGAAAGTGAGGCAATTACGGGGTAAAGAGATAGCACTGGTACGAGTAGCTTGGGGAGGACCAGCCGAAGGAAATGTAACTTGGGAGTTGGAGAGTCAGATGAAGGACTCGTATCCCGGACTTTTCGTCTAAGGTATATTTTCGAGGACGAAAACTCTTTTAGTGGGGGAGAGTTGTGACACCCCAATTTAATTCGAATATTAAATAAATGGGAATTTAATTATTTATTTAATTAAAGTCTTAAGTATTTATATTTTTGGATTTAATAGGATTAATTTAAGAAAGAAAGGTTGGAGGTGTGCAGAGTAAATAGTGGGTGTGAGGAGAAAATCACTCTACTTTCACTAATTATTTATTATGTATTTTATTTGGAATAATAAAGGAATATTAAAAGGAATATAAAAAGGAAAAGAAGGAAAATGAGTCTTTTTTGGGAAAAAGCTATTTCACGTAGAATTGGAGAAGAGAGGAAAAGTCGATGCCGAAGAAATCGAGAATCATCGCGAGGTAAGGGGTGATTTCTTTCGGTTAATATGCCTTATGGGTTTTGGGAATTAATCGGGTAATTGGGTATGTTAGGAAATTGATTATAGGTTTATAGAATGAAACCCTATTTTGTGTCGATGTATGGAATTAGGATCATTAGTGTGCCAAATAACTAATAGGAATGAGTAAGCTATGTTGTTTAATGTTATAATAGTGTAAAATGGCTATAGATTGGTGTTCCTAATGTCACAATTCGTGTTAGAAAGTTTGGAAATGATAAAGGATGCATAATGCTGTCAAAAATAGCAGAATTTGCTGTTGCAGGTCGTGGGAACCGGTTCCTGTGGGGAGGAACCGTTCCCGTGTAATTTCAAAGCGCCGAAATTTGTACTCGGAACCGGTTCCTGTATGTCGAACCGGTTCCCATACAAATTCCAAGGAGCGAGATTTTTAAACTTTTCAAGAACCGGTTCCTGTATATGTAGGAACCGGGTTCCACTGTTTATTTTTCAAAAATACTTAAACTTCAAAAATTCATATTTTCTAAACCGTAACTCCGATTCGAGTGCCGTTTTCGGCGTTATTTCTTAAATCTAAAATACTATCTTTTGGAAAGGAAAAATATTATTTTCTCAAAAGTTATTTTTAAAAGATTCGAGCTCCCGATTTTGAAAAGTATGGATTAATTAAGGACAATGGGGAATTAATACAAATGGTCTGAGTTATCGGATGAGAACTAATGCATACCATGTTATATTTTGATATTCATTATGATTGAATGTGATATATTGGTGAATTGGCATTATGTGGATTGTATTGATATTATGATCTGTGAAGTGACGTTGCATGCTTTTATGATGCATGCATGAGCATTTGTTAAATTGGTTCATTCCCATTGTGCGGAAGTGAACTGGCAGAGCCAATAGACTTACCTGGTTGGAGGTAGTGAGGCTAGATTCTTGACTCAATGGTTGTGGGCGAATCATGGATTTACACTGTCTTTCCACATGTAAACGGAGCAGTGGGTGAACTCGGTTCACGTTTTGGTACCACATGCATATAGTCTGCATTGCATATGGGATTGTAACATGCTAGGATGGATTTCAGTGTTGCAATTTCCATTGTTTGTTATATACATGTTCATTGTGTGAACAGCCTTGGGAATTGATTATGATTTGTGCTTGGTTAATGGATTAATGTATCCGATTATTCTGTTGTATTTAAAAACGTATAATGCATGTTATATTGAAATGAAATCTCACCCTTACTTTAACGATTTCAGATCCGAAGTGATTAGCTGCTTGGAGTCAGTGAGGATAGCTTCTAGAGTCGAGTCATTAGTTAATCTGCGTGTCAGTGTCGTGCTCTGGTAGATGTAACACTGGGGAAACGTTTGTTTTGAAATCCTCTATGGATATTATTAATGGTTTTGAATCATGTTTTGATGTTATGTCCTGGAATAATTATGGATGTTGTATTCGGGATCCGTTATGTTTCATTTCCGCTCTTAAACATAACCTTAAGTATGTTTCATTTAATGATTTTTCTTCAGTGAAAGCATGACAACTGTTTTGAATTATATTAAAAATTGTGATGCCTCTTGATATGTGTTATATACTCTGATTATTATTTATAAAATCGCGGGTAATTAGAAGGGGTGTTACATCATACATCTTTATTCCTACTTCTCATGGCAAGGAAAACGGTAAAACCCTACTTCTCATGCTCTCTAGAAAAGCGGTAAAAGAATGCGGTAAACAAAGTAAAATAAATACCAAACGGATAATGATCCGAAGAGCACTGCTAGCTAAAAAATACTCCGGAAAACTTCAAGTACTGCTGGCATGCAATAAAGAAATCCGGTGAGAAGTGTACGGAGGCACAAAAAGCATAATTGGAATGTGTGTCATGCACATCTGAAGCAAATACACCTGTACAAGATCGTAATCCAGACAATACAGATAAAGGATGTGCATCGATATGCACGGTCAAGAATGTGTGTTTATACACATTCGACGTATATCCAATAAACCTGCAAGAAACTATCTAGATAAGACAGACAAAGGATGTGCATCGATATGCACGGTCGAGAATGTGTGTCTATACACATTCGACGTATATCCAATGAACCTGCAAGAAATTACAATCCAGACAAAGCAACAGAATATGTGTTTCTCGTAATATGAGAAAACACAAAGCACAATGCGCTTAAAACGCAAACAGAACCACGGGAAAAGTGATATGTTAGTGTACCATAATTAGGTACCTAACCAAAACATCCTCAATGTACCTTGCACAAGCCAACAAACATGTCAAAAATAACAAGGAAGCGAAAATATAATTGCATATTCACATCACATGTCAAAATACGATCCAAAGGTGAAGAAATGAAATGTAAATGCATATAGCAACATGAGAATTGAAAACCGGGAAGCAACGCACACATAATGCAAAATACCACATGAATGATATCAAAATCGATCTAAGTCCATCATAAAAGTTCTCAAATGCAATGCTAAACATGATTAGAAGATCTAGAAGAGTTAGAAACCAAAAATCTACACTAAAATGACTTAAAATGCATTATTTACAAAGAAAACAAAGCATGAGAGGTAATTCCTTAATAGATGGAAGCAACTACATTCTCTAAAGCTTTCCTAAACATCTAAACAAATAGAAGGAAAACCACAAACTAAACATGCGAAAGGAAGCTAGAAAAACTATACAATTATCAAACTAGTTCCTAAGAATCGAACCATTAAAAGTTAGCTTTGAAATTCTATTTACAATCCTAAGGTGAGGTACACATTTAACTACAATTAGATGGTAGAAAAATATCCTAAAGTTTCAAAGAAAAAACATGACATTACACTCCTAAGATTAGTCAATTCAAACGACAAAGGAAAAACATGCTTCTAAACATTACAAGTTAATCGAAACTTGAGAATTAAGCAACTATTGAATTCAAATAGATATAAAATCATACAAGTCAGTAGCTAACTCATGCTAAATGATCTCAAATGAAATGCACAAGAAAAATTATGCTTAAAACATATTCGTTCATAAAATGAAGCCAAAATGATCGATCGTCGCTCTAACGGTTAACTACCATGGGATCCTAATTATATGACTCCATTAAGGGTTCTAAATCAAAGCGCCAACTACCTAAACATGCCCACATATTAGTCAAGAGGTTAGTTGAGGGTTAGAATAAGTATTAGACATTATATGCAAAGAAAATCAACACCGCAAATGTATGTGTGTGTAGTGTACAAAAAAGGTTTGTCCCGACACTTTTCGAGTCAAAAACACCATTATGGATAAATTTGAAAAGTGAACCAAAACACAAGCCATAAGCTAAAGAAAACAATTAAAATGATTTATCAAAAATATCGGAAGTTATGCACACGCGTACGGTCTCAAAAATGCAGACGGTTCGGTCAAATCTTGTTCAAAGATATATTTTTCGCCTAAAGGTCAGCAACTCCCAGATTTGACCGAAACATGTCCAAATCAAGAAACTGTTCACGATGAGAGCTTCAGATGGCTCGAGAAACATGATTTACATTAAGAAAAGTCGAAAAAACTCATCACGGATTAAAAATTAGAGCAAAAACAAATATTATGTCCAACTTTATCAATTTTCAAGTGTCATGTCATTTTCCACTAAATTCAAACAAACTTGTTTCCAATGTGTTTTGATGGTATTTTGATGAATAAAAATGCAAGTGTACGTGATATCATGTGCAAGTGATACATACTCAATGCAAATACTACCTAAATGTTATACAAACATGTAAGAATATTGAGAGAAATTAGATGTTCAAAGTGTCAAAGTGTTGTGAAAAGTGAACTTTCAACATATTTTTATGCCATAAAAGTCGAACAACACCATATCAAATTAATTCAACTATCCTACATGCAAATGTATGAATATGCAAAGATGCAACTTATGTCACAATGTATGAATTCAAGTGTGTGTATGTGAGTTGTGTGTAATGTGTAGGTGTAGTGCAAGTGTACCTAAAAACTAGGTGTTAGTTCCTACATTTCAATGCACGAAATAAGCCTCAAATTAATGATTCAATGCATGTCAAAGAATTTACATATTACTTGATGCATGACCATATAATTTGTGGTCCACAATGCTCGCATCAAGTACCTAAATACAATGCAAAGTCACAAGACAAGTGTAGGTGTGTGTAGTGTGTAGAAAGTTTCACACCGACACCTTTAAGGCTCCAAAAACGAATCAAGATCAATGAATTCGACAAAACAAATGATATAATCGGAATCCACATGAAATTTGTAAGCAATCTCAATATTCAATTTCAAGAAATTCAACAATTGAAAAATCGATTGAAATAAGCACTTAAGTAAATAAGCACTTACTTGTACTTGAAGCTTTGAGTTGAAATTGATAAGGAAAATCTTGTAATTCTCCAAGAAAATACCAAATCAAAGTTGAATTGATGCTAATAAGAGAGGAGAATCTTGAATCCTTGGAGAATTGATGAAGAGGAAAACTTCAACTCTTCACCTCGACACCATAAACGCTCTTCAATGTTCTTGATTGATAAAAAGTTTGATTTGATCCTTGAGAATTGAAAGAGAATAGAAGAGTATGGGGCTGTACTGGAGAAGGAGAGAAGAAGAAACAAATAAGAATTTTTTTTTCGGCGCGGTGGTTTTGGAATTTCGGTGGTGGTTATTGATGGTTTGAGGTGGTTGGAGGTGGTTGTGCAACTTTGAGTTGAGAGAGAATTGAGAGAGAAAGGTGAGAGCTCTTGGGTCAAATTTAACAAATGATTCCCTCTACCAATTTTGTTAGTGGTAAAATATATTTATAGTGTAAAAAATTTGGCTTTGGAGTGCCTTGGATCCACAATTAAATCCAAATTGCGATTATCAAAATAATTTTCGTACACAATCCAAAAAAACCAAATTCGTGCAGAATTTGAAATTGGAATGTAAACAAAAAATGTCCGGAACGCGATTTTTCTTGTGTAAATCAAAATTTCGACGCGATCAGATCAACGGTCAATGTGATATGAATTTTTGAAGTTTCAGCACAGTTTTCGGGCGTCTGACGCATGCAGAATTCTCAATGCGCTCTTCGGAGAAAATGCCTCGAACGAGGATCTTCTGATCAAAATTTGCAAGTGAGTGTTTATGAGACAACTGAATCTAACAAAATTTTTGAACTTTTGGCACTGGTCCCATCTGGTTTTGATAAAAAACAAGCGAGATATGATTTTTTGAAGTTCCCGTACCAGATGAAAATTGCTCGGTTCAGCTCAAAATTGTGTCTGAAGAATAAGATACTGGTCTTAAACAGTGAGGAATCAGCTCTCAAGTTGTAAACGAAAGTTGTAGAAGGGTTCGATACGGAATTTTAGAAATTGGTCCCGCTCAGTTTCGAGTTTCCAGCTAAGAGATATGAACTTTTTAGTGGGCAGAACACACGGTTCAACACTAAAATTCAGTTTAATCCTCTTGAGAAATTGAATTTTTCGGGGACCTTCCTCACATAACTTGCTTCCGACTTTCGAACAAAAACTGTAGATAAAAATGAGAGGGACATGTCAGTCAAAATTCATAAGAAAACACCTGACGAGCTGTGAGATACGCTCTCTGGAGTGCCCGAAACGCACTGAAAACCCAAAATCCACTTTATTGAGAAATAAGCGAATAAATTCAGTTTTCTTGACGAAATGACCTCCAAACTAAACAGATAATCTGGAGGACATATTGATATGATTCCATAGATTGTGAAACCAAGTCAAAATAACTTCCTGACCAAAAAATCTTGCAAATAATCGTACGAACCGAGAAACATTGATTCTTGGCTCAAAATGATCTGAGATAGCTGAAACAAACTGTTTCTTTCATACTTGGGATGTTTTGAACCTGATAACCCCATGATCAATGATATGCATGCACCTACATGTATGTTTATGCAATCAAATTATAAGCCATAAATACGGAAAAGAAGAAGGCGAATTTTGGGATACAACAGAAGGCATCTTCTCTCCACACTCACTGCACCAATTTGTTCTAAATCGGATGCCTTAGAAACAAAGTATAAACTTGTTTGTTTATGATCAAGAAACAATTAGGGTAGGAAAAAGAATGAAGAACGCGATGAACACCAAGATTGGTTATTAACTGTTATTCTTTCCTTTATCTTCAAACAAGATTACAAGTATACAAAAATAACAAATAATCCTCTCACCCTAAATTAGGATTTGTAGTATGCAATGATGAGAGATTAGTATGCTATTTATAATAAACCTAACATACTAAACTAATGGGTTTTTTTTCCACAAATACTCATTACAAGGTAACTTAGGGTACAAGCTAACTTAAACAGTTTGACATAACAAACAGTTCCAATTCAAAATACTAACAACCTGGCATTCGACACCCACATACTATAACATACTTCGACTACAGTATATAGGTCTACGACACCAGCATGTGAACATACTTCGACGGTATGCTAAACTCTATCGAACTAAGAGACGGTCTTTTGACCCAGTAGAATTTGATCTAATATCTCACAACAGAGATATCAGTTATGACTCAAAAGACCGTAATTAACATCCGACAAGAAAATGCAAACTCTTTAATTTTTAGGTAGCGAAAACATCTTTAAATCAAAGGAAAAATTACTTTTATTTAGAAAAGGAATTTTGCACGATGAAAGTAGGCTATTTAGAGTTCGTTAACGCCCTGACAAAAGTGGATGCTACACATAATTTTAATATTTGTTATAAAACTAAAAACAATTAATTTCAAGATAGTGAAAGCATCTTGAAACTAATCTAGACATTATTTTCAACTTTTTAAATATTTTTAATGGGACCATTTCTTTATATAGAAATTCGATAATCAACCTTTAAAACCAGACATTGCTAGTAGTTGAACAATTTTCTACAAATTAATATTCTCACTACAATAATTAATTGGAAATTGCTGAGTGAATTTGGTAACCTGAAGTCAAAGTTTCGATCCCTTACTTAGCATATTAATTAACTGATTTATTGCTCTATTTTGTTTTTATTTTTAGTTTTTGCACTGGTATTCGACCTACATAATAGATTGCTTATTTAGTTCGTGCTATGAAGATACATACATTAGTCAAATGTTATTTCTATCAGGAATCAAACTTGATATTTCTCAAATAACATCATTCGAGTCTTAACATTTGATTTGTTCTATTTTCTTTTTGTTACAACGCAAACTATTCGAATTGTGTTAGATAAACAAGGTAGAATTAAATAGCAGTACTTGATCTCTATAAATTTCGGCATCTTTTATACTAAACCAACATAACAGTGCACTTGCAGTCACGTCAGTTTAAAAATTAAATTCAATGGAATTTAACAAGAAACTGATATGGTTAATCCTTTGATATAATTATATAAATATGAGAAAAATGTCTTCATTTCCCAATTACTTGTAGAAAATCAGAACATTGACATTAAACTTCTAGATGGCGATTTGTCAACACAATAAATAGATATATTCACCTTCTAGATAGTAAGTACTCCATATCATAAAATCATCTAAATTTGCTAATAAATGCTGTTAAGACATCGTTTATAAATGTTGCTAGAATTATGAAACACGTTTGTATAAAAATATATAATTTCTTTATTTCATAATAATTCTACCTATCTGACAAAAAGAAATCGTCTCTAATAAATAGTCAATAAACTTTGGCAGGACCATGTTTAAGTTTATACTTACTACTTTAAAAGAGACATACTAGTATTTGATTGCGTCAAATTTTCATAAAATTTTAAATTTATTTTGAACTTTAATTTTGTTTGATAATGTCACATTTTGATTTTATTGCTGCTAACACACCCTCTATTAAGTTCAAACACACTACAACATTAAACGCTCTATATTTGTTCTAAACTTTTTACTATACCACCTTCTATAAACAATCATCTCTAAAATATTATTTACTATTTCTGTCATATCTACGCAACTACCAAACAAACATCATTCATAAACTTTCATATACCATACGTAGTATCTGCAATAGTCAATTTGAGGAGATTAGCTCTCCACCCTTTGCCTTTACAATTCGAAACAATCCAACTCAATTCCTCTTGTTAATCTCTCAGGTCATGCACCATCTGTAACCAAGCTAAGACCTTACATAAGATATTTTTAACACAATGCAGCTCACCTGTACTAAATCAGCATTACACAACTTTAAGTACATGATCTTCATCGTAAATTTATTCCTAGCCACCATGTTGTCCCAATCAGTTCTCAAACTATCCACATTAGCTCGCTGATGCATAATGGACTTCAGGATCCGTGAGTGGTTGGCCTTGATATTTAAATTCATCAAATTTGCATGTTTCATATGATAGATGTGTATTTGATGGTTGAGAAAAACACAAGAAATTGGAGTTTGAATTGGGTTTTCAAAAATAATTTTTTTTTGGAAATGCTTCTCACAACAAACGATGATAGCAATAAAGAAAAGTGACACAATTAGTTTATACAAGGTCACCTTAGAAAATGCTACTCTTGTCCATTCACCAAGGTGATTTTGCCTTAGAAAAGGACTTAATACAATAATGTAGAAAGATTACAACAGACACTAAGAGTCTAGAAAGACACCTTAGTCCTCTTAAGTAATTCTGACTACAATTTAGTCCACTTAAGCACTCTCAAGTAATTCTGACTACAATTTAGTACACTTGAACCCTCTAAAGTAATTTTGGCTAAAGCTTAGTACACTTGAGCACTCTCAAGTAATTTTGACTACAACTTAGTACTTGAGGAAACAAATCTAAAAAGATTTATAATCAAATAGTCTTTACAAGATTGCTTCTAAAAATCAGATTTAACACTTCTATGAAGAACAAATATTTACATACAAATATGAACAAAAACTCTTGTGTATACAACAATGATATATAACACAATACTAAGGAAAAACTCTTGTGTTATAGAGAAGAAATATTTAACACAAATATGAGCAACAACTTTTTGTTTTGTTGAATATCTCTTTGAATATTTTCTCTTCTTTTTTTCTTTTCTCCATATCAAGATTTTGATGCTTTGATTGTTTGAGTAGATGTTTGTTGAACGATTTTCTTTTTGTTTGCCTTTTGACTATACAAATTTGTTTTAAGATTTTCTTTTGAAGTAGTAATCCCTTTTTATAGGTTGGCAACAGAAGACCGTTGGAAAATACAAATGACTCTTTTTCTTTTGACAACTGCTACAGTGATAGTGTGTGATCATGAGAGACAAGGTCATATCAAACATCAAATCCTATACTTTGTTCTATACAAATAGCAGAATTTTTATGTACGTTGTACTGTTAACTTCTTGAGTAAGTTTTTTCTGATTATTTCTTCTGATGAGATACTTCTGATCTTGAAGTAGTGAGAGAGCGCAAAAGAGATCATGACTTTGTTCTTTTAATCTTCTGATGAAATATTTATGATAAGAAAGTGATATATATTCCATAATACTTTTCATAGTAGTGTTCACAAAAGTATCAGAGTCTTTCAGAACCAGAACCGTGTCTTCAGATATGTAGCAACAATTTATTTGACAAACAATTTCTTGATATCTGAACGGGAAGTAAAAGTTTTTCTAAGAAGCACTAAATCTTATTTTCTGATCTTTGAAGCAAAAGCTTCTTAATTTTGATTTTTGATCTTGAGTGGAGATTCCTTTTCTAGACGTACTTGTGACTTCTGAAGTAGCAGCTTATCTTAGAAGTACGTGTGGTTCTCTTTTTGACGATCATTCATCATTCCTTATAACTACTGATGTTTCTTCAGAAACAAGGGGAATAATCTTTCTGATACATGATAGGTAGTTCTGATTATTCTTTAGACAATAATACTGAATCAAATAGAACACTTTTTCTTTACACTCAAGAAACTATTAGAACACAAAAATTGTTACACATAAAATATATGTATTGTTATCATCAAAACTTAGAGATTATTTTGCATAATCAAATCTTGTTTTAACAATCTCCCCCTTCTTTATGATGATAAAATCATGTATTTTGATGAAAAAATTTAGCAAGATTATATCAGTCAAAGTAATAGAGTGAGTTTAGAAGAACTCCCACTGAGATGAACAATCTCCCTCTGAGATAAAGACTCAATAATATTTGAAGAATACAAGGGATATCTGAGCATTGTTATCTTTCTTAATGCTTGTATAAGGCATACGATACTCTTTTAACACTTTATCAGATCTTTGATATAATCAAAAATCCTTTTCAAATGCTTTTTCTCTTTTCTTAGAACCTTCAACACAATAGAAGTTCTTGTAACAGATCTTGATTTGGTAAAACCTAAGAGACTTTTAGATGTTCTTTCACCTGAACATTGTAACTTGTAGATTTATTTGCTTTGTTCATGAAACAATATTCTCAAAATATTTCTTGCATTTGTATATTGTTAGAATGTAAGTGTAGTGCATAGAAACATTATTCGATACAATAAATTTGCCATTGAGATTTATTTATTCCAAAGAGGAAAGGAAAAATATCGAATAAAACCCGCAAAAAAAGAAGAAATGGTCATCGCAATCAAAGAAAGGATTCAGGAGTCAGTTATGCAAGAGGAAGTTATTATCATCCCTCACATCTATCGTACTCGATAGGACCCATTTAGTTAATCATGCATTCGTGTGTTAGTACAAAAATTTGCTATCTTCTAAGTTAGAAAGAAGAAAGAAAAAACGATAAATATTTATGGATTTTTTTTATTATCTTGCTCGCCTCGGTTTTTAAACCTCGTGCCTACGTATCCTCATGGTGCCATAAGGAAGTCAGAGCATCGTAGTTCGGGTACAAAATGCTTGTTTGTTGGTTCTTTTTAGTGGGAAATACTCGATCACATTCAAATAGAAATATTGCTACCTGAAGCATGAATAATGGAACGATCGCGTCACTTTAAGAATGAATGATTGAGTCTGAATTATGCACGGACTCTTGCCATCATCACATTCTAGTGGAAAAGACTCAACGTTCACATGGGTAAAGAACGTTGTTTCATCGTCGTAAAAGGGATGAAATATGACTAGTTTTGAAAAGTTTTAAATTGAAAAGCCAAGTGGCAAATAGTTTGAATGAGTTGACATTGATTTTATAGGACACGAGTGTTTGAATGTCCAAAATAAGTACTTAGGATCCGCACACTTAGGACAAGAAAATATAGGCATCTTAACTCTCCCATTTAATCCTTTTTATGAAAAGAGTGAAATCAATACAAGTTAGGTAACTTGTCCTTGATTAACTTAGGAAGGGGAAGATATGTTTCTATCCCTTCTATTTAAAAGTAATTTAGTCATGCCATGATTAACAAATACAAGGTAGGTGACTTGTCTTTGATTAATCTCGAGTGAGTAGACAGGTGTCTACCCTCTACTATGCAACTCTTGTTTATTTGAGAAAAGAAGTTTGAAAAGAAGACTCGACGTTGGATCGAGGTTTAAAAGTTTTATTATGAAAGTGTTTTGAAGATGAGAATCACTTGGAGTTGAACCAAGGTTTATTGTAAAAAAAAAATGTTTAAGTGAAGTGAACTATTGTGAATAATTACATACAAGCATAAAAGTAAAGCAGATAAATAAATTATTAAAAGCTCATACAAGGTGGCTCAAATAAAAAATAAGACAATTATAATTGTGTAAGTGTATGCACAAAATAAATTTAATCGATTAATTAAACCAAATTATCTTATTTAGATAGTTTGCGGCTTGTTTTTGACGTGTATCAATTAAATTTTGTAATTTTTAAATCATATATTAATTAAAATTTTAAAGAATCAAAAGGATATCAAAAAAATAATATATAATTTGATTTTTGAATAGTAAGATGTTGGTATGTTAAGTGTAATTAATGATTCTCATATTCAATGAAAAAGAGGATGTTGAACTTTTTTAAATGAAAAAACTCATAGACTCGATATCTTAATTTTTTTATATTAATATGAGATCTTAAAAATTAATTTTATATAATAAAATTTCATTAATATAAATTATTAAAAATAAAATATTCATAATTTTACGAAAAATAGCATAGGCCTCACCTTAAATTTTATATTTATATTTAGAATAATAAATAGTATTTGACTTGATATCCCCGTCTAGCGTAATCGATTGAAAAAATAGAATCCAGCATAATATGTTACAGGTCTTTAAACTCATAACAGTTAAGTCACACAATTTAACTGAGTTTTCCATCATACTACACTTCGGCTCTGTTTGGTAAAAATAATGGTTGAATGATAAGTTAGCTTATAATTAATAGTTTATGACTGATGACTGATGACTGATGACTGATGACTGATATCTTATAGCCGGTGACTGATGGCTGACAACTTATAGCTGATAAGTTAATTGAAGTGTTTAGTAAAATTAACAATTCAATTAGTTGATAAACTAAAATGAAAATGACATTTAATATATAATTATTTTATTTTAAATTAACATAAACTGTAATGGATAGTAATGGATTTTAGATAAAATAATAAGGGTACAAATGGAAGAAAATATAATAAGCTATAAGGTAAACACTATTTGAAATAGCGTCTGAAAAATAAGTTATAAGTCAGTAAAATAAATTATAAACTTGTGATAAAAAGACTATTATCAAACAGGTCTTTTATTATCATATGAGTTTATAAGCTAAAAGATATAAATTATAAACTTAAAAAGAGAATAGCTTCTAGCGAAATTGAGAGATGAGTAATAGACAAAATTAAAAATTTGTCGTGTACAAGAATATATGGTTTTAAAAATATTTTTTTTAATTTTTTAATCAAAATATAAATGAATCACTCAAGATTGAAGAGAATAACCACCCCATTTTAAATAGAAGAAAAGCAGTTGATATCTGCATAGAGTACAGTAAAGCAGCCTATCTACCTAATCTATTTTGCGGTTTAGTGAAGGCAAGTAGGTTGTTAATATTATCATTATTATCGTTTAGCATTCACACTCTCTCATTATTACATGACTTCAATTCATCAATAAATAAATCAATTACTAACAAATATTCCATTACATGACTTCAATTCATCAATAAATAAATCGAGTACTAACAAATATTCGTGCATCATTCCCCTTCAAATGCATGTACCCTTTTTTAGGTGGTATTTAGTATGGTCAAATGAGTTTTGATCAACAAGAAGTGAGGTTTTTAGATATTAATATATTTATTATTTATATTTAACAGTTGAGATTTATGAACTGCAATGTATTGATTATTTTTTATTAATTTTTTTTTCAAAAATTAAAAATAAAAAAAAAAAATTTTAATATTTTTTTGGGCTTTTACATAATATATTAGATCTTTTCAATTTATTAAATTCTTTGCATTGGTTTGATTTATATAATTTGAGTAGTCCAATAAGAATATTAGACTTCCACTTCCATTTGTGTATATAAGTTTTTATTTAAAAAGATTGAGATTAATTTTTCTGCACTAATTTTTGGACTCTTCAACAAATATTTGAGAAATTAACACACCACTCTCAAAATTAAACATGTCATCGTCCATTTTTTTAATTCCAAATTTGCTTCTGATGAGATATAAAGAAATTTCTGATAGAAAAATTGAAATTTCCGTTACATATGAAATTTCTGGTACACATGCCAACTTTCCGGTAAGAGTAAATTCTCGGTGGTGTATTTAAAAATTTTGAAGATCCAGAAATTTCAAATTTTTGTGTCAATACCAGAAATTTCTGGTAGGTTTTAGTTTTAGGTTTTTTCAACGGTTGGGATTTTGCCGACATATTTGGAGGGTCTTGAATGCACCGACACATTTGTATGGTCTAGAATGCATTACCATCTGTATAAATATGAGACTCAGATTATAGGGTAAGACATCTCCAAAAAAATGTCTCTTCCTCAATTTCTGATTAAGGCAGAAGTGTATTACAATGGCAACAACCCTCTTGTTGAATTCAAGCTTCAGATGACTCTGAATCCTTTGCCACCTTGAAAGAAATGTTGAACGATTTGCTGCCTGATTTTGATAATAGAAGGGTGACAAAGGCCGAGTTTTAGGAGGATTAGATTGCTACAAATGGAAAGGTGAAATACAACCTAATCAAGTTGAAGAATGGTGAAGATGTGAAGGTCATGTGGAAATCATTTCGCCGTAGGATAACTAAAGGTCCGATTGAGTTGGACGCACACATCCGAAGATCCGTTGACGACATAATGAAGATGTTGAAGCGTCCAGAGTCATCCGATAGTTCCTAGATTTTCATGTTTAGAAGTATTATTTATATTTGTTGTTTGTTGTTTATGTTTGTTAATTACGTTTGTTTGTTATTCATGTTATGTTATTTTTTCATCGAGTCGAAACATGTACTCGCAAAAAGATTATGCAATCAATAAGATGTATGTTTGCCACAAATTATACATATAATACAATCATAATAAAATAAATATACATAGGCCCTCCACGTGCAACGTTGGTCAACCTAGCTAAATCAGTATGAACCTCACCATCAGGGTTTACCAACCCCACGAGGTTATCTAAATGAACAGCGGTGAACTGTAGGAGGTTATCCTGGTCACTTGCGGGAGGTGGAGGTGGTGGTGGTTGTTAGACGATGAGACGGATATCGAAAGGGGGTTGAATAGATCCTTTATTTGAAATTACGCTTTTTAAAATTGTTTTTAGAAATGGTGCGAAATCTCCCCGAATCAAAAATCGTCTAAACGACCCGTTATTGGAAAGACCAGATATACGAAACCGAATGGAGTTTTTATTATGAGAAATGAATCAATACAGTTACTTACTAATCAACCACTTAAAGAATCTCAGTGAGTACTTACTACTTCCAATGAATT
This sequence comes from Vicia sativa, assembly GCA_021764765.1. Classification (NCBI taxonomy): domain Eukaryota; kingdom Viridiplantae; phylum Streptophyta; class Magnoliopsida; order Fabales; family Fabaceae; genus Vicia; species Vicia sativa. The sequence goes on from CM038793.1 coordinate 240,808,713, forward strand.
GTTCAAGATAAAACTTGACACTATCATAAATTTGTGTGTTAGTCACTTTGTCAAACACTTGGTGTACTATAACACAATAAGTTCAGTTTTACCAAATTGCAGTGATGAATTTTCCTTGATAACAATCAAAGTGATTGCTAAGATTATTTGTCGAACGCCTATCGAAAAAATTATTCGATAATATCGACACAAAAATGAAGTTGCCACCGAGATTTATTTATTCCAAGAAGGAAAGGGGAAATATCAAATAAAACCCACGAGAGAAAAGAATAAGACGGTCTACGAAATTAAGAGATGCAGGTTCGGGAGTCGGTTATGCAAGGAGAAGGTATTAGCACCCCTCACATTCATCGTACTCGATGGTACCCATTTAGTTCAAAGTGTGTTCGTGTGTTTGTGTGAAAATTTTACGATCTTCTAAGTTAGAAAGGAGAAAGAAAGAGAGAAGAAATGTTTTTATTATTTTTGCTCGCCTTTGGTCGTAAGACTTAGTGCCTACGTACTTCCTCGTGCAATGGGAAAGTTAAAGCGCCGTAGTTCGGCTAGAAAATGATTGTTTGTTGATTTATTTTAAATGAAAAGACAAGTCGTCATTTTTTAAAGGAGAAGACTCATCTAACGCCCACAAGGTGTGATAAAGAATAAAGGACTACACACCAACATGAAGGAGGGTTTGAGAACACCTCTAGTACTCAAGTGGAGAAGTCGAAAACCTTGGGAATAGAGGAATAAACATCTCGATTATAAATGAATCATGTCTAATCTTGAAAAGGGTTTAAAGGTAAAAGGTGCTTAGACACACAATAAAAGTTTGAATGAGTTAAGGTTGATTTTAAGTTGGGGGAGACAAGTACCGAAACATTAGGCTATCATCTAACGATTCGAATACTAGAAATTGGCGAGTGAGCTCAACCAGTCATCTCTCATCCCAAAAAAAATTATTATGAAATAAGTGTTTCGAGTGAGATGAAATATTTAAATTATTGGGCTATCATCCAACAATCTAAAGACTTTAAATTCGATTAAACCGTCGGGCTATCATCCAACAATTTAAACGAATGTCACTACACTATTTTAATACGGATAGAAGCATTTAGCCTATTGGGCTATCATCCAACAACCTAAAGACTTCCAATTCAATTAAACTGTCGGGCTATCATCCAACAATTTAAACGAATACCGCCCTAGCTTTTTTGACATGGATAGAAGTTTTATCTTATTGGGTTATCATCCAACAATCTAAAGACTTCAAGTTTGTTTAAATCATTAGGCTATCATCTAACGATTTAAACAAAAATCATCCAAGTTTATTTGTGAAAACATTTTGAAAACAACTCGACATTGGATCGAGGTTTGAGAAGAAGACTCGACGTTGGATCGAGTTTTATTGAAAGTGTTTTAAATGCTTGGTGAATGGAGAAAGAAAGAATCAGGTTATGATCAACCAAGCCACAAGACTTGATCAATCTCGAGAGAATAGCCAAGCCTATTCCCTACTATGGAACCCCTATGGAAATTAGAAGCTTGGTATGTGGACCAAGTGGCGACAGATGGAGAAACGAATAATTGCGAATAATATAACAAATAAAAACGATAAAGCCCAACAAGGTGACCAACACAAGCATAAAGCGATTAAATCACATGTGTACTAGCAAAAGTGGGCTAGTCTACTAAGACGACCAATTGGAACAATTGATCGAAATAGGCTCACTGTAAGAAGACTCAGGATCAAGCGTACATGTGTGCATGTGTGGTCATCGCGACGCTTCGTAGCTTTGTCGACTTACGGGTTTAAAAATGATTTACAATTATTAGTTTAAAAATGATATTTTTGGTTTTGTGTAAGTGACCATTAAAATAAATAATAAAGTAAAGACAAGATAAATAATTATTACAAGTTTTTTCGGGGAGGGATACATCAATTACAAATGGGGATTAAACGGTAAAATATAATAGAAAGCGGTAAATTATTTACAACGCAACAAGGGGATTGGGATACATTTTTCCAAATGGGGATGAAAATAAATTAAAGAGCAACTGATATTAATTATGTTATAACGGAATACAAACGAAAACCAAATGCGGAGAAACTTAAATATCAATTATTGTATTTTATTTTATTAATTAGAATAGATTATAGAAATTAATTCTAAGAAATTGCTATACGAAGAAGACTACTATAATATAATTCGGGTTTATTTACGAATGAATATGATAAAGTATAATAATAAAAGTCATATGTATATAGTATATATTTACAATACTAAGTATAATAATAAAAATACTATGTATAATCATATAGATGCAACAGTACAAAACGTATTCTTGGACAATTCTTGAATGCCTTCACAAGTAGCAAATATATTAGTAGCATGAGTGTGAGATAAAAATAAATAAAATGGAATTGCAATAAATCGGAAGATGGTTAGCAAGCAAGTTATAAGAATCGAAACGAAATTAGTGTGATACATGCACGATGAGCAATTCAACAATCAAACAAATGTTTATTCAAGGATTTCAATTCATAAATGAAACTAAAAATCAAGAGCTCAAGCTATAATTCAATCGAAAAAATGGAGAATCGAGTTCTAAACACATTTAAACCACATGAATCAAAACTGGGAAGCCACTACTCACTCAACTATACTTGAAATAAAATGACTTTCTTACACAAATTCGCTCAAAATAAACGATATATTGCCCTCAAAGTTCCTCGGTTAGATGTACACTCGAAATAACGCGGTATTATCGTTAAACCATGATCGAAACTAAACAAATAAATACCAATTACCACTTCAATTGAAATAAAAATGATAATAACACAAAATGCGGTGTCCCAACATGTTTCTCGGTTAGATTTACACGCGAGTAACGCGGTATTATCATTAAACCGTCATTGAAACTATTCTCGAATATTATTCAAACACAAACTACAATCGAAATAAAAATGAAAATAAGATGATATCCTAATGGTTTCTCGGTTAGTTTCTATGCGAATAAACGCGGAAGCAACTTCACCTTCATTGAAACTACAATAGAATCCTTATCACATATTCAATCAAAACAAAATAACACCTTAAGATGGTGTTCATGCCAAACAAATTCAAACAACTTCAATATTAAGCAACGAAATGCAATCGAAACAGAAATTCACGGCTAAATGAAGATAAAGAAACAAAAGCTCTAATTCAAATTACCAAACTACTTGCCCTAAATTCTTGTAAAGAAACTACTCATTTCAGAATAAAACTGAACACCAACAAATTGATACAAACACTTTGTCACACCCTTACACAAATTATAACACATTCTGTCAACAATTTTTTTTTTACAACATTGTCAACAACTCAAACTAGTTCTTTCAATAGAAATTCTATGGCATCTTTACTGCATAACAATTAATTTCAACTTAAATTTATAAATCAAAATTGCAGCATAATTTAACACATATAACATCTCAGATTTCATAAACATAACACAATCATGCTCATAATCCAGAACTTAACTAAGAGTGGTGATTTTGAAACTTACTAAAAATGCTAAAGCTGCTGTTGAAGTCAAAAGATAAGTTGCGAGACAGTGTGTTTGTCGGTGATACTTGCTGATTTTATGAATTGTTGGCGGGACAGAGCAGCTGAGATAAGAGGGGATGGTTGAAGGATTGAGAAGAGTGACGTGGAAAGCAGCGAGAGAGGGAAGTGTGACAGAGGGAGAATGAATGGCGACACGACGGAGCTGTGAGGAAGGAGGAAGACGACAGCGGGGTAGTTTGAAGGTTGAAGCTAAGGCCGTAGGTGGTGGGATCTGTGAGGTGAGCGGTGATGTGTTTGGAAGAAGGTGATGGACAGAGGGTGACAGCGTTTTCGAAGAGGAAGCAGAGGAGGTGAGTTGAGCTTCGAAGGAGGCGATGGAAGTTAGAGGCAGAAGGTTTAGAGATTTGGCCGGAGACAGCGATGGGTTATATGTGATGAAACAGCGGTTGGGAGTGAAGAAACATAGGGAGTATGTTTCTGTGAGAGAGAGACATTGGGAGTGAAAGAGGACGCGACGAGGGAAGGTGAAGATGGTGGCAGCGATGTGAGGGTTATGGTGGTAAAAAATAATCTAACCAAAAACATTTTTATTTTGATTTTTGGAGATAAAAATTGAACACCTAAAATTGTCAAAAATGATATAAATTCGGACAATAAGTTATCCGAAAAAATAAAATGAGCACATTAAAATAAACTATGGGTTTCATAGATTAAAGAAAAATGGTCAAAATGGTTAAAATCGAAATAAAATGATAATAAAGAATACCCGGCTTTAAAACGCTTATGGTTAAAAACAAGACATCAAACTATACCGAAAAATTAGAGAGAGCATATTTTCATGATCTATGCGACACATAGATTCATAAAGCAATGAGTTAAAGACGAAAACTTGAAATATTTCCCCCACTAGTTTTCGCACAGTATCGAATCGCTTTTAACAGTCTGTTTATAAAACCTAAATATCGATATCATCGACATATAAATAACTTAAAATGATACAAGAAACAGGTAAAGAGATAAAAATGAATAAAGTGGAATATTGGGTATTTAACAATTATAAAACGATGCAAATATCGATTTACACTGACTTTTGGTCAATTTAAATACGATGCAATGAGTGAATGACTTTTTTTTATATAAACAAAATGCGAGTAGAAAAATATCAGGGTAAAAATTGGGGTGCAACATTATTGTAAGAAAAGTTTCATTCATTACAATCACAGTAAAATGAATTGAACAATTGATATCACGTAGAAGGTATATTTTGAATTTAGATGGCCTGTAATACTTAAACAATATATCTTTAGTTGAATGAAAGTCATAATATGCTCTCAATTCTAGCCACCTGGTAGTGAGAAGAGGATTATGTTAGTCATTATGGAACCCTAATTCGTGTTTTTACCCTTTTGTCAAAACAGACCCATATGTCTTGAAGTTCAGTCGCAAACTCCTCAACAAAGTCGAGAAAAACCTCTTTGCATGCCTAATAAATGGAGAGCCACGTCAATCTTAGAAACAGAAAACAAGAATATGAAGAACATCAACACCATTTTACAAAGTGGTGTTAATTAAATGATTACCTGATTCTATAGATGAATAGTGTAAAAACTCCCCCTTGGTAAAAACTACCCTAGGGTTTAGTATATTATTTCACGATTTCCAATTATTTTATTTATTTCATGCTTTCCAATAATTTAATCAAATCAAATCAAATCAATGCACGTCTAATTGGTAAAAATCATGTTGAAAATCCACATCAACTCAAAAACTGAAATTTCTTCATACTTTTTAACTATTTAAACAACTCAATTACATATTTTTGATATTCATACCACTCGTCAAAATCTCTAAATGGACCCCACTATTACTAGAGTATTTTTTTTACACTTCCCAATTATTTTACCACTCCACTACATTGTCACACAATTGTTCCTACACTATGGTGGTTTTCATTTGGCATTGTTGGTTTAAAAATTTGGTCAAATTTAATTACAAACATTGTGGCTTTGCAACATAATAATATTTTCTTCTCAGTTGTTTAATTACTGATATAATAACAGAATGGCCTAAAATCTTAAATACCACTCCCTGATATTTATGCTATTTTAGGGTTAAAGGATATGGATCACCTGTTTTCTCAAAACTCATTGCAGCCCTCCCAGGTGTCCTTTCATGTGTCAATCTCTCTCATCATTTCCTATAATCTCATCTCATCTATTCACTTCACTTCAATTTTAAATTTTGATTTATTTGTCTTGACACAAATAAATAAAATTGAGTAAAGTAATTGAAATTTATCAACTACTAGTACATATGAAGCAAATATTGTGATAAAATATAAAAAGGATAGCTTGTATATGAAGTTACCAGCTGTGTTGTTTTCTTAATAACGATAATTACAACATAAAACAATGAAAAAACTACATCCATGTAAAAAAACAAGCATTCAATTTGTTCTGCTACATTGGTCGATACTATGCACCATTCATCAAACCAGCTTCTTCACCCAACCAGAATGGTTGTCGTACAAATTATACATGTTGAATTGCAGTTGATCTCTAACTCCAATTTGGTTAACGCATGTGAATGCACTCCAACCAGTTGTGAACCTCATTACAAATGAGTAAGTGTCAACATCTAACTCACAAAGTAGAGATTCTGAATTTGGACCAACTAGAATTATTGCACACGTGGAAGTATTAAACAAGAATTCTCCCATGGCATCACGTAAAGTCTGTAATACAAATGAAACAAATCTAAAAATAGTATTTGTGGATTCAAAAAAAATCACAGTTATCAAAAACAACACTAATAAGTGGATTATGAAACTTGATTTAATCTCTAACTGTACATAAGTTTCTAAACTTAGATGTTGAGACAATTTGGAAAACTTGATGTTTTATTCCAAGATTTAAGGAGATTCTCTAGCATAATTGATGTAGCCCTCAGCTTGTGGATCGTGAAATATATAAGTGAAGATTTCGAAGCCCATTGACTACTGAGGAGTATATAAAGAGAAACCTAAACCTAATATAATTTGAATTTTCACAATTTAAGAAAAAAATAAAGGGAAACTTAGAGTCTTAGGTTTGAGAGTCGTTTTACTCTGTTTTATTTTTGCTTGTGTGTCACTCATGTATCTTCTGATACATTGAGGTAGATTGATTGTTCATTGTTACTTGTCCATCACTCATGAGATTTTAAGCAAAGAGTTGAGTGTGTCAAGTTATTGTTCTTAGTTAAAAGATTTTAAGCAAAACTAAGTATTGTAATTGGAAGTGTGTTCTTCTATTTCGGTCCTTATCACTAGTTTGTGACTGGTTTTATCACTGAGGTGATTGTGGGAAGTGAGAGGGCGATCTCATATCTAGAAGGTTTCTATGTAGAAGTTGCACAATGTAGGGATTAGGTGATAAGTTGTGAACTGGGTTAGCAATTGATTGTGTTCTTTATCATTCTGCAATTTATTTATGCATAATTTACAGTTTAATATATTTGTTATGTCAGTCGACAGATGTCGTAATATCTATCTTGACATTGTGTTCTGATGTTGGGACATCAGTATTAATATGTTTTAAAGTGCCATAATTTCAGTTGGTTTATATTTTGAATAAAGGAGGTAAAAAATCTCTCTGAGAGAAGCATCAAAGCCGCTCATGATGCTTTGAGTTTTGAGAATTTCTTAATACACCCTTAGGGGTTCTTAGGGGCCCTTGGAAAAATTAGTGTAATACCCATTTAAATTCAGATATGCATATCTAAATTCAACACATTTCAGTTTTTTATCGAATAGGTTCGGAGATGCATATCTGAAGCCACCAAGTGATAAATTTCGGACAAACATATCAAAAACAACCCATGTTTCTTTTTTTAAAATGAAACTTATTTCGGATAAGCATACCCAAATTATGGAGAACCAATAACAAATTCTATTTACCTTAAATTACAGCTTTCTATGCTCTCTTTGATATGATAAAATACTTGAAACTTGGTTTGGAGACGAAAAGTTGATTGAGAATAGTTGAAGTTTTGTGATAGGTTTTGGTTATGGGAGAAATGAAGAGAATAAAATATTGGTAGGGGTGGTAATGCAGCAAGCTGAAATAACAACAATATTTTAGGATATGCATATGCAAAAATACCATTAGATGTTTAAATCTAACATTTAAATAATAAAAAAGTGTAAACAGGGGGTTTTCGAAGATGCATTTTCGAAACACCTTGAAAATTGATTTAGAATGTGTTTGGATATACATCTCTGAATCACCCTTTATGGTGTGTTCGGAGTTGCATAACCGAAGGACATTTTAGAATTTTCAGAAGTTTACTTCACCCTTATAAGGGTGTATTATGAAATTCTCTTGAATTTTTTATTTTATTTTTCTAATTTATTTATTAGGTAAGAAAATTTGGGTTGGATGTGATTTAGGCCTTAGGCCTCACCCTTTACTTATTCACACCTTGTCAATTTCCATTCATTCCCCTAGCTTATGTTAATTAATTTCTTTATTTTTAATAATCTAATTGGTTGTTTAATTTAATTTAGTTATTTTTTGAAAAAAATCAGAAAATATAAAAAAAACATAAAAATACTTTTAATTAGGATTAACTAATTTTCTTAGTTTTTTTTCCTTGTTTAATAGATTAATTTAGGTTACTTTATTCCTCTAAAAATATAAAATCCAAAAATATGCTTTAATTCAAAAATAAAAAATAGACTTCCTTGTACATATTTGTTAGGATTTTCTCCCTAGTAGTCAGACAATTTTGCATCACATGTATATAAACTATCTCTACATTATCAGTTCGTAAATAATCCAACTTGTACATAAATTACTAATTACAAAAAGAACAAACAGTTTCTTCTATGCTAAAATTCACTTCAACTCATCAAACAAATTTTCCCCCCGTGCACCTAGCTCAATTCAAAACACTTTAAAATCAACCTTCGCCCTGTGTGACAAATCATTTTCATAAATTAAAATCAACCAACAAAACTACGAACTACGTAGACTCTGATTTCTTCATCTCTTGATGAATATACATAGGTACAAGGTTGCAAAACCAAAGGCGAGTCCCGTAACCTAAAGCTAACCTTTTCTTCCAATTTTACCCCTTTGTACAATACCTTTCCTTTGTAAGTAAAAGCATTTAAGAAAGAAGTAAATAATTAGGAAAAAAACCTTAGAAAATACACCAAACCCTAAAACTAGAGAAGGTTCCCGTTGAGTACCACAAAATTGAGGGTCCTTAACATCTTCCCCTCACTTAACTGACTCTCAAACCCTTATTCGGTTGCGATGATCATCTTGTCCTTGGCTTAGGGTTTTCTCATTATTTCTTCTATTTCTTAGGAATGAATAAAGTATGTGGCGACTCTGTGATTTTTCAGCCGCAACAATGTAAGATAATCAGCATTTAGTTTTCTTGTTGGATGCCATTGTGCAATTTTGTATAGATAATCAGTAGGAGTGATAACTTGTGAGTTTGGAAGATAGATTTACGGCTTTCTTTGCATTTATTTATTTTTGTTTACTTTGGAACATTACTCTTATCTTGTAACATTGGGGAATGGGACAATTATGTTTTCATTATGTTGTGGTTGAATTTTTATGTCCCTTAACTAATGTTCTCGAAGTTATGTACCTTTTAGTTTTTTCCGCAGCGAGTTAGTTGATTTTGCATGAATAAAGTGTGCATGTTTTGACGATGTAACATCCTATGTGTGTATTATCTTTTAAAAATAAGGTTTGGGGTTTAGGGTGTTACATAGTTGTATCAGACCAGATCGGTCCGTCCGGCCAAGTTTTGTGAATTTAATTGGTCCTTGGTATGCGACATGTGTGAGAAACAGTGTCGATACCCGTTTATTTTTGTTTTTAAAATGTTGGTCAGCAAGAGAAGGATTGAAAAATTGGGGGAGAAACTTATGCTTCTCTGAGAAGTTTCAGGTGTGGATTGTTAGCTAAGTGTGCCACTGATTGCAAGAGTGTAAGTTTCTGGATGAGGTTGTGTTATTCCTTGAGTTTAATGAAGGGGAAGATTTGAAGGTTATATTTTCTTATCAAGTGGAGGAATTCTTGAAGAATGCGGCTCAAATGTCTACGATATTTGCTTCCCTCTAATTTGAAAATAAAGTGAATATGGTTGATCTACCGGTGGTGTGTGAATTTCCAGATGTATTTCAAGATGATATTATTGATCTACCTCCAGAAAGAGAAGTTGAGTTCTCCATAGATTTATTACCTAGTACTAGACATGTGTCGATGGCACCTTAAAGAATGTCTCTAGCATAATTGGGCGAACTGAAGAAAAAGTTAGATGAGTTGCTTGAAAAGGAATTTGTTAGACCAAGTGCATCACCATAATAGAGATGGTATTATGAGATTGTGTGTTGATTATCATAAGTTGAATAAGGTTATTATCAAGAACAAGTATCCTCTTCCTAGATCAATGATCTTATGGACCAATTGGTTGGAACATGTATATTTATTAAGATCGACTTAAGATTGAGCTATCATCAGATCAGAGTGAAGGAAGGAGATATCCCAAAGACTACATTTAGGACTCAATATAGTAACTATGAGTACTCTGTAATGACATTCAGAGTTTCTAATGCCTCTGGTGTGTTTATGGAATACATGAATAAAACTCTTCATCCTTACTTAGATAAATTTGTTGTGGTTTTCATAGACAAAATCCAGGTGTATTCTACGTCCAATGAAGATCATGTAGAGTATTTACATATTGTGCTACAGGTTTTGAAAGAGATAAATTTGTAAGCCAAATTATCTAAGTATGAATTTTGGTTGCGCTAAGTAAGCTTTCTTGGTCATGTGATTTCCAGTGGTGGTATAACGGTTGACCTTTCTAAAATGGATGTAGTACTACAATGGGAAGCTTCAAAGAGAGTTACAAAGATCAGAATTTTCATTGAATTGGATGGTTATTATTGGAGATTTATCGAAGGATTTTAAAATTTATCTTAACATTAGATCCAGTTGACTCGAAAGGGTCAATCCTTTGTGTGGGATATCAAATATGTATAAAATTTCATAGAGTTTAAGAAGAAGTTGACAATGTGGCCTGTTTCAATTCTTCCATATCCGGAATAACCTTTTGGTGTATATGGTAATTCATCCAAGATGGGTTTAGGGGAGAGTACTTATGCAGAATGGACATGTGGTAGCTTATGCTTCTCGAAAGCTAAAAATTCATGAGAGTAATTACCTTATTCTCAATTTATAGTTGGTCGATGTGGTGTTTGTATTGAAGAATTGGAGGCACTATTTGTTTGGTTCCAGATTTAAAGTGTTTATGATCATAAGATTTTGAGATATATATTTGATCAAAAGGAGATTAATATACGACAGAGGAGATGGTTAGAGTTTTTGAAGGACTATCATTTTGGTTTAAACTACCATCCTGGTAAGGCCAAAGTTGTAGCAAACGCTTTGAGTCGAAAATATTTGCACATGTTAGCTTTAATGGCTAGAGAATTGGATTTGATCAAGAAATTCAAAGACTTGAGCTTAGTATGTGAGGTGACTACTAATAGTGTTAGATTGGCATATTGAAGCTGAGTAGTGGTTTCCTTGATGAAATTAGAGATAAGAAAAAGATGGATGTGACTTTGGTTGATCTCTTATCATCAGTTAACCTGAGTGATGACGAAGACTTTTGGGTTGATGAGAATGGGATATTAAAGTTTCAAAATAGGGTTTGTGTACTTGATGTACTGGAACTTAAGAAGATGATTTTGGAGGAAAGTCACTGAAGTAGTTTCAACATTCATCTTAGGGCTACTAAAATGTACCAAGATCTAAAGAAGACGTTTTGGTGATCAGGAATGAAGAGAGATATTGCGTAGTTTGTTTATGCTTGTTTGAGTTTCCAAAAGAAAATTTTTTTAGCATCATAAGCCATCTGGACTGATGCAACTGTTGAATGTTCCAAAATGGAAGTGATACGGTATCTTGATGGTATTTGTGACTATTTTTTTGAATACTCCTTGAGGGAATGATGTTATTTTGGTGATTGTAGATAAAGTGATTAATCAACTCACATCATACCGATTAAGGTCAATTTTTCATTGCAGAGGCTAGTTGAGATCTATATTAGTGTGATTCTGAAGCTGCATGGTATTGTGTCGAGTATTGTTTTCGACAGAGACCCAAGATTCACTTCCATATTTTGGGAGAGTTTGCATGAGGCTTTGGATACTAGACTGAGGTTGAGTTCTGCCTATCACTCATAAACAGATAGTCAGACTAAGATGACTGTTCAGTCTCTAGAGGGCTTGTTGAGAGCTTGTGTCTTAGAGATAGGAGGTGCTTGGGATAACTATCTTCCATTTATCAAGTTTATGTATAATAACAACTACCATTCTAGTATTGGAATGACACTATTTGAGGCATTATATAGTAGAAGGTGTAGAACTTCTCTATGTTGGTATGAGTCTGGAGAGAGCGTTGTACTTGGACTGGAGATAGTTCAGCAGACACTTGAGAAAGTCAAGATGATCTAAGAAATAATAAAGGATTTGTAGAGTATGCATAAAATTTATCATGATAAGTGAAGGAAGGCTCTTGAGTTTCGAGAAGGGGATCATATATTTCTGAGGGTCACTCTTTTGACAGGTGTTGTACGTGCGTTGAAGTCTAAGAAACTTACTCCTTATTTTATTGGACCAAATAAGATTACCCAACAAGTTGGAGTTGTTGTATACATAGTAGCCTTGCCACAATCTCTTTCGAATATGCGCAATGTTTTCCATGTATCCCAACTTTAGAAGTATAATCCAGATCAATCTCATATAATCCAAACGGATAATGTGTAAGCATATGATAATCTAACCGTTGAGACATCGTCTATGGGGCTTGAGGCGCCTTCCCCTTCTTATGTTTACGAGTTGTTTCGCCAAGTATCATCAAATCATCATCGTCATTCTCATTGTCGTCGACAATGTCAATCACATCATGAATAATGGACTACAAAACCTAGGTGAAGAATTTAAATAAAGATGAAAACTTTGAATAGATACGTTAAAAAACCTAAATAAATAAACCCTATTAAGGATTTGAGGGGGGAGAAGTAAGGAAAAGAGAATAGATAGAAACCTTTTTCTGTATTTTGAACCTAGGATGATGTTGGAACATTGAAGCAGGAATTTCGACAACATCAGGTTTCATGAATCAAAAATTGTAATCAAATGAAACCCTTATGTTGAGTGTGTGAATGAGTAGGGAAAGAGTGAACGTTTTGAGCGGGGTCTTCAATTTTCGAAATAAATAATCTCTAAAATTTAACGTATCATTTAAATAATTTTAAAATATAAAAGTGATTTGATAAAATATAAAATATTTATTATTTAATAATGTAAAATTGGTCATGTCGACCGGGTCATAGGTCTTGTTAATTGGTCTATCATATTTCCACCATAATCATGTGTTTTGTGATTACAATATCTTTAAATAAAACGTATTTAAGTGTATTTTATTTTAAAATAAATAATATGGTATTCTCTGAATGGTAATAGATAGTTATCCAACCAAATTTTATGAATATAGGAGGATCACCTAAAAATATAGATAGTTATCCAACCAAATTTTATGAATATAGGAGGATCACCTAAAAATATTCAATTAAGAATATCTACAAAAAATTAATTGATATATCTATTTATTTATTTCTAATCTTTAATAGAAATTAATATTCTAATTCAATTGAAAAATATTGAATTATTAAATTTTTTTGGTATTTATTACAGTTTCCTAATTAAAAAAATTAAATTTTGAATTTTGTCGTAGTAAATTATTTTAAAAAAGGACATTTCATATTTTTTTAAAAATATGTAAAAAGTTGTGAGTTCAAACTTATATATTATGGCTCTGTTTGATAGAATTAGTGGTTTTGTGAAAGTTAGTTGATAACTTATAATGATTGATGATTGATAGTTTATATTTGATAGCTGATGTGTGATAGCTGATAAATAAATTAAAATGTATGATAAAATTAACGGTTTAACTACTTGATAAATATAAAATAACATAAAAAATATTTTTTAATTAATAATTATATATATATATATATATTTAAAATAATAAAAAAATTTAAGGATAATAATGTTTGAAAAATAAGTAATAAACTAGTCAAATAAATTATAAGCTTGTGATGAAAAAATTGTTACCAGATCTTTTATTATCATACAAACAAGCTCATGTGTGATAAGTTAGCAGATAACTTATATTGACTGATGACTGATAGCTGATGTGTGATAGCTGATAAATGAATTAAAGTGTGTGATAAAATTAACGGTTTAACTACTTGATAAATATAAAATGACATAAAAAATATTTTTAATTAATATATATATATATATATATATATATATATATATATATATATATATATATATATATATATATATATATATATATATATATATATTTAAAATAATAAAAAAATTTAAGGATAATAATGTTAGAAAAAAATGATAAAATAAAATGCTATTTAAAATAGCGTTTGAAAAATAAACTATAAACTAGTCAAATAAATTATAAGTTTGTGATAAAAAAATTGTTACCAGATCTTTTATTATCATACAAACAAGCTCAAAATATAATTTACCAAATAGAGTCATATATATCTAATATTCGTGCACAACTACTAACATGAATTCAATTAATGAGATAGAACTACAAGAAGTTTAATCTATTATCTATTATGAATATATTAAAAGTAAAATATTTAGAAATATCACGTATAACCTTTTAACTACAAGTTATAACTTTTCTGATTTCAAAGATAGAAGTGACTTATTACTACATTGCTTCAATTAATTTATTTGGCAATAAATGTGTATGATGTGTCACTCCATCAATTAGTTTTAATTTTATTTATTAATTTAAATGTGTAATTAACTTACTTAATTTAATTCAATTAATTCTTTTGCTGCTTTCACGCTCTCAATGCAAAAATGAATAGTCACGTTTCAATAAATTTGATAATGATATTACTTATCGAGGATGAGATAATGTGACGATATTTACATATAGCACATATAAAATTGCTATGGCTCATGTTTTTCACTTTGATAAGATTTCAGGAGGAAATAAGTCTAGTTTCATGGTGATGATGCATAGTGAAAAGGAGTTTGATGAGGTTGTTAAAGAAACTAAATTTTTATGTCCATAGGTGATTAAAGGGATGAAGGGTGTTGTAAACGAAGAAACAACCATTCTAGAAGAAGTTATAGGGATCCTAGAGAATTTCAAGGAGTTAACTATAATTGAACTACCAAACAATTTGCCTCCTATGCGAGATAAATGCAGAAAATTTAAAGTTTTCAATGTGAGAGACAATGTGGTGGTGTTTTTGCGTAAGAAGAGGTTTTCAGTTGGTACTTACAGTAAGCTAGGACCACACAAGTATAACTCATTCAAAGTGACCCGGAAAATCAATGATAATACTTATATGGTAGCTCTCCCGGATTCCACGAATATATCAAATACTTTCAATGTTAATGACATTCATGAGTATCAAGCAGATAAGACTCTTTATCAAGAAGAGAAATCAAGGCCGTGTTCTTCAGAGGTGGAGGAGATTGACGTATGAAAGTTGGTTGCACGTATCAAAGAAGAAACTGCGCGTCAGAAAGGTTCAACAAGAATTGTGCATGTTTGACGTCTGATATCAGAATGACTGTTATTATACCTTTCCAGATAGGGAATTGGCTAGCGAGTCCAATTCACTACTTTGCAGAGACATATGTGCCTTTTAAGCCATCCAAATTTGTTTCCAGTTTGAGTACAATATTTGAATATTTTATGCAATTTTCTATTTTATTTATGTTTTAAACTAAAAGTGCATTAAAATTTCTTTTTCTGTTTTAGATTAAAAGACCACTAAGATTTTCTTTTATGGATTTAAACACCATTGAGTGTGATTGTCAAGGTTATATTTGATCATAATAAAATTCAAATATTTTCTCTTTTGATGGATTTCAAAACATTATCTGACGGGTTTGTCGGTTGCAAACTTATATTTTTATTTTAGGCTTATCGCTTGCTAATCTTCGTGGTTCCGACCGAGTGAATTTAAAGACATACTTCAACACCATTGTATTATAATTTATATTTGTTTTGAACATAGGAGGAATTTTCGGACTCACAACATAGTCATACAATTTATGTGTTAAAATCACACCTTCAACTTATTGGTTCTATAACAAGAAATTGTTATCTCGCAACCTGATTGAGAGCTTTGGACCAAAGAATTTTGAATATTAAGAGCTTCCAAGAGAAAAATATTTGATTTACAATAAGAATCGATTCTTTGAGACACATGATGATTCATTTCCATAGAAGAAGATAAAGAAGAATCAACTAATCTAAAATATATAATCAAAGACAATTGATACCATGTTAAAATTAAAAAAAATCCCGTCACGAAACTCTAATTCATATGTTCATTCATTCAACAACAAAATGTTACGATTATTTGACTTCTCATATAAAGAGGTGTGTTGGTAATTGATTAAGTTGTAACAAAACCCTAATGAGTCTCAACCAACTTATAACCATCAAAACTAACTAAACTAAACCATATAACAAAGATAAACTTTTCATAACACAAATAACACAAAGTTAAGTAAGTAACTAAAAAGTAAAACTTGTAATAGTATTCAATTCAAATCCTCTTTTTAAAGATTTCTAGAAGGCACAATATTATATATATAGTATGTATTAGTTTATGCATTCTATGGTATTGCATAATTGAATTCCATTCCCACTTAATTGTATATGGGACCCGCTTCTAGTTCCACCTTAACAGCCATGAGGAAATTTCCTCCTTCCTTGTTTGACCTCGTCATCCTTTTAGACATTTCACGACTAAACAATTCAATCTTTGACTCAAAACGCCGCCTCTCATTTGCAATCCAACATATATATGTATATATAACAAACATGTTTTCCCATTCCATACTCATCACAACATATTCTGTCTCTCTTTTTTTTCTACTTCACAATTCTTTGATTCTTTCGCTGTGTTATATTATTACACACTTGCTTTGTTTCAAGAACAAACACAGGCTTGTGTTGAATGGACGGGGACATATACAGAGCAACAAACAGTTTACGAGCTAGAAGCTCAACTGTATGGAGAAACAGTGGAGTTGAGGTTTTCTCCAAATCATCTCGTGAAGAAGATGATGAAGAAGCTCTTAAATGGGCTGCTCTTGAAAAACTACCTACTTATAACCGTTTGAGAAAAGGTCTCTTGACTGCTTCTCATGGAGGTGCTAATGAAATTGATGTTACTGATATTGGATTTCAAGACAAGCAGAAGCTTTTAGAGAGGTTGGTTAAGGTTGCTGAAGAGGATAATGAAAAGTTTCTCTTGAAGGTCAAGGAAAGAGTTGATAGGTAAATAACTAACTATAAGATCCAGTTTTCTGAATTCGTTGTTTTCTGTTATAGCTTAATTAAGTGCTTATTATTTAAGTTAAAATAATAACTCACTGTGTTTTGTGTTTTTTTGCTTATGATTATTATAGAGTTGGACTTGATATTCCAACAATTGAAGTTCGATATCAGAACCTGAAAATTGATGCTGAAGCTTTTGTGGGTGGTAGAGCTTTGCCTAGTTTCATTAATGCTGTTACTAATGTTGTTGAGGTAAGGAGTGATTAGATTTGTTTTGTGACTGTTTAGCTTTTGCAGTTGAATTGGATCTCATAAGTCAAAATCTTACTTTGTTTGGTCTTGTTTCAGGGTTTATTCAATGTTCTTCATATTATCCCAAGCAAAAAGAGACATGTTTCAATTCTTAAAGATGTTAGTGGAATCATTAAACCTCGTAGGATGACTCTACTCTTAGGTCCTCCTGGTTCTGGAAAGACTACTCTCCTTTTAGCCTTATCTGGAAAGCTTGATCCAAGTCTTCAGGTAAATCAGATCTCTCTTTAATATCATCATCATCGTCGTCGTCAAACAATTCATATGTAGCTAAGAAAAGTAAAGTTAATATTTAAAATTATCTAATTTGGATACGGATGTTTAATTCATTCAGCTAACTGGGAGTGTGACTTACAATGGACATGGACTGAATGAGTTTGTACCTCAAAGAACTGCTGCATATATAAGCCAGCACGATGTTCATATTGGAGAAATGACTGTGAGGGAAACCTTGGCTTTCTCAGCAAGGTGCCAAGGAGTTGGATCGCGTTACGGTTAGTCAATTTTTACCAGTTTTCAGTCTAACCACCACCTTATGAATGTTTTCAAAGTCTAGTTTGGGATGTGGCTTAAGCTTGACCTGTTACTATTTTTGGGATCCACAGACATGTTATCTGAGCTATCTAGAAGAGAGAAGGCAGCAAATATCAAGCCTGATCCAGATATTGATGTCTACATGAAGGTATACATAAAGAAGCTATTGTCAATCTTGATATAGTCTTGGATATATTATACTATCTTTGCATATCTAATTGTATTTTGATATTACAGGCAGTTGCAACTGAAGGGCAGGAGTATAGCATTTCAACAGATTATGTACTCAAGGTAATACTCCGATAGCATGATAAATTTTGTACTAGGCTGTATATCAAAATGAGCATTGTCCGAAGTTCGTATTGAATTTAATTTAATATTGCATTTTTTAATGGTTGCTCCCAATGAATATTGTCCTTGCATGCTATAGTGTAGTTATGTTCCATGTTGTATGTTGAATTTTCAAGTAAGCCGAAGGTATTAAGTTTTATATTGTATGAATATGCAGATTTTGGGGTTGGATATATGTGCTGATACCATGGTGGGTGATGAAATGTTGCGTGGTATCTCTGGAGGACAAAGGAAGCGTGTCACTACAGGAGAGCTTTTGGTTGGACCAGCAAATGCTTTGTTCATGGATGAAATTTCTACTGGGCTTGACAGTTCCACAACTTTTCAGATTGTGAGCTCTCTGAGGCAATATGTTCATATTATGAATGGAACTGCAGTTATATCACTGCTCCAGCCAGCTCCTGAGACTTATGATCTTTTTGATGACATTATCTTAATCTCTGATGGACAAGTTGTGTACCATGGCCCCCGTGAATATGTTCTCGACTTTTTTGAAACTATGGGCTTCAAATGTCCTGAAAGGAAAGGTGCTGCTGACTTTCTTCAAGAAGTAACATCCAAAAAGGATCAAGCACAGTACTGGGTGCGCAGAGACCAACCATACAGATTTGTAACTGTTACTCAATTCGCTGAGGCGTTTCAATCATTCCACATTGGTAGGAAACTTGCTGAGGAGCTTTCCGTTCCATTTGACAAGACAAAGAGCCATCCAGCTGCTTTGACCACCAAAGAGTATGGTCTTAACAAAAAGGAGCTCTTAAAGGCTAACTTCTCAAGGGAGTATTTGCTCATGAAAAGGAATTCATTTGTTTACATCTTCAAGCTATGTCAGGTTTGGAGTCTATCTGCCTCTTTTTTCATTTTTTCATTCATTCCCGATTATTATGATTTTGACTTTTCATTCTGTTCTTGATGTTTTGTTTACAGCTTTTCATTATGGCGTTGATTTCAATGACACTGTTTTTTCGGACTGAAATGCATCACGATGATCAGGATGATGCGGGTGTTTACGCTGGTGCTTTATTTTTCACACTTATGACGATTATGTTTAATGGATTGTCTGAGATTTCTATGACCATCGCTAAGCTTCCTGTTTTCTACAAGCAACGAGACCTTCTATTTTATCCCTCATGGTCATATGCTATCCCTGCTTGGATTCTCAAGATTCCCATTACTTTAATGGAAGCTTCTCTTTGGGTGTTTCTTACCTACTACGTTATTGGATTTGATCCAAATGTTGGGAGGTAAAAGAAGTTTCTTTTAGTTTTGAATGACACTTGTACTATCTAGTTTGCATTTGCATCTTACTAATGATGTCAAGCCTTGAACTTTGAGCAGGTTGTTCAAGCAGTTCCTTGTAGTGATTTTCTTGGGTCAGATGGCTTCTGGACTGTTCCGAGCCATCGCAGCACTTGGTAGAAACATGATTGTTGCCAACACATTTGGTTCCTTTGCAATTCTCACATTTCTTGCATTGGGTGGCTTTATTCTCTCAAAAAGTAAGTTAAATTGACTAACACATTATATTTTAACCAAAAATGAAACCTTAGTTAATTGATGCTTATTGAATGTTATTGCTAATGTAACAGAGGATATCAAGAAGTGGTGGATTTGGGGTTACTGGATCTCACCTTTGATGTATGGGCAAAATGCTTTGATGGCCAATGAATTTCTTGGGCACAGTTGGCACAATGTAATTTCTTGAGCTTGCTTGCATCTTTTTAATACACTTCCTTTTTGATTGGGAAATTTACAAGCCTGATTTATTTTATATACTTAACTATAGGCTACTAATGATTTGGGAAAACAATATCTCGGTACCCGCGGGTTCTTCGCACATGCATATTGGTACTGGATAGGCATCGCAGGATTGGCTGTATCTGTGATCCTTTTCAACTTGATGTTTGCTGTGGCTCTCGCTGTACTAGGCCCATTTGATAAGCTTCAAGCAACAATACCTGACGATTCAGAAGATGATTCTTCTAATGATAGGACCGTACAAGAAGTTGAATTACCACGCATGGGTGAGTTTTCTTGATTATATGCATATACCTCATGAAAGCAAACATATGTTAGTCTGTCATATAGTTTAGTATCTGAATATTTTTTCTATTGCCTTTCAGAAAGTTCAGGAAGAGGAAGTTCTGTTACAGAGTCCAGCCATGGAAAGAAGAAAGGAATGGTTCTTCCATTTGAACCACATTCAATCACTTTTGATGATATTGTGTACTCTGTTGATATGCCAGCGGTAAGACTCACACAAAGTGATATATTCGGAATTTGCATATCTAAGTAGACTCATGTTTAGTCGGACAAAAATAGTTTTTCTAACTTAACTCCAATTTCATCTGACAGGAAATGAAGGAACAAGGGGTTTCGGAGGACAGATTAGTACTTTTGAAGGGTGTTAGTGGTGCATTCAGGCCTGGTGTTCTCACGGCTTTGATGGGTGTAAGTGGAGCCGGAAAGACAACTCTGATGGATGTTCTGGCTGGTAGGAAAACAGGTGGATATATTGATGGAGACATCAAGATTTCTGGTTACCCGAAAAAGCAGGAAACATTTGCTAGAATCTCTGGCTACTGTGAACAGAACGATATCCATTCACCTCATGTAACAGTTTATGAGTCCCTGCTTTACTCAGCATGGCTTCGTTTACCTTCAGGAGTTGATTCCAAGACCAGAAAGGTCAGTTAATACTTGCCATTTTAGGTTTCATTTCTCCTAATCTACTTGAGGTTGATTGTTCTGACTTTAAGGACATTACAAATGATTGCAGATGTTTATTGATGAAGTGATGGACCTCGTGGAGCTGAACCCGTTGAGTAACTCCCTGGTTGGTTTGCCTGGCGTGAGTGGTCTCTCAACTGAACAACGCAAGAGACTTACTATTGCAGTCGAGCTAGTGGCTAATCCATCTATAATTTTCATGGATGAGCCTACTTCTGGTTTAGATGCTAGAGCTGCTGCAATTGTTATGAGAACTGTAAGGAACACAGTGGACACAGGAAGAACTGTCGTGTGTACCATCCATCAGCCTAGCATTGACATATTTGAAGCATTTGATGAGGTATGTAGTGAGTGGTGATAACATGTAAATACTAATGACAAATGAAGTTGCCTTTTATAGTTGTTTTCCTCTCTATTATACTTGAATCTGACGTATTATTCATATGCAATTCTAGCTATTCCTTATGAAGCGTGGAGGGCAAGAAATATACGTTGGACCACTTGGTCGTCATTCTGTTCATTTGATCAAGTATTTCGGTAGGATACCACTCTAGTTTAAAAATTACTCTAGTGAATGTCTCTATTTCTTGATTGTATTTTGTTACTAAAGTATTCAAAACATTCTTTGTCCAGAGCCTCGATGGGGTGAGTAAAATCAAAGACGGATATAACCCAGCAACATGGATGTTGGAAGTTACAACTACAGCACAAGAATTTAATTTGGGTGTTGATTTTACCGACTTCTACAAGAATTCAGATCTATATAGGTACACTAGTGCATATGGATATGAATCTATTAACTATAGTCGCTATTTCTATCATGTTTGCAACATGCTTAAACTGTTCTGTATGCATCTTCAGGAGAAACAAACAACTTATACAAGAACTTAGCCAGCCTGCTCCTGGTTCAAATGATCTTCATTTCCCTACACAATTCTCGCAGTCTTTCTTGGTCCAATGCCAGGCCTGTTTATGGAAGCAACGTTGGTCATATTGGCGTAATCCTCCATACACTGCTGTGAGGTTTTTCTTCACCACATTCATAGCCTTGATGTTCGGAACTATGTTTTGGGACCTCGGTAGCAAAACGTAAGTCAAACTATTTTTAATTAAAAAATAATTATACTATCTATCTCTGTTTATTTACCTTCAAGTTCTAATACCGTTTGGTGTCTTGCAGCGCAAGTAGACAAAACCTGTTGAATGCTGTGGGTTCAATGTATACTGCTGTTCTCTTCCTTGGAATACAAAATTCTTCTTCTGTGCAGCCAGTGGTAGCGGTTGAAAGAACTGTATTTTATCGAGAAAAAGCTGCTGGAATGTATTCTGCCTTACCCTATGCAATTTCACAGGTACTATAATTGTTGTTTAATCTCCTGACTCATTTACCGCTTAATTTAGTATGCAAACTAGAAATTCTCGTACTAATACCTCCCTTTTCGTCACAGATTCTGGTAGAGATACCTTATATCTTTGCTCAAACTGTGGTATATGGAGTTATAGTCTACGCCATGATCGGATTTGACTGGACCGCAGAAAAATTCTTTTGGTATCTATTCTTCATGTTCTTCACATTGCTCTACTTTACCTTCTACGGTATGATGGCTGTGGCAGTGACACCAAATCATCACGTTGCTTCTATCGTGGCTGCTGCATTTTATGCAGTTTGGAACCTCTTTTCAGGATTCGTCGTCCCAAGACCTGTAAGTACAAACATTCAGAAAGACAGTTTGAATGAATTTATATTGTACGTATGCTAACTATTGTGTTTTTGTTCAACAGAGCATTCCAGTATGGTGGAGATGGTACTACTGGGCATGTCCAGTTGCATGGACCATCTACGGATTGATTGCATCTCAATTTGGAGATATAACTACTCCTATGAGTAGTGAAGGCAATAAGCAAGTGAAATTTTTCCTTGAAGACTATTTTGGTATCAAACACGACTTCATAGGAGAGTGTGCAATTGTTGTTGCTGGTATTGCTGTTCTCTTTGCATTTATCTTCGCCGTTGCTATCAAATCCTTCAACTTCCAAAAGAGATAGATTTCTACTCTTTCTTCAACAAGAAGGATTCTTTGTATTTTAAATTTTTTTTTCCAATTTTTGATTTACTCGTCGTATAGTCTTAGTTACTTGTATCTATCTTCCTTGCTGTAGTTGATAAGAATCTTATTTCACCTTACTGCTAATTTGCAGCTTATTTTGATAAATGTAAAAGCATATGAATGAGAATACTTTTGTTTTTATGATCACTTCTATTCCTTCTCTTGATAATTGATATTCATTCTTGATGCTGAATCTGCATGCAAGAAGATATGCCTAAACTGTCAATAGTACTTGGTACTTTTTCAATTCAACCTGTAGCATCTGGTTCACCTCCCCTTAGCTTGTATCTACTAGAATTGTCCTTCAACTTGGTTTATGTTTCACAACTTTGCAAATCATCTAGTTGCACCTTTGATAATACTTTTTTCTATAGTGCTTTGGTATTTTAAGTTTGGACTTTTTTCTCATGCAAAAATGTCCCTTATGCACATACATTTCCCTTTTCTTCGTGTTAACAACAATGAAAGTGTTTGTCAGGATCGTCTTCAACTTTTGGGAGGCTCTTTTTAAGAGTCCAGCTGTAACTACCTATGCATGAGTCATATTTAGTGTTTGGTGAAGGGATTATGCATAGAATTGTGGATATCTGATTGTGGAGGGAAATGTGTGTTGTTGGGAGTGATTAACTTAAATTTATAATTAAAAATTATTAAAGTAAATTTATGATATAAAATTAAATAATAAATTTAGATGTAAATTGCATTTTAATCCTAATAAATTTGGGATATTGGACGAATTCCTAAGTGCACTTACGAATTCCTAAATAAGGTGAATTCGTAAGTGCACTTACGAATTCATCTTATTTTCAAAAAATACGGTGAATTCTTAAGTGCACTTATGAATTCACTTTATTTTTTTGAAAATTCTGAATTATTTTGTAAAGCTCACTTACGAATTCACCTTATTTGGGAAATTCGTAAGTGTATTTACGAAATTGGGAGGTATTTTTGATTTTTCTCCAGGAGTGGAGAAGAAATCCACTAGATAGGTAAAAAAAAATTCTTAACAAAGTATGGGTAGTGATAGTTGTATGATCATGAGGGTAGTGATTAGTGATGATAGTAATTATAGGAAGGAGAATTTATGTCTATGAATATATTTTTGATGCTAAGAGAAGCAAAGAACAATTACACTAAAAGCCTAAAATATTCTATAATGAATTTTTCTATTTATTTCATCTATCATAATTATATTAATCAATCACTTATATGTAATATTGACATAAATCAATTAATATTATCTGATCGCAACTTTGTGTGTTTTAAAGAATCTAGACCGCAAGTATACAGTTCTATCGCGTGTAGTTTTAAAGATTATCGAATTTCAAAGGACTAGATGTCGACTTATCGCTATCTTAGGTTATTTCGTAAATCTAAGGCTAATAATGTAATTGATTTGGGGTTAGGGAACCTAACTGATTATAATTTAGTTTAGATTCAAGGGGGAATATTGGTATGTAATAGTCGGACTTCGGGGATTTAGCAACTCATTGACTCAACTCGGATTATTAAAATAGTTTTCAGTAGAAAATATTTGTTTGAAAACCCTCTTCTCACACTCTCGTGTTTATTGATTCAGATCCTACAATTAAACCTAAGTGAGCGCTCTCGCTGTATCAATTAGAGTTCAAAAATAGTTTTTGAAAACAAATAAGACCTAATCAACTTAAAAGTGCTCTCGCTGTATTTTAAGTTGATGCACAATTACTATTGTCCAGTTATTATCTCAAACTCTCGTTTTATTGATCCTAACTTCTATCTGTATTTTACTCTCGTAACAACACAATTAATATTTAAAACAAGTAATTGAAACCAAAAAATTATTCTTTAAAAAGGAACAGATCAAATGGCGTTGCTAAACCCCGTCGGTTATATGACGTTACATACCGCTAAATAAATTTAGCCTAGCATGTTATACGATTCAATTATAGCGCAACAGAAATAAATAACATCAGACAATTTAAAATACCCAAGCATTTCAGATAATTTTGGCATTAATAAATAAAAAATAATTAAATTAAACCTGAAAATAAAATTGCGGAATATTTGGCTAACTTTAGGTGTCTCCCACAGGTCGGTGAGATCTGCCTTTATTGCTCCGAAAAGTAAATGCGAGAAATAAAATAAAAGCACGATTCTAACGTAAGGTTAGAATCATAAAAAGTTTGCAGCAATCTCCGATGTGGAAATTGCTACGAGAAAATAGAATTGAACTAAGAAAGGTAAATGAAACTGATCGGAAAAAGGAAAATAAAAACTGAAATAAAATTCACTAGAAAAATTAACAAAGTGACGGCAAGGTAAAAGGAAAAAGAAAGCGTGTGAAAAAAAATGGGGATTGAGGATCTATTCGTAGACTTTGAGGTGCGTGAGCGTTGAGATTTTTCCTCCTCCGGATTCGCCTCCGCAAAGATCGCTACAGACCGTTGATTGAGTGTGACGGTCGTCACATGGCTTACTTGGTGAGGTTCGCTTCCAAACTCGTCGCGGCCGTTAGGGCACGCGTGGCAAGGTGTAACGGTCGTTACCCTTGTGGGCTTGAGAAGTTGCGCGCGTTGGGCTGGGCCTTGTGCCTTCTTGGTTCTTTATTTTCCAAAGTCTTTTTACTTGTGATGCACCCCTATTTTTCCATACACCCCACAATTGCATAATTGCTCTTCTTTCGTGGATTTTAAGTACGATTTGCTTGACTTTTCTCGACTTTCTTCGCACATGCCTTGTAAATATCAAATTCCTGAAAACATAGAAAATACTAGCATAATACGAATAAAGAGTTTTAATTATTTAAAATGTGGATAAAATTCATGTAAATTGATCCAAATATTCGATACATTTACGGGTTATCACTATCTAGATCCTTCTAAAGGATAGTGACTCACCACCATTAATTATAATGAGCTTATAGAACTTGGGTCTAACTCATCATTACAAATGAATGACAAAAATATTTAAGCAACAAGTTTTCATTTTGATGGTCTTTATTATGGTCATTGGAGTGAGTTGATGGATAATCTTCTTCACGCCAAAGGTCTATAGATGATGGAGAATCTTCTTTGCGCCAAAGTTTTATAGACCATGATTGAAATTTGATCTCGATTATTGATTAGAATCTTGAGTGGACCGAGAAGATTACGTCAACAAGCTTGGATCTGGTGGAGAGGAAAGGGGTGTACTTGCAAGACACTTTGTCGCTCAAGTAAGAAAGATTACAAAGAGATACAAGGAAGTGATTAGGGCTTTTTAGAGTGAACATTGGATAAATGGTCCTCACAAGTGTGAGGGTTTATATAGTGCCCCCGACGCTTGGCCATTGATTTTTATTTTGGGCCTAGATATTAGGTTCCTCAAAAATAGATAATTGTCAAGACTGGGTCAAAATGAGCACCCTTCCCGTAACTAGCCGTTGGTTTGAGAACGACGGAAGCTACGGGCAGTTGCGTTTATGGACGTTTTCTTGGTTGTCTACTCTAAGCGTGTCGAGCAGACCTAGAATAGTTGCCAATGTGAGAAGGTGTGTCGCGCAGGGCGTTGTTGGTCTCGTTGTCCTTGGGATGTGGTCGACTGGGTATGCCCGACAGAAGGACCAGAGTTAGTGGGCCAATCGTTGTTGGCCATGTGGAAGGTAAATGTGGGTGGGCTAATTCTAGCTATTGAGCCAGTCCATAACAAAATTGGTTACCAATAACCTATTGAAGCAACTATGCAAGATTGTTTAGAATTCCATGAAAAGAAAGTATGTAGGAAATCATTGCATGAAGAAGTTAATGGTAAACTCTTTGAAAAGAGAGTTTGAGGTGCTGTAATGAAAAATGAAGAAACTATAACTGAATATTTTGTTAGAGTAATGATTATATCTAGCAAAATGATAAGCAATCGAGAGTTCCTCTTGATGGCTTTTGTAGAATAAAATGAAGCCAAAAGGAATGTCGTGCAGTTCTTGGATTCATGATGCTCAAATCATATGTGTGGGAACATATATTATTAAACATGGTAGAAATATAGAAGTAATTTGTTAAATGTGGAAATAACTCTTGAATGTTAATAACTAGAAATGGCTTTGTCCTATTAGTGTTTAGTGCCACTACTTTTCTCATTCAAAATGTATCATATGTTCTAGAACTTCAAAATAATTTATTGAGTGAGGAGAAGATGCATGAAAGGATCTCACCGTACTCATAAAAAAATGGATGTTCAATATCTATCATCGTAACAAAGGATTAATTGTACACACTAGTATGAGTTCCAATCACATGTTAATTATCTTATATAAAAGCTTCATCATCACTAGTCGCATTGAAGAATGTCTTCGCACTTCCTCCAAACTCATTTATCTTTGGCACCAAAGGTATGGTCATCTAAACCATAAAGTTTAAAGATGTTGTAAACAAAGAAAATGGTGCATTTGTGATTATTTTTTCACCGCCAAACAACACCACGATCCAATTCCTAAGAAGTCTGAATGGCATACCAACAAGGTATAGGAGCTCATACATGCATACATTTGTAGACGAATAAAAATAGTATCAAGTAGCATAAAAATGAATTTATTATGCTTAATTAATGATTATATTCAAAATAGGTGGGTCTATTTTCTTCTTCAATAATCAAAAGCATTTGAATGTTTCAAAATTTTCAAAACTCTAGTGGAAAAGGAAGTAAAGGAATCAATCAAGTGTTTAAAAGCTGGACGTAGGGAAGAGTTTAACCTTCTACAATTCAAATCATTTTGTGAAAAGGAATAAATTAAGAGATATCTTATCATTGCATACACACCACACCAAAATGGAGTACTATAATGCAAAAATAGAACGATGATGAATATGGTGCGCCACATGCTATCTACAAAAGAGTTCTCAAACTGTTTTGGGATGAAGCTTCAAAATGAAGTTTATACCTATTGAATCGATGCAAAAAGCATGATGTGAAGAACATTGCTCCTCAAGAATTTTGGAGTGGAGTTAAGTTCTATGTTCAACACTTTTGATTTTATGGATGCATAGCTCATGTGCATATACCATATGCAAAATGAGATATACCCGATGATACAACTATTTCTTGTATTATGTTAGGTGTTATTGATGAGTCAGAGTTTTACTATTTATTTGATCCCAAAAAAAGAAGGGTCGTGGTTAGTAAGTTTACTTGCTAAAAACGTATAATAATAACCATATATTTGGATGGGTATGTGTGGTGTTTTGGGATTTATGACGTTGTTAGAGAAAGCTCACGAAAAATGGTGAGAAGATCTATATTTGTGAAGCTTATGTGAATTGAATCATCCTCTTAAACATATGGTTGAGGTATTTATAGAAGTCTATTAGACCTGGATTTTTGAACCAAGGGTATGGTTATTTTTTCCTTTATGAGGGTATAAATAATTTTCCCCTTATTCTTTTGGAAAATATGGCCTCCCCTTTGAGTGACCTTCCATTTCGTTAGTGTCTAAGGACACGTTAAATCCCATTTTTCATAAGTGAATGATGGTTGGTTTATCCAATTCCAAAATTAGGTGAGTGATGCTAATAATATGCAAGTGTTAAAACTAATTGGCGTGTGTTATGATTGATGGGCGGCTAAGAATCCCACTTTGGGCGGCATGGTGTATTTGTCTATCCTCATTGAGCTTTGTATTGTCTTCTTTGGCCTTTTTCCTTCCTAACTTGATGAACTTATCTTTGTATAACACCCAATATAATTATACAGGTACACAATCCCTTGAGCACGAGGACTTGTAAAGGATAAAGTGGTTTAGTTAAATCGCCTCATATCTTAATGTTTGGGGTGAGTCCCTCAAACATAGCTTGGGTAGAGTCCCTCAAGCACAACTTAGGGCGAGGCCCTCAAACATTACTTAGGGTGAATCTTTATACGTCAATTAAGTCAAGTCTTTAAATGTATGTTCTGTGGGATCCTCAAACATCATTTGAGTTAAGTGCATGCACAATATTAAATTTGATTAATGATGAGTTTGTTTAGGGAATTCAAACCAACCAGAATTGATTACATATTTTAGAGACGTGGGGAATATTTTACAATTGATTAATGAACTATTGAGAAGATGATGATTACCCCTACAATTATATTTCAAATAATTATAAAAGGGGTCCGGCCCTAACTATCCAGCTTTTCAAATATCTTCTCCAAAACTCTCGTAAACTCCAGCATGGTCTCTAAAGCACAAAGCATATTTGCCTTCCAATTTTTTTAAGTTCAACTCTTAATTATAAGTTGCAGGTAAAATTAGTTTTCTTTTCCTCCCCCTTTTCCCATTTAGTGGCGCTTATTAGGGATTTAGATGAGAGTGGTAGGGTGATGAAGCCTTCAAACAAAAGAGAATTGTTTGAAATGTATTCACGATGTGCGGGCAATATCGAATGGGTGGATGGTTCCATTAACTACATGCTCTTAATTTTAGGTGTATTTGGGAGTTACGAGAGAACTAATAGTTATGCGAGTGATATTGACTCTCTTTCTTCTTTTTTTTACTAGGAAACTCCAATCAAATGATGGTGGTTGCGGATGTTAAATACTCGAATATCGAAGATTTCATGACCTTGGACACTATTAAGGAGAGGGTAGCTTCATTTAGGAGATAAATCAATCTTCTGGCTCTGGTCATGAGGAAGAAACGATTTTGGAGTCATGTGTTGAGGAAGTAAGAGTTAACATGGTCAACCTAGTTGACTCGCCCAATCTTACTTTTACTTGCACCTCATTGTTATTCAAGATTTAGGGGTTCTAGTCCCCTTTATCCTGTTTGAAGTGGAGGTTCTAGCGATTTCTAATGTCGCTCCCTCCCAGATATCTCCCAACGACTAAAGCTTTATTAGGGAGTTTGAAACTATATATGTTGGGGATGGAATTTATCTACACTATAGGAATATTCTTTTTCTTGTACAATACCAAAATTAGTGCCAAAAGTAGTTGTGTGACTTTGAGTTCCCTATATATGGAAAGAAAGAGCTCATAGCCAAGAAGAAGGTTGGGCGTAAAGATCAATAGACAGATAATCTAAAGAGTCACTCTATAACACAATAGGAGAACTGACTTGTTTGTTTTGCGTTTTATCGCAAATGTTGCGGATAGCAATAGTCGCCACCGACTTTTATTTTATCCAATAAAGGAAAGGTGAAAAGAATAGGAAAGACCTTTGATAGATTCTGAGTACGGGGGTAATTATGAAAAGAGAAGGTATTAGCACCCTTTCCATCCGTAGTTATCTACGGGCTCTTAATTGCTTAGGTCATAATAATAATAGTGGCCTCAAATCGCCAATCCACTTACACATACAAGAAGCAAACAAAAATTGAGACAACATGCTGGAATTGAGGAACTGATCATATAACAAGATTGAAACCAATTTTTTTATATACGTCTCGTCATTCAAGAAATACAACACGAAACAAAATCGTTTGAATTAGTTTTTTTTTTTCGCTTTATGAATATATGAGAAAAATATTAATATTGAGTTTAAGTATATTTAAATTAAATCACTTAGAAAGAAACAAATATACGTGGATGTGAACGAATAATGAACAAGAGAAATGATTTTTACAGTGCAGAAAAGTAAAGATCACACATAATTGTTAATCCAGTTCGGTGACAACAACACCTATTTTGGGGGCTACCAAGTCAGTGATCAAATTAATTAAAATAGTATCAATTCGATGCTAAATTTTCACGTTTACAACTTCTCACTTAATCACTACCCTTGCTTAACTTCTACCTAAGACCCGCTTAGGTATGAGATCATTCTCAAATCCCCTCCAATTACAACCAGTGATCAGATCAATTCTATATACTTAGAAAATCTCATAAGTACACACTTCAAAAACACAAAACCATCCACTATTTAAAAGTTTTGGAATGATTGACAGAACTTGCAACAATAAAGATAGTCCTATCACCATGATAATCGAGAGACTCACAATTAAGCATACAAACCCTAATAAACAGACGGTAAATTCTACATGATACTAGTAGAGTAAAAGCCTTCTATTTATGATCTTCAATAACTAGATTTTGGGCTTCACATTATCAACTGGATGACAATCACGCGTTGCAGAATCATCTCCACAAATATAGGACATCAATCATTAATTTACTCAATTATTTTTATAATTAGAAAATAACAAATCTCCATAAAAATAGCTTGAATTTTTTTCAATCTTCAACTTGTACGCCACATAGGATTGCATAATATTCACAAAATATTCTGCACCTGAAATAAATTAACAAATCTAATAATCCAGCTGAACATAACACGATGTTGGATGAACCTTCATAGGACATCGCATTTGACATGTTGTAATCAATTTGATGGAACAGCTTCATTCAACATGTCTAAGATAAGTTAGATTTATCAAACATGATGTCAATACCAAAAACAGAGAATTAACAATCCCCCATTTTAACTTATTTTGGCTAAAAAAACATAGCACATCTTCCACACAAAGTTAGTCGTAACTCAGATTTGAGAAGCACCTCAAACACACAGTAACAAAAGTCATTTCAATGTTTAAACATAAATAAAACACACACACACACACATCATAGCAACAACTAACACATCACACAAGAGAATACCAAATTCTCAACATGTTAGAACATCATGTCTAACAACTCTTCATCACAATCCAGGCCAGAAACCTTGCTGAATTTGTTAAGCACCACATTATTAGTATTTGACGCCATAAAATTCACTAGTGCCCACCTCACTTTCCTTGAATATTTTATTGGTGACTATCGGGAAATTCGTAAGATGGATCTTCACAAGTCATATATTTATGGAGCTACTTATGGAGTGAATCTCTTGTGAAAATTACACCTAAGTAGTAGTGAATTATGAGACTTTGTATTTTTTAGAAAGAGATTTACAACTTTTAGAAAATAGTATTCGGCATTGTCTTGTCAACCTTTGTTGTCTTTATCTGTCCTAATTTTTAGAAAACAATTTATTTAAATCTTTCTCTAAATGATTTTTGTAATTTCACATGGGTTATAATACTCTTGAAAAATGAATATGAGATTCAACATGTACAAATTTTTATTTTTATTGTCATCATGAAAGTTGTTTGAGTTGAGAAGGTGTGTGAATTTTCTATTAAGAAATATATTAGAATAAATAAATAAAAATTAAGTGCATAATTATCTTTGTACCAAAAATAAAACGAAAAGAATACATAATAATATAATATATATTACAATTTAAAAAATATATAATTATTAATTGAAGTTTAAAAAATAACATACTAGTTCTTTTAACATATAATTAAAAATTAGTTTAAAATAAGTAGTATTATATTTTTTTAGAAATTTTGATAAAAGCATATTTATAAAAATATAAAGATAGAATGAGTTTCTTTTAATCTATTAGAAAGCCGAAAAAGTGGTGATGGATTTATAAATGATTTGATTATTATAATTGAAAAACATTAGCAAAAGAGGTAGACACATATTTATGAAGAAGATGCTTTAGGGTAGGGGTATACGGACAGCCATATGTTCTGGTTTATTTGTATCAAATGAAGGCCCATCCGGCCCGGTCCATTATGGGTTTAAAACGAAATGAAGAAAAAGAATGAAAAATATCGCCGTTGCCGGGGATCGAACCCGGGTCACCCGCGTGACAGGCGGGAATACTTACCACTATACTACAACGACTTCTTGTTGTTCTAGTTTTGGTATGTTACTATATAACTATTAGTCATATACACTTATTTCCCTGCTTTCTGTTTACTATGAGATTTGCCTGTGCTTTTCTCTTTTCTGCTCATAGTTTAAATCTATTTACATCTCAA
Organism: Vicia sativa; assembly: GCA_021764765.1. Lineage (NCBI taxonomy): Eukaryota > Viridiplantae > Streptophyta > Magnoliopsida > Fabales > Fabaceae > Vicia > Vicia sativa. Next base: position 240,841,508 of record CM038793.1, read on the forward strand.
TAATCATTTTAAACTATAACTAGACTACTAAATTTAATATCTCACCAAATATCATTTAGAAAGTGTTTTCTTACACATTACTGTTTATTTTTGCATAATATTTATATAATAATCTACTTATAACTTTTACGTTATTTTAAAAGGGTCTAATTTATTTTTCATTATTATATTTTTTTTAAATAATACATGTAACAATTATATTCTATTATATCTTTTTTCTTTAAATTATTCATTTTTTCTATACAATCTATATTTTGCAAATAATTTAAATTAACTTAACTAAATTCATATAACATACTCAAAAAAATAATTTCATACAATATATTCAAAATGATTACAATTGATCTTCAAATGCATATACATATGTACTCGTCAAAAATACAATAAATAAAGTCTATTTGCGAGGGTTGCAAGAGACTCTGTCTATGTGATTTTTGTGAATCTTTGAGACTCTTCTCTAAAAGAATAAGAACTCATCTAGATCTTTAACCAACTTTCTCACAACCTCTTTTCCTTTGGCAAGATTTTTATTGGTAATGACGAGTTTGGACTTCAACTCGCCCAAGGCTTTAGGTATGCTTATTTTTTATTTTGACTTGGTCTCTGTGATGTCAATCAAGCCAGAAAATGTAATTCTTCTTAGAGTTCTTACCGGATAAAACTCGGGAGAATTAGATCGTATATGTCTCTTTCAGAGATAACATCGCCCTTTCTCCATCGGACACGCCATTTCACTCCTTTATATAAACATCAGGTCGTGTTGACGATGAATGTGTTTACTTGTATCTTCTAGAAGCTAAGTTTTATTTTGATTATTTCTATTATTTTAAAATAAAATTAGTAACTATTCTAATAAAGTTCTACCAACCTTAAAACTCCAACTAAAATAATAAAGTACTAAAATAAATAATATAAAGCATCTAAACTCATTTAAAATAAAATAAATTAGAAATAGGGTGTTATAACTCTTCTCACTCAGAATTTTCGTCCTACAAAATTACTCGAAGAAAACATCTCTAGATAAGACTCCCTCATTCGAGCCTCAAAATCACATGTCACGCCGCCCTTAATGGGTCTTTCCCCCATTTGTCTAATTCCCACATGCGGTCTTTTGTTGGATAATGATTAAGGAAAATAAGCATCGACGGTGTTTCACATGCATGTCGCACTCCAAGATATAATCAAGTAGACAGACCTATGACGAATGAACTGACATGCTCTGATATCAACTATGTAACACCCTAAACCCCAACATACGATTTTATAACATAATGCAAACATAAAACTCAAAAAGGGTGGCACATTTTCTCAGCCATACCATCTTTCTCAAAATATAATCTCAGTTGAATTAAATAATTAAAAACATCTTTAATTAATCTCATAAAATAAAACTCAAAATTATTAAGATCATAATTCAATTAAACTCAACAACTCGCAGAAAACGTAATTAAATAAGGATACTGTATGCGTTACACGTTTTGTTTTCAAAATGTTCTTCTAATTTAAATAAGGAAAACAAAATTATTTTACCAAAATATTTTATTATTTATAAAAGAAAGACATAATTTTAAAATAAAAATCGAATTGTTTTAGATCAATAATATATATTTCAATTTTTTATATATTGTCTTAAAATATATTGTATCTTAAATTAAGAATAATTTCAAATATACACAATCATTTATAAATATTAACTAATAACATAATATTTAAAAATATTATTTTAATTGTATAAATAAGTATTAGTAACATAAATAAATATATTTTTCCCGTGTTCAAATACTTATATTATTTAAAATATATTTTTTAATTGTACAAAAAATATAATAAATGTGTGTTCGTATGAATTCAGGTATAGATATTTGTGTGTTCGCATACGAATGCTTTTGTTTTTAAAATATTCTTCTAATTTGGAAAATAAAATTATTTTACAAAAATAATTTATTATTTATAAAAGAAAGATATAATTTTAAAACAAAAAGAAAATTGTTTTACCAAAATTTTTTTAGATCAATAATATATATTTTAATTTTTTATATATTATCTTTAAAAATATTGTATCTTAAATTAAAAATAATTTTAAATATACGCAATCATTTGATTTTATAAATATTTATTAATAACATAGTATTTTAAAATATTATTTTTATAATATAAATAAATATTAATAACCAAAGTAAATATATTTCGCCCGTGTTTAGACTATTATATTATTTAAAATATTTTATTTTTATTTTGTTTAATCATATAAATAATATATAATAACCCGTGAGTTCACATGAATTCAGGTATGAATATCAGTGCGTTCAAACATTTACTGATGTAATACACACGCTTTTATTTTCAAAATATAATAAAAATGTCAATAAGAAAAACAAAATTGTTTTATCAAAATAATTTATTATTTTTAAAAGAAAGACATATTTTTAAAAAAAACAAACCTATTTTACAAAAATTGTTTTACAACAAAAAAAATGTATTACAAATTTCCATATATTATCTTAAATTAAATATAATTTCAAAATAATATTGAAGGGGTCATTTAGTATTTTCTATGTTTGTACCTTTTATCTTGGTCATTAAGTTTACTTTATTAGGGCCTATGTGGCAATTTTCTTCTTGTATAAATAGACTAGTCATAGATGTCATTTATAACAACAACCTTATTTCTTTCTCCTTTGTGTAGCCGTCATTCTGTCATTATTCCTATCATCTTTGATTCTTGTGCCCTAACAAAATGGTATCTAGAGCACATGATTGATTTTGTTTCTAGGTTCGTGATGAATCACGAGTGAAACGTGAGTTTGTGTTGCGTGATTGATTTTGTTTTCTGGGCTCGTGCTGCATCTTTGAACAAAATTGTAACAGAACCACATTTTCTGATTATGTGGGATTGGGAAACACTATCTTAGTGAAGATCTGAGTGTACTGTACAAGGTTGAAGATGAACGGAAATGGCAATATAGTACAAACTTCCGGTTTTGATGGCAAAAACTAGAATAGATGGATGATTCAGATGCGCGTGTTATTTGGAGCTCAAGATGCTCTTGAGCTTGTTACTGATGGGTATATTCCGGTTGCAGTAGATGCAACAGAAGAAGAGAGAGAGAGGCATAGAGAAATAAGAGGAAGAATGCAAATTCAACGACGTCAAAGGAGGCGTGGGACACACTGGTCAGATGTTACGGTGGTGACGCATTAGTGAAGAAGGTAAAGCTTCATTCCTTGAGAAAGCAATATGTGAATCTCAACATGAAGAACAATGAGAAGGTTTTAGAGTATATCTCAAGAGTGATTCTGATCACTAATGAGATGAAGGCTTATGGAGAAACCCTTTCTGAACAAGTAATCATAGATAAGGTATTGAGGTCACTTACTCCTAAATTTTATTATGTTGTTGTAGCAATTGAACACGCTAAAGATCTGGAAACCATGAGAATAGAAGAGCTGCAAAGTAGTCTGAAGGCGCATGAGTTACGTTTGACTGAAAGAACTTTTGAGAGGGAAGTTGAGCAGGCTCTGAAAGCTTATTTTGTCAAGAAGGACCAAAAGCATTCTTGGTCAGAGGCCAAGAACAAGCGTGGTGATAGATTCCAGAAGTCAGAAACCTCAACTTCTGATGAGAAGAAACATCAAAAGGGGAAGGAGAAATCTGACAAGAAGAAAGTTCAATGTTACTGTTGTAAGTAGTTTGGCCATTTTGATAGAGATTGTTGGTCAAACAAAGGAAAGAAATCAGAAGAAGAAAACATAGCCAAAGGAGATTTAGATGATGAACCTGTGTTATTGATGGCTTCTAAGTTTGATGAAAGATGTTTGGCAGATTGGTGGTATATGGACACTAGCTGTTCAAATCACTTGACTAGAAACAAACAATGGCTGATAGATTTTGACTCCAGAAGGAGGACAAAGATCAGATGTGCTGATGATAAGTACCTTAATGCAGAAGGAATGAGAAATGTCAAAGTTTAAGTGAAGAATGGGAAGACCGTTCTGATTTTTGTAAGGATTGCAAGAGGCTCTGCTTGTGTGATTTTTGTCAACCTTTCAGAATCTTCTCTAAAAGAATAAGAACCCATCTAGATCTTTAACCAACTTTCTCACAAGTTTTTTCCCTTTGGAAAGATTTTCATTGGTAATGACAAGTTTGGACTTCAACTCGCCCAAGGCCTGGGCATGGTTTTCACGGGAGATTTTCTCCATCAATAGCCCCCTAAGCATATTATTTTCCATCAAGTTAAAAAACTTGTGAGGACATAACTTATATATTTCCTAGTAGTCAATAGGAAAATCTTCAGGGAAATAGAGGCGAGTGCTAGGGAATTTTATGACATCAAATGTTTGATAAATCCACATCAAGGATCTAGAGGGATAGGGGTCATCCCTAATTGAAGAAGGGTATTCAACATCTTTGTCCTCTTCTAAGACTACAGTAGCATCATCCTTTAGGGTTGAAGAGAAATTCCATCCTTGCTTAGGGTTCTTAAAAAGGCGGGGTTCGCTGGCGGCGTTGCCTTCAACATGCCTCTTTCTTTCTTTTGTGATGAGGATGCACGGGTTACTCTTTAAATTATATGTTCTTTCCTCTTATAGCTCACCCTCTTTCTTATCTATGAGATCATTCCTTTGAACTAGAAGGTTGAACTACATTTACTCTACATAAAGAAAAATAAAAACATAAGTAAGCAGGAGGGTAAATACTCCTAACAAACTGAAGGTCATTATGATCTCAAACTTACCCAAATATTTATCTATCCCGTTCTCTTTTCCTCAATCTAATATAGTCATGGTATGAGAGCTCATGACCATAACTTCGTTCAAGAGGTTAAACACCCCCTCTCAATATGGGTGAGGTAATCAAATTTAAAACTAGTGATGACCACTAGGTTCTCTGTCTAAGTCAGAGGGAAGTGAAGGACGACATTTACCCCAGTGGTGACCATGGAGGTCTCATATCTCCCTTTAAATTTAATGAATATTTTTATAATTGTTAAAGAATGGCTTGAACATTGCTCTTCTATATAGGGAACTCAAGGTCAACCAACCTTCTTTGGCATTAGTCTTGGTACCGTAAAAGGAAAACAACATTCATACGGTGGGGATAAATTCCCGCCCCCGACATATGATTTCAAATGCTCTAATTAAGATCCAGCCATTTGGATATATATGGGAGGGAGCAACGTTGGAAATCTCTATATAGAAAATAAATAAGAAGTATTTACCTTCTATTTTCTTCCTTGTTGAAAAACTTCTTCACTTTTAATGAACAATACTTTGCAAGAAGTAGCCATCACATTATGAGATATTTCTTTACTACAAGAGTTTACAATAGTGTCATACCCCAAAATTTTCCCTCCATCTACTCAAGAGATTTCATACATCTATGCTCAAGGATTCCTCAAGAGTTGATCAGACAAACTCTCTCCTAGACAATCAACCCAAACTAGGGTTTGGTATCTCTCAAGTCAAGATGGATTTCCAACATCTCCAATGGCCTTCATGCCTCCTCATATGCTTCAGAGATTCTCCATGTCAAGTTTCAAGCCTCACAAGTCAAGTTTCCTCAGACAATTGCTCAGATGGTTGAAAATCGGGTGTATTGGACAAAAGTCAACTGTGGTCAACATACAATCAAAACTTCTGATTTTTGGTCAACATCTTCATTTTGAAGTAACATTCATCATTTGATCAAGGGTTGATCATGATTCATCAAGACAACTCAAGATTTGCTCAAAAGTCAAACTTTCTAAATTAGGGTTTCTAGGTGAAAAGTCAATGAACTTTGACCGATCATAACTTTTCATACTTTCTCGAAATTTTCCCACCAAAGCTCATTTTGAAGGAAATTCAATTCTCTACAACTTCATGTCTCACAAGAATGTCCAAAAATGCTTCATTTGAGAGGTATAGCTCAAAACATTACAGGTCATTTTTTCAAAGTCAACAAAAAGTCAACTTTTTGTTTTGAAGATATATTGAGCATGGTAACTCCAATTGAGATGAGACCAAAGACATTGTTTAGAGGACTCTTAGAGCTTTCCAAAAGTCCAAGAACACTCAAAATGTGGAAAATTGAGCAAATTACACCATTCACAAGTTGGGCAATTTTGGAAGAATGCACAAAGAGATACTTCAAAAATCAAATCTTTTGCAAATGGGCCTACTTTTTCTTCATCCTAACTTGTTCCTCATACAATTAGGAATGTCCAAGCCCAATGCCACGAATTTTTGATTTATTTTTCTATTTAATTTGTAATTTATTCATTTAAATGCAAATTAAATCTTAAAATAAATTATAAAATCAAAATTAATTGGAAGATTGATTTTTATTGCTTTCTTGTGATCCAATCAACCCATAAATGCCAGCAATTTCGAAATTAGATCAAATTTGGCAAGATTGGATTGAAATTGGACAAAATTTGAAAAATTTGATTTCATGAGAATATCAAATTTGATTTCCATTGAATATTGATTAATTCTTTCCAAATTCAATCCCAAATCCATCCAGCATATATACTTGATGCATACCTATCAAGAGAAAACGAAAAAATTGGCTCAGAAACCCTAATCCAAACTCAAAAAATCCGTGCACTTGAAGCAACTGGCAACCCTAGTTTTGCTTCGATTCAGCCAATTCCAAGCCTTCCATTGTGTTCCTTGAGGCTCTCAGAATCGATCCAGACCCTCACATTGCTTAAAACCATCAAGAATCAAAGAATCTGAAATCGGTTTGTTCAAGAAAATTTCAAAATCGTATTTCAATTATCATGCATTTTTAACATGTTTTATTGTTGTTTTTGTGATTAGTGAGAAGTTTGCAAGCGATCTGGGCAGGTTAATTGTATTTCCATAGCCTGGAACTCGATATGCCATAGCTAGGGTTCCTGAACACGATTTAGGGTTTCCCTTAAACGGAAAAATTGAACCTCAAGACTGTTACCATTGCATTCGGAATGACGTCTGGAATCGAACCATGGTCTTAGAATTCATTTATATTACTTGTGTATGATTTTTGATTTTGCCAGGGTTGTAGCGTCGAGCCAAGGCCGACGCTGAATTTTCAAAAATTTGAATCGGGGAAGACGAAGCTTGGCGCGTGATCTGGAGCATCAGGGGACGACGCGTGTTTGTAATCCGTTCGTTCCAGTTTCCAAACAGTGATGCGTGCTAGCTCAGATGGCAAAGGCAAGGGGATTCAAAGTTTGAACACAAGGTCTCCAGTTCGAATCCTGGCAAGACCAATGTTCTTTTCTTTTTACAAAACTCAATTATTTTCATATTTTCATATTTATTTAATATTTCCATTCATTTTAATTGTTTTCATGATTTTTATTCTGCATTAAAAAATTACCAAAAACATTTTTTCTTTTTGCATTATTTTCATAAAAATGTTTATTTAATTTAATAAATTTAAAAATATAATTTTTGCATGCATATTTATTTTATTTTTATTTTTGCATTTAAATCATTATTAATTGCATTTTAATTATTAAATCTTTTCCAAAAAATCCCAAAAAATTATTTTAACTTATTTATCTTATTTCCAGCATGTATTAATTTTCTCATATTAAAATTTGCATTTTCCTAACATTTTTCTCTTGTTCGATTCATATTGCATTTTCCGATTTTCTTATTCTTTCACAGGTTGCTCCGATTCGGACGTTTTCTTTTTTATCATTCTATTTTTCCAATAATGTAATTGTTCATGGGTTGTAATAGTTTAATCTAGGGTTTTATTTTCCGCATTTTAAATTATGTATCTGCCCCAAAGCCATGTAATAGCGTAGGTTTATCTTTCCGCACTTTACATTCCGCATTTTACTTTCCGCACCTTTATCAATTGCTAGTAATTAGGCGTGTATGGCAAGATAATAATTGGACATAGGTCACACTAATCTTCAAGATAAAATATCTGAATTTGACACATTTCTTTCACACATGCACCCCTTAGGGTAATTCTCTCTCGATGCCTTTCGAATTCAAAATGGTCATGTCCCTCGAACGTAGAGGTATTCTAGCACCGTTGCCTTCCAAACAAATCATCACAGTCCCTTCGATACAAAGATCATAAGACCCACGATGTCGCCTCCGAATACATGATCTTGACCCTCGATTGTCGCCTACGAAAAATGATGATAGTCCCTTCGAATGTGCTAGGATACTTCCTACAAGTTGCCTTCTATGACCATCCGATGTCCCTTCGAATGTCCCATTTACATCCAATGAATGGAGCTACCTACTAACTAATGGTATGGCTAGCGCTATTCTAAAGGAATGTAGAAGTACAACAAAACGACCAATTCTGAGTGGGTAAATAAGTCTCTTAGTTGCTTGCTCTATCAAATGCTTTTCGCACCTCACACACTTTTTTTTCAAAGTTCAAATACTTTTCAAAACTAAACATTTCCGAACACTTTGTATACACTCCTACATGAGTCATTGCAAAGTCAAAGCGAAATGCCTTTTCAAAACATTTTTGTCAAACACACAAGAAAGCAATTTTAAAAAGTTATCTAAGAGCAACTAAGAGCCCGTAGAATAAACTGCGGATGGAAAGGGGTGCTAATACCTTCCCTTTTCATAACCATTCTCCCGAACTCAGAATCTAACGAAGGTCTTTTTCTGTTACTTTTACCTTCCCTTAATTGGATAAAAATAAAAGTCGGTGGCGACTCTTGCTATCCGCACATTTGGATACAAAAATCCTACAAAGTCAGTTCACCGTGTTACAAATAGAAGCTCACTTTCCTATCTTTGACAAGATTACTTCCCTCATCAAACCTAGACATATAAAACCCTTTCAGATGGTTCTTGAGATAAATAGGGCATTCCAAAAACATTCAAGTCCTTCACATTAGTTGTAGCTTTTTCTTGAGCACGATAGAAATTGCTGATGTCAGAGCTGATGTTCTGGACATTTTGTCCATTCTCATCAAGACCTAATTGAATTACCTCCCAAGGAATAGTATTGAGATACCCTTCATCAAAAATCTAAAAATAAAATCCTACAGAGTTGTAAACAAAAGTCATGCTCTTGATTTTCTTCCATAGATGTAACTTCTATGTCCAATATCTTGAAAAGAACCTGAGTATCTTCTTCTTTATCAACCTTTCTTTTGGTCTATTTTCTCCCAAAGCCCTTAGATGATGTGCCTTTATGAGTGGACTTGAGAATTTCTCAAGTATCTTTGGCCACAATACAAGTGATAATGATTTTGAACAAAAACTTATCCATTCCATTGATTAAGGTATTTTCAACTTCAAAGTTACAAAAAAATAACTTATACTCTTCCCTCCTTCGCACCAGGATTCTGCCAATCCTGACAAGTTTCCAAGTTCTTCTGTACAATAACGTCAAGACTGCTATCATTATGTCCTTCTAAAAGACCAGTAGTACCAGAAATTCTCCCCGAATTTCACCCAATAAATAGACCAGGGTGCATGCTCTGATGTCAATTGAAATTCTTACACTTGTAATGCATGTTAATATTTATAACTCAACATCATAACAGAATGTCAAGACAGATGTTACGACATATGCTCCTGATACAGAACAATAACATCAGAATGTAAACCATATAGAATGATAAATTATAGAATGATAAATAACACACCAGATTGTTAACCTAATTCGGTGCAACATCACCTACTCCGGGGGCTACCAAGCCAGGAAGTAAATTCACTATGATAGTATTAGTTAAAAGCCTAAACACTCCCAGTTTACAACTTCTCGCCTAATCACTACCTTGTTCAACTTCTACCTAGAAATAACCATCTAGATATGAGACCCCGTCTCACTTCCAACACTGCAGTGATACCTATAGTCACAAACCTTGTGACTAGATTCAAAACAACCCAACATTTGCCTTCCAATTTTTCCAAGTTCAACTCTTAATTCCAAGTTGCATGTAAAATTAGTTTACTTCCCCGCCCTTTTCCCTTTTAGTGGATCTTATTAGGGATTTAGATGAGAGTGGTAGGGTGATGGAGCCTTCAAACAAAAGAGAATTGTTTGAAATGTATTCGCGATGCATGGGCAATATCGAATGGGTGGATGGTTCCATTAACTACATGCTCTTAGGTTTAGGTGTATTCGGGAGTTATGATAGAACTAATAGTTATGTGAGTGATATTGACTCTCTTTCTTCTTTTTTTACTAGGAAACTCCAATTAACTTATGGTGGCTACGAATGTTAAATACTCGAATATCGAAGATTTCATGACCTTGGAAACTAGTGAGGAGAGGGTAGCTTCCTTTAGGAGACAAATCAATCTTCTAGCTCTGGTCATGAGGAAGAAACTTTTTTGGAGTCATGTGCTGAGGAAGTAGGAGTTAACATGGTAGACCTAGTTGACTCGCCCAATCCTTACTTTTACTTGCACCTCATTGTTATTCAAGATTTAGGGGTTTTAATCCCCTTTATCCTATTTGAAGTGGAGGTTCTAGCGATTTCTAATGTCTCTCTCTCCCAGATATCTCCCAATGACTAAAGCTTGATTAGGGATTTTGAAACTATATATGTTAGGGGTGGAATTTATCCCCACTATAGGAATATTCTTTTTCTTGTACGATACCAAAATTAGTGCCAAAAGTAGTTGTGTGACTTTGAGTTCCCTATCTATGGAAAGAAAGAGCTTATAGCCAAGAAAAAGGTTGGGCATGAAGAGCAGTAGACAGATAATCTAAAGAGTCACTCAGATGTCGTCGTCATGAAAGAAGGCAAAAGGCATGATGGAGGCATCTCCCCCGGCGAACCTCGACCCTTGAAGATCCAGAATCAAAGAGGGAGTTCCTCTCTAGCCTCAAAGGATGACGCTATTGTAGTGTTGGACGATTCGATAAATTTTTATGAGACTTAGCATGTACAAATTTTTATTTTTATTGTCATAATCAAAGTTGTTTGAGTTGAGAAGGTGTGTGAATTTTCTATTAATAAATATATTTGAATAAATAAAAATTAAGTGCATAATTATCTTTGTACCAAAATTTTTGAGGTGTTTGTCAATTTAACAACTTTGAACCCTTGACTTAGACTTTAAATATCTCTTGAAAAAGGAAGATTTTGAGTTCAATCCTTTTGAAAACATGTAGTATGAAGTGGGATATTGAATTTAAACCTTTGTTTGCATATTTTTGACCATGAAGGAGAGAGATGCAACCCTAGAAAGTCATGTATATGGCCGTGCAAATTTGTACTTAGAAAATTCTCAAAACCCTAATTTTAGTAACTTTTGAATTTTTCTTGATTTATCTTGATGCAATTTGATCAAACCTAAAATTTTCATGGATGATGACTTGAATTATCCTTATTTGACCAAAAATCTTAAAAGTTGAATTTTTTACTTTAACCATCTGTTGACCTTTCCTCAAATGAATCAATTCATATTCAACTATCAATTGGAATGCCTTGAGATAAATTGAGATGATCAGTGATGTACACATGGATGCCTTGAACCACATTTTGAATAATGAAGTACAAATTTGGTCAACAAAGTCAACCTCATGTTGTCTTTTACTAAAACCCTAATTGTGAATCAACTAGATAAAAACTTGTGATCCACTTTAAACAATAAAGCTCTCCCCCTTGATGAGTTGAGGCAACTTCTTTGAGACGCTTTGAAATGAATGATGAACTTAGGCTTGAAGGAGTAATCATAATAAAGATAGTTCAAACTTGATTTTCCTTTAGTACCATGTCTTCCTCTATGAATCAGGAAAACCCAAATCACAAGGAACCTAGACCTCGTAACTATAGAACAAATGATATGCATGAATATGTATGATAATGAAACAAAAACCAATTATAGGTTAGAAACAAGAGGGAAAATTTTGGGATAAAACATCTATCCCTATTCAATCTTATTAAACCTAAATGTTGGAATATCAATGACTTTCAAACATTCAAGGTGGAAGAGGATTGAATACCAAAAGAACTATATAACTTGCACTCTGGGGAGAAAATAAAGGTATTGTTTTGGGTAGTGATTAGTTTTCACTTTTTATTTTTGATAAGTTATTGGTGGATGTACGTTGATGATATCACAAAGGGGTTCCTACAACGAATAGGAAAGAAAATAAAAACTCGACCAGAAAACAAGACTTCTCAAGTAAAAGGCTATAAAAAATTTCTTGCCGAAAAGATAAGAAGATAAATGGAAATAATTCTAATACACATTGGACTTGAAAGAAATTATAATCACATTGGACTTTGACCAAGGAGGACTAGTCACACTAGACATAACTAAGGAATGCCAGTACATGGTGGACTTTAAAAATATGCCAATCACATTGGACTTTGACCAAGGAGAACTAGTCACACTAGACCTAACCAAGGAATACTATTACATGTTGGAATTTGAAAAATACCAATTAAATTAGACTTAACCAAGAAGGACTAACCAGTCCTAACCAAGAAATTCCAGAACACGTTGATCTTTAACATGGGTGAGCTTTTAATTCAAGTTGACTTCACGAAGCTATGAGATTTTATAACGGGCTTATCTCCAACCTTAGCAAGCTTTTAATTTGGTAGAGATTAAAAATCAAAAAGAGGCTTTACACATGATAAAAACCAACCAAGTAGATATTTTAATATCGGGTTGATGTTGAATCGATGAAAACTTCTAAATAGTCTGAGCTTTTAAACTGAACTGGTGACTTAGTAACTAAATCCCCAAACTAAAGCTTTTAACAATTTTATATTCAAACCCAAAGAACCAATTCCTAAATACATTAATTATTCAACCAAGGGAAAAACAAAAGTTCCTTGGTGAATTTAGAATACTACCCTTCCAAAATAACAAATGCCTCACTTGCAAAAAACTTTCTTGAAAGTGTCGCGGCTAAATTTGAGTGAGAGAAAGTAAAGAAACATATTTTAGAGATAGATATTGAGTAGTAAGGTATGATAGCTCATGTTTCTAGATTGTGAAAATATTAGGTAAGAGACCTCTATTTATAGGCTTAAGATTGACACAAAAAAGAAATTTTTGTTTGGCCAGAATTGATGAGCCAAATTGGCATAAAAATAACCGATTAGACAGTTTCAAAAGGCAAGAATACACACACACACACACACACGCACATACACACACACACGCGCGCGCGCACACACACACACACACACACACACACACACACACACACACATATATATATATATATATATATACACATTACCATTCATTAAGATGATGTTCTTAATGTTTATGGCATATTTTTCACTAACCCAGACGATTGGGTGAAGTGCCAATCGATTTGCACGGAAAAAAATTTCCCATAACTTTTCTGACAGCTCCCAAAATATTTGGCATGACTTCAAGACATATTTAGAAATATTTTCTTGAGAAAAATAAGTTAAAAAAGTTTTTATAGTGTGTATGTGATTAATCGTATAACTTTATGAGAAAGCCCTTATGTTTTTACAATATTATTCACACAGAAGCGTCATGGCAAGCTTTCACACACTTGAAGTCTTGTTAGATACTTCAATCTTTAAGACAATTGCTTAAGCTTTACGTTGATATATGACTTGAGTTATATTCTATTTAGATGCCATCATCAGATGATCAAATCTTACTAAACCATATTGATTTCTTGCATCATTAATCACTTTATACTTGAATTTAGTTGATATCATCAAAGACTAGTTGTCATCAAGAAGAGCACGTTCATCTTCAATAGAGCTTCCTTGATTAATAACCTGCAACAAATGGTTTTTCAATAACTTCCGACCCCGACATATGATTTCAAATGCCTGTTATTGAGGTAAAGCGGTAAGCAAAAGTAAGTATTTTGTTTTTATCATCTCCACGGGGATTAATGTGAGGGAAAGAATGGCATTAAATAGTGTCTACATTTCTAAGCTTATTTATGAATTCTTTTAAAAGTGTAAAATGTAGAAAGTAAAACATATGAACAAGTAAATAATGCATTATTTAGAGAGGAGAGAAACTCGTCGGGATTGGATTTCATCTACCCATCAAATACTTAAATCTACCTATTAGTTGTATGCAACCCAAAACACTCATCAATATCATCACGTATCACCCACAACAAAGGTTATGTCTAACGCAAAATTGAGAGAACAACCGTATTGTCTCATCGGTGATATCTCACATAAATAAACAACACAAAAACATTAAGAATCGAAAGCCACTGTGAATATTAGATCTAAATCTATTTATAGAGCTTAGAACCTTATAGATGTTCATCCTAAATCCATATTTGAAGAGTATATTTTTATATCAACTTAAATCCAAACATAAAGAAAGTAAACAAGGATAACATCAATAAAGATTTGTAAAATAGATTTTATACAACACTATGATCAACAAATATACATAAAATCAGAGTAAACTCACAAGCAAAACCCCAACAATAGAAAATACAAAGAGAAGATGATAGATGAATTGACAACTCTCGATGTGTCAAGACGATTGATGCAAATCGAAATCCAGATCATCAAAATGCAACCTTAATTGTTATTTTCTAAGCCTGCCTCTCTATCCAAAGAATGGATATGATGGAGTTGGGAGTAAAAATCCCTAAACCATACCTAAAAATCTATAAACAAATGAATATATAGTGTCTCAAATGTGAAATTGCGCTAAGCGGGTGCATAGGGCGCTTAGTGCAGTAAGGAAAAATGGATTTTACACTCTGGAGTCCGCTCAACGCAAAAAAGTGGGCCTAGCATGCTCAAAAAAACAACTACCGCCTTGACCGTAGCAAAGGGCTTCAACTTGGGCTTAGCCTCCTTGACAACACTTTATTTCAAACTTTGCACAATTGAATCCATGCGTTTTCCTTTGAGTCCAATGCTTCAACCATGCATGAATGCCTACAAAAATGAGATAAAAACAACCAATCGATACAATATTTACACTGAAATACGACTATACATAATATGTACATATTTACATACAAGTTGAGGTTTATTTACGGTATTCCAACAAAATAAGTCAATAAGTTCCACAAAACTATACACAAATATAAATAAAATTTGACACTTATCAAACTCTCCCCAACTTAAAATGTTGTATGTCCTTAAACAAAAGTCTCTTCAATCTAAACAAACAAAAACAACATCCAAGAAATTATGAATAAAAAGGTTTTGAAAAATGAAAACAAATGAATGGTTCAAAAACAAAAGCACAAGTAAAGTAATGCTTACCACTATACTGCAGTGACACCATGAACATGAAATAAATCCTAAAAACAAAACACATGTAAAAAATTATAAGACAATACAAACTTAATCATGAATCACACCCATCACACGTCTTCAAATGGTGAAGAAGAAAAAAAAATAGAATAATGGAATAAACTCAAAACTTAGCTGGCCCAAAATACTAAACCTTAAGAGATGCATAGCTGATTGATGATTCTTCGTAAATCTTAAATCTCTTGGACTAATTGAAAATG
Source organism: Vicia sativa (assembly GCA_021764765.1). Classification (NCBI taxonomy): domain Eukaryota; kingdom Viridiplantae; phylum Streptophyta; class Magnoliopsida; order Fabales; family Fabaceae; genus Vicia; species Vicia sativa. The sequence continues at coordinate 240,856,935 of CM038793.1, forward strand.
CAAACATCTTCTATAGCTTGTAAAAGAACCATTGTGAGTCACCTCAAACCCATAACCATAACACCCCTGACATGAATGCATTTGCTTGCAATATAAAAAAGAAGAGGGTAAAACTTGGGGTGCGACAACCACTAAATATAAAATTTCAAAATACTATTAAAGTTGGGTTGCCTCCTAACAAGCGCTTTTTTACGTCGTTATCTCGACACCTTTATTTATTGGCATTCCTCCATGTTGACTCTTTGCATGGCTAGTTGTCATCAACGACTACTCATAACCAACACTTTAGCAAACGTGAAGGGAAACAAACATATATACAAAAACTTAAACAACTTGATGGAAAACAAGAATATATACAATATAGACAATATAAACAAGTATGAAAAACATGTAAAAAGAAAATATATGCATTATAGACAAGTATGGAAAACATGTACAAATATAGAAAATATGTACAAAACTTAAAAACATAGAAATTGTTGCAATTATTTCAATATCTAAACACCAAACCCCGACAACGGCGCCATTTTGTGTTGCTGTAAAGCGACAAGTAAAAGTAGGTATTTTGTTTTTATCGTCTCCATGAAGATTAGTGCGAGAGAAAGAATGTCGTTCAATATTCTCTATGTTTCTGAGCTTGTTATGAATGATTTTAAAAGTGTAAAATGCGGAAAGTAAAACATATGAACAACTAAATAATGCATTCTTTAGAGAGGAAAGAACTCGTCGGGGTTGGATTTCATCTACCCTTCAAATACTTAAATCTAATGATCAGTTGTACATAACCTAAAACACTCGTTAATATAATCACGTATCACCTATAACATAGGATATGTCTAACATAAAATTTATAGATCAATTGGATTGTCTCATCGGTGATGTCTCATGTAACTAAACAACAAAGAAGCATTATGAATCAATACTCACTATGAATATTAGATCTAACTCCAATTCTAGAGCTTAGAACCTAATAAATGTTCATCCTAAATTTGAATCTAAAGAGTATATATCTATAGAAACTCAAATCCAAATATAAAGCAAGTAAACAAGGATAACATTGATAAAGATTTGTAAATTAGATTTTATATAACACCAGATCAACAAATATACATGAAATCAGAGTAAACTTATAAACAAAACCCAAACAATAGAGAATACATAGAGAAGACGAGAGATGAATTGACAACTCTCGAGGTGTCAAGATGATTGGTGTTGATCCAAATCTGGATCATCAAGATGCAACCTCAATTGTTGTTTTCAAAGTCGGCCTCTCTATCCAAAGAATGGGTCTGGTGGAATTAGGGGTAAAAATCCCCAAAACTATACCTAAAAATCTATGAACAAATGAATATATAGTGTCTCAAAAAGTGAAATCGCGCTAAGCCCATATAGAGGGCACTTAGATCAGGAAAAATGGATTTTACACTCTAGAGCCTACTCAGCGTGAAAAGTGGGCTTGGCACGCTTAGAAAAATAACTACTGCCTTGACCGCAACAGCAGGCTTCAACTTGGGCTTAGCCCACTAACACTTAGCCCCAAATTTGGGGCTTAGTCCGCTTGATAGCACTTTATTTCAAACTTTTCACAATTGAAACCATATTTTTGCCTTTGAGTCTAATGCTTCAACCATGCATGAATACCTATAAAAATGAAATCAATGCAATATGTACACATAAATACGACTATACAACATATTTCATATTTACTTATAAGTTGAGGTTTATTTACGATATTCCAACGAAATAAGTCAATAAGTTCCATAAAAATATACACAAATATAACTGCAATTTAGCACTTATCAACGCCCTAATCAAGCTATAGTCATTAGGAGATATTTGTGAGGGAGAGATGTTGGCAATTTCCAGAACCTCCACTTCAAACAAGGTGAAAAGGATCATAACTCGTAAACCTTGAATAACAAGGAGGTGCAAGTAGAAGCATGTGTAAAATCTTATTTTACAAGTAATACGCTCCAAAAAAACATTTGATTTTGATGATGACAACTATTACGATGACAACCCTAATGACAACTATGATAAGTTAAGCATGAAAGATTAAGTGACTAAAGATGAAAACCTAAGTATTATGTTTTGATGAACTTAACTATCCAATGAGGGAAAATTAAATGTAAATAATCTAAAGCCTCATATTAAGATATCTCACGCAGTGCCAACATAAAAATGTGTATCTAGAAAAAACTTGTAGAAAATGAGTAATCTCCTAATTTAGTAAGTGAGTGAACATATGTAAAGCATAGTGTTTTTTCCTAGTAAAAGAACAAGGATAAAAAACATACACATACACATACACACTAAAACTATTTTCAAAATGATTTACCAAAATAAAATACTTTAAAAACATCTGGAAGTTTTTAAAGCATTTGATTTTCTAATCGGTTAGAGCATATGCCCATTTGATTAGAAATGAACAAACTTAAGAATCAAGCTAGTTTGAACGTTCCTTGATTATGTGCAACAGATCGATATCTTAACCTTTCATTTTGAGAACTTACAAACTTATATTTTCCCCATCTTATCAATTATAAATATGTTATAATCGATTAAAATGCATTGATTGAAAATTCCTTTTTTAGCAAACCTCAAGCCTATAAATAAAGGCTATTTTCTCATTCCAAACCATCCAAAATCATGTATTGACACTTTCATCTCTCACCCACACTCTTTCTCTAAAGTTTATTTAACTTTCTCTCACTAACTGTTTTAGCCAAATTTTGTTAGATTCTTGGTTTTATGATTGGATAAATTTTACTAAAACATGTTTCTTAACTAATACTGAGCAAGATGTCATAACATATTGATCAAACTAAAACAACAGAATGTGAAGGTTTCATTAAAGACAAATGTTTTGATAGATGTTCTGACACGCTGAACCAGAACATCAATACATGTTATTTTAAATCTTGACATATTTGATTTTATTTTGTTATATTTCTTCTAGATATATTACAAATATTTACGCAGGTCAAGAAGATTTAATCTAGAACAAGTGATCTAATCTCCAATTATACATAAGTTTATAAAATTGGATGTTGATAAAATTTAAGAAACTTGGAGATTTGTTCCAAGATTTAAGGAGATTTTTTTTGCATAATTGGTGCAGCCTTAGCTCGTGGATCAAGGAATATTTGAGTGAAGATTTAGAATCTCGTGGAGTATTGAAGAGTATTTAAAGAGAACTCTAGACCTAATGTAATTTAACTTTTCACAATTGTAAAATTAGTGGAAGTCTTAAGTCTTAGATTTTGAGAGTCTCTTGTGTTTTTGTAAGTCACCCATGTATCTTTTGATACAATGAGGTAGTCTAATTGTTACTTAATTATTAATCTAGTTATTGTTCTCACTTTTTAACCTTTTAAGCATAGAGTTGAGTATTGTTCTTGTTTGAAGCTTTTAAGCAAAACTTAGTACTGTTTATTTGAAATGTAATCTTATATGGGATTCTTTTGATTCTAGTCACAAGGTTTGTGACTATAGGTATCACTGCAGTGTTGGAAGTGAGATGGGGTCTCATATCTAGATGGTTATTTCTAGGTAGAAGTTGAACAAGGTAGTGATTAGGCGAGAAGTTGTAAACTGGGAGTGTTTAGGCTTTGAACTAATACTATCATAGTGAATTTACGTCCTGGCTTGGTAGCCCCCGGAGTAGGTGATGTTGCACCAAACTGGGTTAACAATCTGGTGTGTTATTTATCATTCTATATGGTTTACATTCTGATGTTATTGTTCTGTATCAGGAGCATATGTCGTAACATCTGTCTTGACATTCTGTTATGATGTTGAGTTATAAATATTAACATGCATTAGAAGTGTAAGAATTTCAATTGACATCAGAGCATGCACCCTGGTCTATTTATTGGGTGAAATTCGGGGAGAATTTCTGGTACTACTGGTCTTTTAGAAGGACATAATGATAGCATTCTTGACGTTATTGTACAGAAGAACTTGGAAACTTGTCAGGATTGGCAGAATCCTGGTGCGAAGGAGGGAAGAGTATAAGTTATTTTTTTGTAACTTTGAAGTTGAAAATACCTTAATCAATGGAATGGATAAGTTTTTGTTCAAAATCATTATCACTTGTTTTGTGGCCAAAGATACTTGAGAAATTCTCAAGTCCACTCATAAAGGCACATCATCTAAGGGCTTTGGGAGAAAATAGACCAAAAGAAAGGTTGATAAAGAAGAAGATACTCAGGTTCTTTTCAAGATATTGGACATAGAAGTTACATCTATGGAAGAAAATCAAGAGCATGACTTTTGTTTACAACTCTGTAGGATTTTATTTTTAGATTTTTGATGAAGGGTATCTCAATACTATTCCTTGGGAGGTAATTCAATTAGGTCTTGATGAGAATGGACAAAATGTCCAGAACATCAGCTCTGACATCAGCAATTTCTATCGTGCTCAAGAAAAAGCTACAACTAATGTGAAGGACTGGAATGTTTTTGGAATACCCTATTTATCTCAAGAACCATCTGAAAGGGTTTTATATGTCTAGGTTTGATGAGGGAAGTAATCTTGTCAAAGATAGGAAAGTGAGCTTCTATTGTAAACTCTTGTAGTAAAGAAATATCTCATAATGTGATGGCTACTTCTTGCAAAGTATTGTTCATTAAAAGTGAAGAAGTTTTTCAACAAGGAAGAAAATAGAAGGTAAATACTTCTTATTCATTGTCTATATAGAGATTTCCAACGTCGCTCCCTCCCATATATATCCAAATGGCTGGATCTTAATTAGAGCATTTGAAATCATATGTCGGGGGCGGGAATTTATCCCCACTGTATGAATGTTGTTTTCCTTTTACGGTACCAAGACTAATGCCAAAGAAGGTTGGTTGACCTTGAGTGCCCTATATAGAAGAGCAATGTTCAAGCCATTCTTTAACAATTATAAAAATATTCATGAAAGTTAAAGGGAGATATGAGACCTCCATGGTCACCACTGGGGTAAATGTCGTCCTTCACTTCCCTCTGACTTAGACAGAGAACCTAGTGGTCATCACTAGTTTTAAATTTGATTACCTCACCCATATTGAGAGGGGGTGTTTAACCTCTTGAACGAAGTTATGGTCATGATCTCTCATACCATGACTATATTAGATTGAGGAAAAGAGAACGGGATATATAAATATTTGGGTAAGTTTGAGATCATAATGACCTTCAGTTTGTTAGGAGTATTTACCCTCCTTCTTATATATGTTTTTATTTTTCTTTATGTAGAGTAAATGTAGTTCAACCTTCTAGTTCAAAGGAATGATCTCATAGATAAGAAAGAGGGTGAGCTATAAGAGGAAAGAACATGTAATTTAAAGAGTAACCCGTGCATCCTCATCACAAAAGAAAGAAAGAGGCATGTTGAAGGCAACGCCGCCAGCGAACCCCGCCTTTTTAAGAACCATAAGCAAGGATGGAATTTCTCTTCAACCCTAAAGGATGATGCTACTGTAGTCTTAGAAGAGGACAAAGATGTTGAATACCCTTCTTCAATTAGGGATGACCCCTATCCCTCTAGATCCTTGATGTGGATTTATCAAACATTTGATGTCATAAAATTCCCTAGCACTCGGCTCTATTTCCCTGAAGATTTTCCTATTGACTACTAGGAAATATATAAGTTATGTCCTCACAAGTTTTTTAACTTGATGGAAAATAATATGCTTAGGGGGCTATTGATGGAGAAAATCTCCCGTGAAAACCATGCCCAGGCCTTGGGCGAGTTGAAGTCCAAACTTGTCATTACCAATGAAAATCTTTCCAAAGGGAAAAAACTTGTGAGAAAGTTGTTTAAAGATCTAGATGGGTTCTTATTCTTTTAGAGAAGATTCTGAAAGGTTGACAAAAATCACACAAGCAGAGCCTCTTGCAACCCTTACAAAAATCAGAACGGTCTTCCCATTCTTCACTTAAACTTTGACATTTCTCATTCCTTCTGCATTAAGGTACTTATCATCAAGTCGATCTTTGTCCTCCTTCTGGAGTCAAAATCTATCAGCCATTGTTTGTTTCTAGTTAAGTGATTTGAACAGCTAGTGTCCATATACCACCAATCTGCCAAACATCTTTCATCAAACTTAGAAGCCATCAATAACACAGGTTCATCATCTAAATCTCCTTTGGCTATGTTTTCTTCTTCTGATTTCCTTCCTTTGTTTGACCAACAATCTCTATCAAAATGGCCAAACTACTACAACAGTAACATTGAACTTTCTTCTTGTCAGATTTCTCCTTCCCCTTTTGATGTTTCTTCTCATCAGAAGTTGAGGTTTCTGACTTCTGGAATCTATCACCACGCTTGTTCTTGGCTTCTGACCAAGAATGCTTTTGGTCCTTCTTGACAAAATAAGCTTTCAGAGCCTGCTCAACTTCCCTCTCAGAAGTTCTTTCAGTCAAACGTAACTCATGCGCCTTCAGACTACTTTGCAGCTCTTCTATTCTCATGGTTTCCAGATCTTTAGCATGTTCAATTGCTACAACAACATAATAAAATTGAGGAGTAAGTGACCTCAATACCTTATCTATGATTACTTGTTCAGAAAGGGTTTCTCCATAAGCCTTCATCTCATTAGTGATCAGAATCACTCTTGAGATATACTCTAAAACCTTCTCATTGTTCTTCATGTTGAGATTCACATATTGCTTTCTCAAGGAATGAAGCTTTACCTTCTTCACTAATGCGTCACCACCGTAACATCTGACCAGTGTGTCCCACGCCTCCTTTGACGTCGTTGAATTTGCAATCTTCTCAAACCCGTTCGCATCCACACACTGATGGATAAAGAACAACGCCTTCTGATCATTCTTCCTCTTATTTCTCTATGCCTCTCTCTCTTCTTCTGTTGCATCTACTGCAACCGGAATATACCCATCAGTAACAAGCTCAAGAGCATCTTGAGCTCCAAATAACACGCGCATCTGAATCATCCATCTATTCTAGTTTTTGCCATCAAAAACTGGAAGTTCGGTACTCATATTGCCATTTCCGTTCATCTTCAACCTTGTACAGTACACTCAGATCTTCACTAAGATAGTGTTTCCCAATCCCACATAATCAGAAAATGTGGTTCTGTTACAATTTTGTTCAAAGATGCAGCACGAGCCCAGAAAACAAAATCAATCACGCAACACAAACTCACGTTTCACTCGTGATTCATCACGAACCTAGAAACAAAGTCAATCATGTGCTCTAGATACCATTTTGTTAGGGCACAAGAATCAAAGATGATAGGAATAATGACAGAATGACGGCTACACAAAGGAGAAAGAAATAAGGTTGTTGTTATAAATGACATCTATGACTAGTCTATTTATACAAGAAGAAAATTGCCACATAGGCCCTAATAAAGTAAACTTAATGACCAAGATAAAAGGTACAAACATAGAAAATACTAAATGACCCCTTCAATATTATTTTGAAATTATATTTAATTTAAGATAATATATGGAAATTTGTAATACATTTTTTTTGTTGTAAAACAATTTTTGTAAAATAGGTTTGTTTTTTTTAAAAATATGTCTTTCTTTTAAAAATAATAAATTATTTTGATAAAACAATTTTGTTTTTCTTATTGACATTTTTATTATATTTTGAAAATAAAAGCGTGTGTATTACATCAGTAAATGTTTGAACGCACTGATATTCATACCTGAATTCATGTGAACTCACGGGTTATTATATATTATTTATATGATTAAACAAAATAAAAATAAAATATTTTAAATAATATAATAGTCTAAACACGGGCGAAATATATTTACTTTGGTTATTAATATTTATTTATATTATAAAAATAATATTTTAAAATACTATGTTAATAAATATTTATAAAATCAAATGATTGCGTATATTTAAAATTATTTTTAATTTAAGATACAATATTTTTAAAGATAATATATAAAAAATTAAAATATATATTATTGATCTAAAAAAATTTTGGTAAAACAATTTTCTTTTTGTTTTAAAATTATATCTTTCTTTTATAAATAATAAATTATTTTTGTAAAATAATTTTATTTTCCAAATTAGAAGAATATTTTAAAAACAAAAGCATTCGTACCATATCAGTACGTATGCGAACACACAAATATCTATACTTGAATTCATACGAACACACATTTATTATATTTTTTGTACAATTAAAAAATATATTTTAAATAATATAAGTATTTGAACACGGGAAAAATATATTTATTTATGTTACTAATACTTATTTATACAATTAAAATAATATTTTTAAATATTATGTTATTAGTTAATATTTATAAATGATTGTGTATATTTGAAATTATTCTTAATTTAAGATACAATATATTTTAAGACAATATATAAAAAATTGAAATATATATTATTGATCTAAAACAATTCGATTTTTATTTTAAAATTATGTCTTTCTTTTATAAATAATAAAATATTTTGGTAAAATAATTTTGTTTTCCTTATTTAAATTAGAAGAACATTTTGAAAACAAACGTATGCGACATACAGTGTCCTTATTTAATTACGTTTTCTGCGAGTTGTTGAGTTTAATTGAATTATGATCTTAATAATTTTGAGTTTTATTTTATGAGATTAATTAAAGATGTTTTTAATTATTTAATTCAACTGAGATTATATTTTGAGAAAGATGGTATGCTGAGAAAATGTGCCACCCTTTTTGAGTTTTATGTTTGCATTATGTTATAAAATCGTATGTTGGGGTTTAGGGTGTTACATAGTTGATATCAGAGCATGTCAGTTCATTCGTCATAGGTCTGTCTACTTGATTATATCTTGGAGTGCGACATGCATGTGAAACACCGTCGATGCTTATTTTCCTTAATCATTATCCAACAAAAGACCGCATGTGGGAATTAGACAAATGGGGGAAAGACCCATTAAGGGCGGCGTGACATGTGATTTTGAGGCTCGAATGAGGGAGTCTTATCTAGAGATGTTTTCTTCGAGTAATTTTGTAGGACGAAAATTCTGAGTGAGAAGAGTTATAACACCCTATTTCTAATTTATTTTATTTTAAATGAGTTTAGATGCTTTATATTATTTATTTTAGTACTTTATTATTTTAGTTGGAGTTTTAAGGTTGGTAGAACTTTATTAGAATAGTTACTAATTTTATTTTAAAATAATAGAAATAATCAAAATAAAACTTAGCTTCTAGAAGATACAAGTAAACACATTCATCGTCAACACGACTGATGTTTATATAAAGGAGTGAAATGGCGTGTCCGATGGAGAAAGGGCGATGTTATCTCTGAAAGAGACATATACGATCTAATTCTCCCGAGTTTTATCCGGTAAGAACTCTAAGAAGAATTACATTTTCTGGCTTGATTGACATCACAGAGACCAAGTCAAAATAAAAAATAAGCATACCTAAAGCCTTGGGCGAGTTGAAGTCCAAACTCGTCATTACCAATAAAAATCTTGCCAAAGGAAAAGAGGTTGTGAGAAAGTTGGTTAAAGATCTAGATGAGTTCTTATTCTTTTAGAGAAGAGTCTCAAAGATTCACAAAAATCACATAGACAGAGTCTCTTGCAACCCTCGCAAATAGACTTTATTTATTGTATTTTTGACGAGTACATATGTATATGCATTTGAAGATCAATTGTAATCATTTTGAATATATTGTATGAAATTATTTTTTGAGTATGTTATATGAATTTAGTTAAGTTAATTTAAATTATTTGCAAAATATAGATTGTATAGAAAAAATGAATAATTTAAAGAAAAAAGATATAATAGAATATAATTGTTACATGTATTATTTAAAAAAAATATAATAATGAAAAATAAATTAGACCCTTTTAAAATAACGTAAAAGTTATAAGTAGATTATTATATAAATATTATGCAAAAATAAACAGTAATGTGTAAGAAAACACTTTCTAAATGATATTTGGTGAGATATTAAATTTAGTAGTCTAGTTATAGTTTAAAATGATTATTGAGATGTAAATAGATTTAAACTATGAGCAGAAAAAGAGAAAAGCACAGGCAAATCTCATAGTAAACAGAAAGCAGGGAAATAAGTGTATATGACTAATAGTTATATAGTAACATACCAAAACTAGAACAACAAGAAGTCGTTGTAGTATAGTGGTAAGTATTCCCGCCTGTCACGCGGGTGACCCGGGTTCGATCCCCGGCAACGGCGATATTTTTCATTCTTTTTCTTCATTTCGTTTTAAACCCATAATGGACCGGGCCGGATGGGCCTTCATTTGATACAAATAAACCAGAACATATGGCTGTCCGTATACCCCTACCCTAAAGCATCTTCTTCATAAATATGTGTCTACCTCTTTTGCTAATGTTTTTCAATTATAATAATCAAATCATTTATAAATCCATCACCACTTTTTCGGCTTTCTAATAGATTAAAAGAAACTCATTCTATCTTTATATTTTTATAAATATGCTTTTATCAAAATTTCTAAAAAATATAATACTACTTATTTTAAACTAATTTTTAATTATATGTTAAAAGAACTAGTATGTTATTTTTTAAACTTCAATTAATAATTATATATTTTTTAAATTGTAATATATATTATATTATTATGTATTCTTTTCGTTTTATTTTTGGTACAAAGATAATTATGCACTTAATTTTTATTTATTTATTCTAATATATTTCTTAATAGAAAATTCACACACCTTCTCAACTCAAACAACTTTCATGATGACAATAAAAATAAAAATTTGTACATGTTGAATCTCATATTCATTTTTCAAGAGTATTATAACCCATGTGAAATTACAAAAATCATTTAGAGAAAGATTTAAATAAATTGTTTTCTAAAAATTAGGACAGATAAAGACAACAAAGGTTGACAAGACAATGCCGAATACTATTTTCTAAAAGTTGTAAATCTCTTTCTAAAAAATACAAAGTCTCATAATTCACTACTACTTAGGTGTAATTTTCACAAGAGATTCACTCCATAAGTAGCTCCATAAATATATGACTTGTGAAGATCCATCTTACGAATTTCCCGATAGTCACCAATAAAATATTCAAGGAAAGTGAGGTGGGCACTAGTGAATTTTATGGCGTCAAATACTAATAATGTGGTGCTTAACAAATTCAGCAAGGTTTCTGGCCTGGATTGTGATGAAGAGTTGTTAGACATGATGTTCTAACATGTTGAGAATTTGGTATTCTCTTGTGTGATGTGTTAGTTGTTGCTATGATGTGTGTGTGTGTGTGTTTTATTTATGTTTAAACATTGAAATGACTTTTGTTACTGTGTGTTTGAGGTGCTTCTCAAATCTGAGTTACGACTAACTTTGTGTGGAAGATGTGCTATGTTTTTTTAGCCAAAATAAGTTAAAATGGGGGATTGTTAATTCTCTGTTTTTGGTATTGACATCATGTTTGATAAATCTAACTTATCTTAGACATGTTGAATGAAGCTGTTCCATCAAATTGATTACAACATGTCAAATGCGATGTCCTATGAAGGTTCATCCAACATCGTGTTATGTTCAGCTGGATTATTAGATTTGTTAATTTATTTCAGGTGCAGAATATTTTGTGAATATTATGCAATCCTATGTGGCGTACAAGTTGAAGATTGAAAAAAATTCAAGCTATTTTTATGGAGATTTGTTATTTTCTAATTATAAAAATAATTGAGTAAATTAATGATTGATGTCCTATATTTGTGGAGATGATTCTGCAACGCGTGATTGTCATCCAGTTGATAATGTGAAGCCCAAAATCTAGTTATTGAAGATCATAAATAGAAGGCTTTTACTCTACTAGTATCATGTAGAATTTACCGTCTGTTTATTAGGGTTTGTATGCTTAATTGTGAGTCTCTCGATTATCATGGTGATAGGACTATCTTTATTGTTGCAAGTTCTGTCAATCATTCCAAAACTTTTAAATAGTGGATGGTTTTGTGTTTTTGAAGTGTGTACTTATGAGATTTTCTAAGTATATAGAATTGATCTGATCACTGGTTGTAATTGGAGGGGATTTGAGAATGATCTCATACCTAAGCGGGTCTTAGGTAGAAGTTAAGCAAGGGTAGTGATTAAGTGAGAAGTTGTAAACGTGAAAATTTAGCATCGAATTGATACTATTTTAATTAATTTGATCACTGACTTGATAGCCCCCAAAATAGGTGTTGTTGTCGCCGAACTGGATTAACAATCATGTGTGATCTTTACTTTTCTGCACTGTAAAAATCATTTCTCTTGTTTATTATTCGTTCACATCCACGTATATTTGTTTCTTTCTAAGTGATTTAATTTAAATATACTTAAACTCAATATTAATATTTTTCTCATATATTCATAAAGCGAAAAAAAAAAAAAACTAATTCAAACGACTTTGTTTCGTGTTGTATTTCTTGAATGACGAGACGTATATAAAAAAATTGGTTTCAATCTTGTTATATGATCAGTTCCTCAATTCCAGCATGTTGTCTCAATTTTTGTTTGCTTCTTATATGTGTAAGTGGATTGGCGATTTGAGGCCACTATTATTATTATGACCTTTGTATTTGCATTTGCTTTGAATGGCATGGATTAGATTTTGTTGCCTTAGTTAATTGAGATATGCTGTTCCATTTGTGTTATACTAGATGTAGGTACACCACGTAGCCTTGTCTTTTGGTCTCTTATACATTCATAGCTGCTTCAATCACTTGCAATATACTGGTTTTGGGGGGAACCTAGTAGACATATTGCTTCTTCAATTAGGTTCATTTGTTTGTTGTACCACTAATTATGTTTGGTTAAGTACTCTTTTCTGTTTGTATTTATATGACCCTATAATGCAGTTTTAACTTATATAAAAAGAAGTTTGTATCTTAATTATTTTTAAAAGGTATATTGGTTGGTTAATGACTTATTTCTGTCACGATTTATAAAAAGAAAAAATTAATGATTTTATTCTTCTTTAAATATACTTTAAAAAAATTAATATATGTATTATTATTTTTTAAATATATTATTTATTAATACTACAATATTTTATAGCATTTAAAGTATAATTAAGCATATCTATAATTAAATGATATATATATATATATATATATATATATATATATATATATATATATATATATATATATATATATATATATATATATATATATATATATATATATATATATATATATTAAATTATCATTTAATTAAAAATATGGTTTAAAAAATTATTTATATTAATTTAATGATTTGAAAAGATGGCCAATTATTATGGGTTATTTAATACATATAGTTTTATTTTTACATACAAAATATATTTCAGCATCATACATAATAAACAAGAAAACTTGTAATTTTGTTTGGTGGGTAGGGAGTATCGCGAAACTCAGTCGAATTGTCGAAACTAAGAATCTACCTTCAATCAACTGGAGTTTGATTCCAATATCTCACAAATGTCCATCTTGAAATAAATTCTATATCAAAGAACAAACTAGCTTTCATCATGCAGCTTTATCAACTGCATATAGTGTAAGACTTGGCAACATATTGGTGATCATATCAACAATATTGCCATTTATCAAAACTTTCAGCCCTTGGACTTCTTCACGCTCGATTATCTCTCTGACGAAATGCAGCCTCACATTGATGTGTTTGGCTCGCTCACGAGAGACTAAATTCTTTGACAGGTGTATTACACTTTGACTATCACATTTAACAGTTATTTCTTGACCTTAAAGTTCCAACTCCTTAGCAAAAACTTCAAGCCACAATGCTTATTTCATAGCTTCAGTGTGCACAAGTATTCCGCTTCAGTGGTTGATAATGCAACAATCTTTTGAAGTATTTCTTTCAAACTGATTATTGTGCCAAACATAGTGAACACATATTCAAAAAGAGATTTTTTTGGAATCCATACAACCTGCATCATTAGAGTCGACAAATCCTCCGATTGTCGTTTTTCTATCATCACTACAAGCTCCACCATAAATCATGACTTTTTTAGAAAACCATTTTATGTAACGTATAATCCACTTCAATGCTTGCTAGTGCGCCTTTCAAGGATTCTCCATATACTTGCTTACAAGGCTTATTGCATACGCAATGTATGGCCTAGTATAAACTATATCATACATAAAACTACCATGTTAGCATGTGGTATGTTATTCATATATGCTCTTTTGATCTCAGTACTTGGTAACTAGGTCATATTTAGTGTGAATTGAGGATTTGTCGGAGTTACAATAGACTTTGAATTCGACATATCAAACTTGTCAAGAATCTTCTGCTTGTATGTCTCTTGGGATAAGGATAATCTCTACTACTTTCTATCTCTCTAGTCAATCCCAAGAATTCTGGTGACAGTAGAAAGATCCTTCATCTCGAACTCCTGATTGAATTCAACCTTTACCCTCAATACTTCTTTGACATTATCGTTGTCTATGAGGATATCATCCACATATAGCAACAATATCACAAGTGAACTTCCAGGTCAAAATCTGAAGTAAACATAGTGGCCGAACTGAATTAGTGAAATCTGAAGTAAACATTGTCCTTGTCGTTGCCATAACTCTTCAACCTACAAAAACACACTTTCTGGTATGACCTTCCTTCTTATAGTGGTAACACCTAATAGTAGAGCATCACCACCATAAGACTTATGTGGACCTTTACCCTTATTCTTCTCAAATTTACAACCCATCATTCCTATTATAGCCCTTAATAATCTCATAAGCCATCAAGATGTGGTTGTGGATTTGCTGACCCATAATTAACGTAGCCTGATTTGGGCTAATCACACTACCAATAACCTTACCAAGCCTCGTTGTAATAATTCTAGACACAATCTTGTAGAAGGTAGAGCAAACATAAATGGGTCTTAAATCTTTGATTTTGTTAGTAGAATTGGTCTTAGGGATCAAAGAGACAATTGCGCAATTAAAAGCGTTGAACATTTCCCCTTTCTCAAAGAACTCATGAATTGTAGTTATAACATCATGCTTAAAAATATCCTAACTTTATTTGAAGAATTTAGAGCTAAAACCATCCAAACCCGGAGCATACATGTTATCAATACCTGTAAGGCTGGAGAAAATCTCATCTTCACTAACAAGCTTAACAAGACTCTCTCTCTCTCTCTAAGTTCTATTAAGCTAGGGGCCACACCTCATAGCATTCACACCTATACAGTTAATACCATCATCATTCTTACCCATGAGTTTACTATAGAATCCCATAACCTCTTTTTCAAGATCAATCTGAGTAGTAGCATAAATCTCATCATTTTTAATCAGTAAACTCACGTCTCTTTCGGTCTGCTTAGCTTTAACATAGGCATGGAAAAAAGAATTGTTTCCATCACCACTTTTAAGCCAGTTGACTTTAGATCTTTGATTCAAAATGTCTTCCTCAATGTTATTCCAATTTTCCAGCTCTTCAGTGCATTTTTCACTTCAGCAATTTTACAACTATTCATTTTGTCAACACTCGAATCAGATTGGGCTTGAGCAAGATTATTCCTGGCTTGAACAAGATCAGAGAGTTATTTATTATTCTTGTGTACTTATAATCTTGTTTTAAGAGAGAGTAAAGAATAACAATTATAACCAATCCTTGTCGTTCTTCGTGTTCTTTCATCTTTTCTACCCTGATTGTTTCTTGGTCATAAAGAAACAATTTATACTTTGTTTCTAAGGCATCTAATTTTACAACAGCTCTAATATTTCATAATTGTAACTTCAATTTGTTATTCATACCCTCTCAACATTTAACCATGTCACCTATGTTATTCCCCAACATCCGCTTTAACTTTCAATAAGCCGACTCAACCCTAAAATGCAAAAAATAAATAAATCAAACTAACACAAAAAAGAATACAAACTACATATATTATTGGTACATCCCTATTATTCGCAGTGTTACCCAAATTCAACACTCGATTAATCCATGCTCTAAAAAAGTTATGCTTGTGAGGTGTCAACCATTTGTCTTTCACATAATCAATAAATTCACAACAATCTACACATGTTTGCTCAAGTTGTTATAAATTTTGATCATACACAACATCATCACTAGCCCATACAACTTCTATGCATAATGTGTCTATCGCCTTTTGAATGTCATTCACCATATATTGCTTTCATTTTGTACCAAATTTTTTGTTGATGTGAAATCGAAAAAGAGAATTAGTCGTCCTTGGAAACACAACTTCAATTGCTTTTATCAAAGCCAGATCTTTATCAGTCAAAATCACTTACGGACCCAAATCTTTCTTGACAAACAATTGTTTTAGCATATACAACACCCAACAAATGTTCTTTGTCTGCTCATATTCTATATATGCAAATGCAACACAAATGTCAACTCGATTGACGTCATACCAACTATTTCAAACAGAGATTATCTATAAACGATCACTCTTAAAACTATAAATGAACGCTCTTAAAAGAATAACTAAATATTTTAATAGCTCTTTTTAAATAAAAGTAATATATATTGGTTAAATATATTTTTTCGTCTCATATTTTGTACTTGGGATCAAATTTAGTCCCCTAACTTTTAAAAATAACATTTGAGTCCTTCAATTTTTAAAACATATATAATTAGTACTTTCCATCCGAATTTCACTAACGACGTCAATTATTTGTGGACATGCAACCTTTAAATTTTTTAACTGATTTAATGAACGAAAAATCAATCACTAAAACTATTTTTTAAGTATTTGGTTAGTGTTATTCATCTTCATCAATAATCTTAAAAAATTAAAAGTTTTTTAACCCAGAAAATTACCAAATCTAAAATTTGATCTTCTCATATTTTAAACCGAAAAATTCTAAACCCAAAATTTGATCTTCTTAAATTAAAATTTTTTCAAATAATCCCGCCAAACAATAATACTATGTCGGTTCTTATAAAGTTTCAAACTTTTTGTGTTTTGTATCAAAATGTTTATGCTTTTTCTTGTTCATCTTCAACGCCATGGATTAAAATCCAAAGAAGACTCTAAGAAAGTTAATTAACTAACTTAAAAAAAAACCAAGTTCCTTTGCTTTGAAACAAGACTCAAGGTAACTAACTAACTTTATAAAAAATACCAAATTCCTTTGCTTTGAAAATTGATTTTCCATTTAAAATTGATTTTGTGTTTATTTTTCGTAGATGTAGTACGCTCCAAAAATATCAAAGATGAAATCAAGACCTCAATCAACTAAAATCTAAATCAATAAACACTTTGATTTTCATAAAATTACTTCAAATCATTTTTTGATTCTGGAAATTGTTTTGCAATTTTCATAAATCACTTCAAATTGTTTTTTGATTTTAGAAATTTTACTCTCATTTTTGCTAGAAACTTCACATATAGTGGACGACACACTTCACATATAGTGGACGACACACGTATACGTATAGTAGGATACTCTTATATTATTTTCCAACTCTCACATAGGGATGACAACAGGTAGATTTGGGTACGAGTTTTACAGTATTCAAACCCACACCCGATATCACTATCCAAATCTAAATCTAAAAACTATTCACAAAATAACACCCACGCTCACATCCGTTGGGTTCGAATTTTTCCACCCAAACCTGAAACCCGCAGCAAAACACATAAAATACAAAAACATTAGAATTTTCCATAAATTTTACTACAATTTTCTAACATCAACATTACAATTTTCCATAAATTTTCCTACAACTTTCCAACATCAACATTACAATTTTTCATCAAAACATTGAATTTTCCTAAATTTTTACTTATTGATATATATATATATATATATATATATATATATATATATATATATATATATATATATATATATATATATATATATATATATATATATATATATATATATATAATTTAAAGTCTAAATGGATTTGGTTTCGAATTTCAAGTGTGAGTTCGAGTGAACCCAAACCCACGCCCGAACTCAAATCCAATCAACTCGAGTTTCACATGACTTGGGTTTTTGGATGCAGGTAGGCCCCACAAATTTGAGTCTGTTGCCCTTCCTACTCTCATAGCTTTAACAAATTCAAACTCTAATTTGATACTCTAATTATGTTTTCTTAGTTTTTTTTTTCACCAACAAATGCAAGTTTACTTTTTTTTTTCATACTATGTTTGAATATTTTGAATTGAAGTCCTTCACTTGAAAGACAAATCTACGATCGCTCTCATTTTTATATTTTGTGGATTTTTTAATCCACTCCATGTCCTTCTTAGTCATTCCTACGAAATTCCATTATTATTCTCGAAAAATTGAAAATAAATTTTCAGTAAACACCATATTCAATGAAATTCAGGTTGAAAAGGGTTGAGTGTGAATCAGAAGTATATTTCTGATTTTAAACTCTATGTAATATTTTAATAAAGTTTGTATGTGAAGGGTTGGGTGTGAATCAGAAATATATTTTTCATTTTCACTTAAATATTTTAAAATATGGTATTTACCAAAAGTATATTTTCGATTTTTAAAGATATTTTTGAATTTTCAAGGACTACGCTCCGTTCTTATAGAGAGGGATCAAGAAATCCACTATATTTTTTGTTTCTTCAATATCATGCAATTTATTATTTTTTAGAAGAGGTTTTATTCGGTAACAATAGCATTTTTACATTCAATGTATAGAAATAGAAATGGGGGAAATTAATTTTGACTACAACCTAGAGGTTGCATATGCCTTGCTGTTAGATTAACCTTAGTCAAAATCTAGAAAAAAATTAAAAGAATTAGACGAATTTTTCCATTGCTAAATCTATCATAAAATTAGTTGGAGTCACGTGACATTTTAATAGTCTTGTGAATTGGTTTTGATTAACATAATAAACAAAAATGATTAATATGATAGTTTTGAAAAGTTGAGAAATTAAAATAAATTTTTTAAAAATTAAGAGATAAAAATGGACCTCAAATACATAATAAGAAAGAAAAAAAATGAAAAATCATTTTAAAAACATTGTTATTTTGTCAATTTTTTTGTTACAAAAAAATACCGAAATTTAAAGAATGAGAACCACTGTAAAACAAAACAGAAAATAAGATTTCAAAGTATCTTTATTTATAAATTCTAGATGAAGTCATCTAACAAAATGACATAAAATTTTGAAGAAGAATGTCATGTTTAACTAGAGTCTCTCCAAAAAATTTCATTTTGCAAAATTTTAGAATGTCATGGTCAAATCAGCACATTATTAGAATGTCATGGTCAAAATTATTACCATTCTTCTTCAAATGACATAAAACTAGTTTAGAAATTCAAAGAATCAAATTATTACTTTTATTATTAATAATATCTAAACTAGAGATATTAAACTTTAATAATTATAGTTTCAAGTGCTTTTTAAAACGTTTAAAAATGCTATTAAAAGTCAAATCTAGCCTATTGTAATAAAAACACGACAATATTTAAACCACATGAACCATATCATAAAGTGATGGAAGCTAAAGGTTATCACATACACTTAATTGAGAAAAAACAATGCAACGATAAAAAGATATGAGTGATGGAAGTATAGAAAAGGCCAGTAATGACGTTGCTTCCAATTATGAACCGCGGCATTGAAAACGATGTAAATAATTTTGGAGTTTATACCCTTTTTCTTTGGAATTAAAGTATAGACAGTCCCACAAAGGTTACACATTAATTAAATTTTAACAAATTAATCAACAATATATACACACTGATTAATCAATGATCCGAAGTTATAGTGATCATTCAAAATTTGAAAAGTCATTAATTAATTGACATATTGATGGAAAACCCAATAATTTATTAATAATTATTTTTGTTATCTTTTAAGAGGAATCCTTCTTTTCATTGGCACTCATGGATATGCTGCTATCTTGATAATAGACTTGTTGCTCGTGTGGTGGGATCATAATTTGGATCCTAACAATCATTTGAAAAAGTGTGAATTGATGATAGCATTCGGCTTAATGATTCAATTAGTGTAAGTAAAACATCTTATTCACAAAATCCCAATACAAATCCATCTAGCTAACTCTTGAGATCTTTGTAATTCGTGTGATTGAGATTGATATGGATATCAAGAAAGATAGAGAAGTTTGCGATTCTAATATTTGATTAAAACACTTAAGCATAATCAACCTTGATTAATTCAATGCATTATGTAGGAACAAAATTAGTCATTTTCAATAAGTAATTTAGAGATTAGTTTCCTTAACATTTTCTTTTCAATGGCGTCACCAATTATTTGTTCAAAGTTGGGAATTACTAGTTGTCTTTTACTTTGAGGCAGGCACTTCAATCATTTCCAAGATGGAGTCATTTAAACCTCCCTTATGATTCTTTAATCATAACATAGCAACAAATAACTTTTGATTTCTTTCTTTCTTTCAAAGTTTCAAGTTTAGTATCTTTTCTAGTAGATACTCCTTTGTTTTCAAATATTCTTCAAATTAAATAAAATTATATATTAAATCAATAGTCTGTTTTAAACAATTTAAAAACGATATTTTAATTTAAAAATTATATTTATAATGAAAAATATATAATATTAAAAAACAATCCTTTATTTAAAATGTAAACAACATAAAAAAATTATTTATTCAAGTGTGTCATTTTTATTCTCATTCACGACCATAAATTTTATTTAGGACGTTACTTATAAATTCTTCCTCATAAAAAAAATTTCACATCAATTTTCTTTGACTTTCTTGATGTTACTGAATAGTAAAAAAAAATGTTTTTCAACATTTTGTTGTTGAATAGTTAAAATCTCACTTATTATATATTTAAGAATCTTGAAATTCAAGTTGTATGTTTGTTTTAATCTAATCTCCTTTTATTTTTTATCAAGACTTTAATTGTTAGGTTTCATATTCTCTTGATTTTTTAATGGCAAAATAATATAATTAAAAGGGTGAAAATCACTAAAGTACATAAATAATAGTCACAAAACACGAGAAATATCTAATGGACTATCTAGTAAACAAATCAAATTGAACAAAAGAACATCATTCAAAAAAATTATCCTACAAGAAGAAGGTGGCCCTATAAATAAAGGTCCAAGCAATTAAAAATCAACCTCGATCGTTAGAAACTAGCTAGATCTCATACAATCAAATCCATCATTAAAAGATCAGAATCCATCAAGAGAGCATCAAAATCACAAGCCAATACATACCTCAAAATCAAGACAAATACCCAATCTACTATTGATGCAAATAGAGGATATGGTTATGAAGTTAGTTAGAGAAAGTGCAAGAGTTCACCTCTAATCACCCTAGAAATCAATTATAGTCCGAAAAATATGGTTCTCCTCCCCTTTTTTTTTAATGTTTTTGTAACTCCCTTAAAGATCACACAATTATGAGCATTTTCAAATTAATCATACTACAACGTATCAAATCCTAAGAAAATCATCCTTATACTTATGTTTACCCTCCAAATAAAAAATACCAAAAACCTCAAGTTCTTTAGGAATAACTTCTTCTCACCTCAACCACTAAAATATCATTTACTACAGAGACAATGATAGTTCAAAAGTAACAATAAGGTGAGGAATTGACTCAACTAAGTCCCCACACAAGGACAAGAGATTGGAGTAGGATCAATAATCACCCCTATTAAGTTCTTTCTAGAAGGGAATATGTCTTGCAAAAGTTGTCAGGAGAAGACCAATACCTTAGAAGGAGCCCAAGTAGTTTAAATAAAGGGAAAAAACAAAGTCTCAATGGGAGAAAAAAAACTGAAGTTGAGATAGAATAAACCCTGTAAATATGGTAAGCAGACGCAACTTAGAAATCACAGTCTCTAGAATGCTTCCAAATTTACTTATTTATTATATCCAGGAAAAGAGCGACGTCTCGAAATCACTATCTCCACTTCACCAAAATGGCTAAATTAACCAATCAGAGGTCCCTGAATTCTAACTCTCCCTCCCACTCTTTGGCTTACAAACACCATCTCACGTAATCATGGATGTCTTTGAAGCTCCTTTCACCCCTCCTAAAAAAAATTATTTGTAGCCTAACAAGCTTCTTCCAAAATCTTTAAAAGAATCTTTAAAAAGACCAAAAAGAAGATAAGAATATCAATAAGTACAAAATTAAGGATAACCACCATGTCACCTAAATTAACATATATATGTTTCCAAGAATGAAGTCTCTTGTTCAACAAATTGAATAAAGAGTCTCAAGTATAATCAAGCTAAGGATTCTCGATTAATATTTTATTGCCGACTAAGTATTGTTCCACCAAGAATAGAATTCAATAAATGTAATTCTTTGCAGAAATTCCTTTACCACTCGAGCCTAAGTGTTTGATTTATTTTTTAGTCTTTTGATAAATCAAGATATATTACTTTAAGGCCTAGTAAAGGCCTAAGAATTAACAATATTCAATGCCTTTAATTCAATATTATTTTGTTTATTTTTGTAGATACATGATTTTAATCCATTCTCTATTACAAATTTGAAGTTTTTGAAGAAAACGTATTAAAGAACAACATTTCATGACTCAAACTTTTTTAAAAACTGTAAGTATATAAGTCAATTTGACATGCAATATGCTAGGTGCAAGTGTGAGTGGTTAAAGTCTCACATTATCTATGAACGAGTGAAATGTTAGATTTATAATAGAGATGATCTATTTATCTAACACCTTAAGGTTTTGGATTGAGATGTGGTGTCTCCCTCTCTTATGGTCCTAGAGCATTAGTTCTCATTGGTGCTCCTGACTCTTCCGAACTCTCCAACAGTGATATCAGAGTCGTGGTTCGACTTGGTTGGGGAGCGAGAGCTGGATCCGGTGTTGGATCCTATTATAGGATGTGGAGATTCACACTTGTGGTGGAAAATATTGGATACAAGTGTGAGTGATTAAATAAATGAGTGGTGAAAATATTGGGTGCAACTATAAATAGTTAAACGAATGAATAGAATATTGAATTTATAAGAGAGATGATTCATTTACCTATTAGTTCTCGTGCTCCTTATTCTTCCAGACTCCCCCAACACAATATTCATTTAAAAATTGTTTCAAATTTTAGATACTTAATTTTTAGAAGATGCTGTTGATGCAAGTATAAGTTAAAAAAATTCTGTTAAAAAAAGTATAAAGTTAAATTTTTAAAAAATATAATTGTGATTTATCAGTTACATATGAGATTGAATAAAAAATTTGAAAAGGACAAATGAAATGGTTGATTTCATAATTCAATCAAGAAATTAATTGAAAAAAAAGGAAAGTTTTTAGGTATGGCAGGGAAAGAGAAAACCCCAAACAAACAACAAACAAAACAGACATAGGGACAAGAGCATATGCAATGCAATTTCAACATTAATTAATTAACAAGTTGAAATCAATAACTATGATACTATAAGCTGTGGAACCTGCAACAACGTGGGTTGCAGAGAACATTATGTTCAGACCTCAGACTATTATTTCTTCACCTTAATCATTTACAAATATACATTCCCCACTTTCGTTTCATATTTCAAAATTTGGATTTGCCGACATATATTGTTTAAGTATTCTAGGTGAATTGTAAAATATTAAACATTTTAAATTTTAGTATATTGTATTTGATGTGCTATGTGATTTGTTCTTCGTAAAATATATTTCTTTTAAAAATACTTTATGTAAATTGATATAATATTCGTTTTTAGTACTTGAGAATATTATTAATATTAAAAAATTAAAATGAAATATTTTACATATTATATAGATTAATTTTAACATAAATAATTTTCCAAAGATTAAAACAAAACAATTTTTCGCGAGGATCAAAACTATTTTTCTTTTCCAAAAATTTAAATAATAAATAATAAATTTAAAGAGATTAATTAAACATTTAATTATTAAACAATATTAATTTAAAATACTATATTTAAAGTTCAAGATTTAGTGTTTTAAATATTATATTAAGTTTTTTGATATCACGTTGAGTTGAGTTATTTGTCATTTCATACGTCTTATATACACTGTTAAATTTTTTTTGTTAACAAATTAATTCAAAAAATTAATTTAACAAATAAACATATTTTATAAGATTAAAAGTAACAAAAGGTAATTATAAAATTAATAGGTTAATAATTATATTAAAGGGCTCAAAGTTTCAATTAAAAGTGTTAGTTGAATTAAATAGATATAATGTTTAATTTTTAATAGCATAATTTTTATTAAAAATTAGTTAATTTATGTTTGCATAATTTAAAATTAAAAGGAACAAAATGAATGGAATATAATAGAACGAAATAGAACATAAATTATATTTTATTATTTGAATATTTTATGATGGAGTGGAACTTATATTTTATTTCACTATTTAAAAATTGAACCGAACATAAAATATTGTAATCTTTTTACTTTATTTTTCTCATTTACTTTGAAAGTATTAATGTAAATAAATAATTTTTTTTGTAAGTAAATTGAATTAATAAAAAAGAACTAAGCGTTCTCCAACCTATTTATCAAATAGAATGGAACACCGAATCGATAAGAAAAAAATCAACCAACTATATTAAATTAAGAGAGATAAAGCAAATGATCTTTAAAAGATAAATTTATAATTATATTACTAATATATTGAATACACCTTAATTTGAGTAGAACGAAAAATAAACTGAAATAGTAATATTAAATATAATAAATTTCATTACATTTCTTTCAATTTCATTATTTTTTATATAACAAAATAACAGAACAACAGAACATTAACACCATTCTATTTCATTTCATTTTTCTATCTTTCCATTAATATATATATATAATTTTCATAAGATCTACACCCCCCATTGATTAAGGAGACATGTACAAACGTGGCTGGTTGGAATTCGTTCTCTAGTGATTCTGTAAGAATCTGATAGTGCATGTCCTTTACTTTTTTATAATAGATATGGATAGATTCTGCTTCAGCTTGATTCATTTCTATATACAAAACTAAAAAACAAAACACAGAAGAGCCTCATACATATACATATATAGATTAATTTGGACGGCTTATGTCTTATGTCTATCTTTTGTTCCAGCTCTTAGTCTGACACTCTAAAATCTCATTTGACTCGGTTAAACATGCATGGTTCATGGTTTGACTATGAATCAGTTATGTTTGGTTTTGAAATTAAACTTTTGTGATGTGCACAGTCAAATTTTAATTTTGTATTATGTGCAACTGTTTTATTTATACTATTTTAACAAAAAAATGTTATACATACACACCAATTCTACTCACTCAACACATCATACTTATATGGTAAAAAGTATATTTTAAATAAAAAATATATAATTTTGAACAATAATATATTATTATACTAACATTTTTTAATTAAAAAAATTAATTAATTATTTATGTTTTAATAATAAAAAAATGATTAATAAAATATAAAAAATTAATTAATAAAATGATAAAGTTGGTTAATAAACGCTCAAATATTAAAGTTTAGTAATAAAATAAAGTTGGTTAATATAAAATAAAAAATTGATTAATAAACTATTGAAGTTGGTTAATAAATATTCAAATATCAAAAATAATTTTTCTTAGTAAAATAAAGTTAATTAATGAAGTGTAAAATATTGGTTAATGAAGTTATGATGATGGTTAATATAGAGTAAAAAGTTGATTAATAAAGTATTGAAGTTGGTTAACAGATATAGATATCAAAAATAATATTTAGTAGTTGATTTTTTAAAAGAGTGTAAAATATTGGTTAATGAAATTATGTAGTTGATTATTTAAAATTTTTTTATTTATTATTATAATAATATTTTACCCGTATATGTTACTGTTCATAAATATATATTTTATTTTAAAAATACTATTCATTATATAAATACAGTTAATAGTGTTGGGTGTATGTATGGTGTAGGATTTAAGTGTAAGAATCAGTGTTTAAAAAATTGGACCGGACAATAAATCAGTGAGGATATTGGGTCACTGATTTATTGGTTGAATCACTTAGTAATTGGTCGGACCGCACGACTAAATCAGATTAAACTGAATAACTCGATTTAATAGACCAGTCATTATAAAAACTATATAAGTATAAAACATGTCAAACCGGATGATCCAATTTCTATAAAATATTAGTAGCGCTTATATTTTTAAAAATTTCTTATAAAAAAATTCACAAGTTTATAATTTAAATTCAAATTTTAAACATAGGTATCACATATAACAAAATAACAATGTTGCTAATCCGGTTCGATTTTGACCAATAAAAAATTATGTCTATAAAATTGAAATAAAATCGCTTCTATCGTGAAAAACCAAAATAATTATAAAATTGAGACCAAATATGATGAATCCAATGTTCAAAAAATCAAAGATAATTTTTTTCCATGTTTTACTTTCTTTTATTTCTTTGTTTAAATCTAAAAACTTAAATATAACAAACGTTTAAAATTGTATAGATGAAAAATAATGAATACAATTGACAAATAGAAAAAAATAGAAATAATGTTTATTAGTATGGTATTTATTTGAGAATTTTATTTTACAAATTATGATATAAATTAATTTTATGGTTAATACCTATTTTCACCCCTGACATATGGGGTGTATTTGAAAAACCCCCCTGCCAAAAAAAAAGTTTCAATTGTTACCTTGACAAATTTTAAAAGTTTCAGTTTTTACCTTGAGGATGCCACATCACCTAAAAGGCTGATGTGGCTTATATTTTTGTTACATTTGTAAGTTTTTGTTATGCCATGTCAGACAATTCCAATTAAAATGTCCAGAATGCCCTTTTCTATATTTTTCTTAAAATTCCAAATTATTTGGCAAATGCTATGTTTCAATTCAGACCCTCAAAATTAGGGTTCTTCATCCTTGCAAAGTGGTCACAGCTTCATCTCAAGGAAATGGGAGCCCAGTAAAGTGCAGTACAGGAAAGAGGGTCCTCAACTGAATAGCAACAGATACCCCCCTAGCTGTACCCAGCTGCCTTCCACCCTCTCATCACCCTACCTTTTCTCTCTTACTTCACCCAAAACACACACTCTTCGTTAAGAAACTCTTCTTCACCGTGTTTCTGCAAAATCAAACTCAACAACTTCCATCTCCAATCCGCTCTTGTTCCTTTCATCCCTCACGAAAATCACTCCCCTGACTCACACTCACAGATTCAACCTATCGCTGCATCTTTCCACTTGAGTAAACCCGATCTCGATAAACTCGCTGAAAAATCCATCTTCGTTAAGAAACTCTGCCTCAAAATCTCGATCTACACTGGCCGGAGTGGGACCACATGTGGTGTTAACTCCGGGAGACTCCTCGGTAAAGTCTCCGTTCCGTTGAATCTCACCGGAGCTGTAACGAAAGCAACCGTGTTTCACAATCGATGGATTACAGTCGGAAAGGATGCGAAAGGCGCTTCTGCACAGTTTCATCTGAATGTTAAAGCGGAGCCGGATCCTAGATTTGTTTTCCGGTTCGACGGTGAACCGGGAGTGTAGTCCGCAAGTTTTTCAGATCCAAGGCAACATTTCGCAACCGGTATTCACTTGCAAGTTCAGTTTCAGAAACAACAGATGCTGATGAAAGTGACATGGATGACAAACCTTCCAAGCCAAGTATGAGAAGTTCAGATCAGAGCTGCTTAACAAAGACTTGCAAGGATGAAGAACCCTAATCGTAGGGTCTGAATTGAAACATGGCTCTGCAAAATAATTTTGGTTTTTAAGATAAATGGAGCTAAGGGCATTCTGGTCATTTTAATGGCAATTATGGTTCAACCACGCCTGAAGCCTGGATGACCAATCGGTTCCAAAGATAAAAATCCTCGAACAAGAAAGGGAGCTAAGAATAAATATGGCCTAAGTGAGGATATAGAAAATCTAAAAGAATCTCCAGACATAATAAACATTTCATCTCAAGAAGAGATTGATCAGGTACCTAGAACTCATGAAAATAAAGAGATTTCGATAAATCATGTCCAAAATGGAATACAATAAAACCGACACGAAGTCGACATTGATGATATTGTTTCGTACAATATAGAGCTAAATGTGATAAATGACAAAGAGTATCATGAACCAACGTCTATTAAAAATTGTAGACAAAATGAGAATTGGCCAAAATGGAAAGAAGCAATTGAAGCAGAATTAAATCGATTATACAAAAAGACAAGTTTCTGGACTTGTAGTCCGAACACCTCAAGGTGTGAAGCCAGTTGGTTACAAGTGGGATTTCATGCGAAAGCCAAATGAAAATAATGAAATTGTGAGATACAAAGATCGACTTGCCACTCAAAGATTTTCGCAAAGACTTGGAATTGATTTTGATGAGACATACTCACCTGTAATGGATGCAAGCACTTTTCGATATTTAATAAGCCTTGTAGCACATGAAGGGCTTAATTTCCACATGATGAGTGTTGTAACAGCTTATCTGTATGGTTCACTTGATAGTGAAATTTACATGAAACTCCCTGAAGGGTTCAATGTACCAAATGCACATAATTCCAATTATCGAGAAAACTACTCCATAAAATTGAACAAATCTCTCTATGGGCGGAAACAATCTGGACGCATGTGGTATAACCGTCTTATTAAATATTTGCTTAGAGAGAGATATACAAATAACTCCATTTGTCCTTGTATTTTTATAAAAATATTAGGAAAACTATGTCCTTGTATTGAAAACTATTTCTTCTCATGGTAATTAGTTTTCAATACACACAAACCAATTGTTGATGATGAAGATATCTTCTTCTATTCCCTTGGTTCGAGCCAAACTAAGTGTGTCAATCTCTTCGAACAAACCTCTAGTTATCTCTACTTGATTGCACAAACTCTTTGTTCTACAAATCTTTCACTCGACTTATTTCGATTATTTACTTTCTTAACATTGCACAATATTATCGGGTTAAGTAGCAGTCCTTGTGAATATAATATCTTTTTATTACTTCGACACTATCGATATATTTTCTGAAAAGTCATATGGCCCTAACTGTACGAATAAATTTTTTTCAAAAAATAATTTATTACATTTATAGACGACCATTAAATAATATGTTGGGTGTATTTATTATAGAGGAAAGCTCATGTTTATCATTTTTGTAAATGATTTTTTTTTAATATGGTGCAAAATCAACTACAATCAAGTTTTTAGGAATGATAATGACAAAAAAATTTCATAAAAATGGGATACTCCATCAAAGCTCATGTCCTAACACACACACCCTTCCCCTTATTAGAAGTTGTGTTCATGTTTTAGTTTTTTCAAATAAGGTATTAAATTATTTATGGGGATATGTTGTTTTAAACTCTTTGTATTTTATTAACATAATGCCTTCTAGGGTCCTTAATTTTCAAACTCCAGTTAATAATTTTTAAAGTATATTTCCTGAGCAATCATGGTGTAAATGATTTACTTTTAAAAGTTCTTGGATGCACATCTTTTGTTCATGAACACAAAATTTGGAAAAATTGAACCACATGTTATAATATGAGTTTTTGATGGATATTCTCTAACATAAAAAGGATATAAATATTTTGATCCAAAAAAAAATGTTTGTAACTATGGATGTAACATTCTCTGAACACAAAACTTTTTTTATAATGATACTCATCTAACTTGTTTATTCCTCGTCATTAAATTGACTTATCACACTAACTAGGAATGAAATGCCTCGTCTAGTAAGGGAATCATTGTTTCCAAACAAAAATATATTCTAGATCTCAAGAAGAAACTAGAATAAGTGGTTGTAGTCCACCAGATACTCCCATGAAACCTAATGCAAAATTTTCGGAGAAAGGGAGGTTCACGTAGAATACAAAATTGGTTTATAAAGTAATTTATTTGTCCCATACTAGACGAGGCATTTCCTCTCCGGTTAGTGTGGTAAGTCAATTTTTGCATTCTCATTTTAAGGAATATATTGAGGTTTTTTTATATAATTCTAGGAAATAAACTTTTTTAAGAAGATTAATGAAAGAAAATTCTCTATATTCACAATGTTGATTGGGTATGATTCGTAACAGATCGAATATCTACCTCTGAATATTGTATATATATTTAGGATAATCTTGTAAATTGAGAGAGATGTTTTACACATACTCAGAGATTAATTGCAATTTCTCTGTTGATCAAAGCTCAAATTTTTTAGAGTTCAAATTGTTGGTGTAAGCCCTAGAGGCCAATACATTTTGGTACTTGTATCGAATTATTTATTAATAATAAAAGGCTTTTCTTTATTATGTTTTCTTTTTTGAAATAATAAAGTCCCTAGAATAGTTGGTTTGTTTAATGCAATGTTAAGTGTGACTTAATCATGAGATCCATTAAACACAAGGACACTATTCTTAAAGTATCCATAATCGAGCTTTATTGTGAAGTGGGATAACATTAAAGCATTGAGATTATTATGAAGATAGACTGATGATCACATCTCATGGATCATGGATAAGGAGTTATCAAGTCTTGACATAGGTATAAATATTAGGAGTAATATTTATACTAGATTGACCCGCTATGAGAGTACTACATAGAATGTTATGCAAAGTGTCATAAGTTATTCTCATGGTGATAAGTGGTGCATACCACCCTTCGACCTGAAACCACTATGGACCCTAGATGTAGAGTCAAGTGCTTTATTGTCGATCAAACGTTATCCGAATCGAATGATCATAAAGACAGTTGATGGGTACTTCACAAAGCATGCTTTGAGGGACATGAGTGACCTAGATGGAATTTGCCCATCCCGTACGGATAAATGTCTGAGGGTCCAATATTGAACTGGACAAGAATGACACGGTCTATGCCTTGTGTTCAATATAGACATAAGGGCAAAAGGGTAATTATACACACAAGTATTATCACGGAAATGTTTTGTCAGATCACATGATATTTTCGTGACTTGAGTAGCAGTGATGTGTTGCTAGATACCGCTCACTGTTTATTATGTTAAATGTGATTTAATATAATTGCCAACGTCGCGGAAACCTACAGGGTCACACACATAAGGACAAATTAATGAGAGATAGTGTAAATAAGGAACATCGTAGGGTACGGTGTACTTAAGTGGAATACGGAATGTGGTAAGGTACCACATGCTTAAGTGATACACGATACATCATAATGTATGATTTTTCGTGAGCTTTATTGGGCTTTTAGTCTACAGCCATTATTGGGCTTTTAGCTTCTAGCCCACACTTGTGGTCTTATAAATAGGACCCTTGTGATGAAGCTTTTTACTTGATGCAAATTTGGTCCTGAATCCCTGCCGAGATTTCGTTCACACTCTCACTCAAAGCTTCCGTTCGTGAGCAGCTAGCACTGTGATCGGAAGCAAGTTGTTCGTGTGGACTGAGTAGAGACGTTGTTCTTCATCAACGTTCGTGATCACAGCGTCAGAAATCCGAATCGCCACAAGAGGTAAAAATACTCTATCACTGGCCATGAACATTCGTAAGGATCACAAAGGAAAATCGAATTTCCGCTGCAATTTTAAGTCGCGCTTTTCCTTCAGTGGTATCAGAGCCACTTACGAAACCATGGATGAGATATCTGTTTAATTTCTGTACGTTCTGTTTTATATGGTTAAAACTCAGAAACTTTAACCGATTAAATTAAATTAAAATTTGGCATCATGTTGTGTACGATTTGGATGAATCGATGTTGACTATGCTTCGGAATCCGACTTTAGTATGGTGAAGCAGCGATACATCGGTCATCCATGAGTTACACTAATATGATCGATCCACTTTATATATGATATAAACAATTCTGGTGCAAAGATGGTATATTGGATATACTGTTTCGATTTCTTCCATTCAATCACATGAGGATTGTTATTCTTATGAGAGATCATCGTTCATTTGCTTCGGAATCCGACTTTAGTATGGTGAAGCAATGGCATGTTGATCGATCATAGTGAATTATCAATCGAGTTGTGTTTGAAGACATGAAATTATTTGCATTAGGGTTCATGACGGCACAGGGGTTGTGCTGTCGGAGAGTTATACGGGAAGGGTTGTAACAGCACAAGAGTTGTGCAGAACCCCCGACAGCGGAACCCCCGGCTAACTCTGTGTAGTGTGATCAATCGCCAAAACTTAATTTGATTTTCTTAATTAACAGAAATTTAAATAATAATAATAAAAGGTGTTTTATTATTTTTCTTGTGGTGATCAGTTATGGCCTTAGACTCTTTTATTTTATTTTGGTATTTTAAAATACGACCTGCGTGTCGTGCCTTCCTCTTAATCTCTTGATGTAACTTCTTTTCTCATCTCACTCCCTCGTATGTAAAACGAGTATTCTTTTATGTAATGTAATGTTAAGAAGAAAGAGAAGAATACAATATCAAAGGAGGATAACCTTGGAGGTCTTGCTTGGAGAAGTTTAGATCGTCATTAGGTTTAGCTTAGGTTCTCTCATTGGCTTGAGAGAACAATTGCGCTAGGGACCATAACTGTATCTTTTAATATGTATGTTGATGCATGTGTTTGTATGTTGATGCATGTGAGAGACGATTTGCATGTTAAGCCGGTGAGATCAAACTAATAACAAATTCCCTCAAAGTAAATATTAATTTTATGCTTTCCAAGTTTTAGCACTCATCAAGACTAGTATCGAACAATGTAGGTTTCGCCTAACGCGAAGTGCATGTTCTATATTGGTAAGGTGCGATGGGATAAGTGTAATATCCAATTGCTAAAACTTTGGGTCAAACTTAAATAAACAATTATAATGAGATTATATGTGTTTAGAAGCATGAGTTGGGAATGATCCATGTGATGGATTAGAATAAAGATTTATTCACCCAACTGAGGTATTGTTGAAAAGTATCTTTCCGGCAAATATTTTTATATCGTATCCATAGAGATTGGGTGATATTACCGCCGTTCTATAGTTAAAATTGCTTTAAGTTTATAAATTGAAAATGGTTTGATTATGTTTGGAAATTTATCAATCACTTGTGACATAAAATGAAAATACTAAAAATGTGGTTTTATCAATTAAAAAGAATTTGTCAAGACTTGGTTTCACTATTCCATTTCCATATATTTTCTTATAACTAGTATGTGAACTCAATAGGTTTGAATCTAATCCAATATCCTCTCAATACCATTTATGTCTAAATGATAATGTGATATATATTAAATTAATCCCTTAGATATTTTCTTCATCCAAAATATTAATCTAACAATCCCTAATTCTTGATATAAAGGAAAAGCAAGAAATAACCTATTTCTACAATTCAATTCTTACTTGAGAAAATGCTTGAAGGACATAAGTTAAATCATCTTTTTCAACAATAATATAACTTGATATATTCAAATAACCACACAAGAGTTTATCTACATTCAACCTCAAATTGTTCACATACAAAGAGTTACAAGAAATATATAATGGATTTGGAATAGTTACTACCTTAATCTTGACAAAATTTGGGAATTAGCTCCTCATCACCATTGTTGACATTCAAGAAAGCTTGAGAGTTTTTCCCCAAAGTTCTCTAATGCTAAAAATCTGATTGTCTCTAATTAATCAACCACCAACAAAACTATATTTTTTTCTTTTCTTTTCTCTTTGTTTTGTTTCTTTCTTAGTCATGATTGCAAATGATATGACATTTTACATGCAACCACTCCTTTCTCTTGGCCCAAAAAGTGACTAAAAGTAAACTTTCACGCTACCCCAAGACGGCTGACCCAAAGATACTTCTAATCATTTCAAACA
The DNA here is from genome assembly GCA_021764765.1 of Vicia sativa. Lineage (NCBI taxonomy): Eukaryota > Viridiplantae > Streptophyta > Magnoliopsida > Fabales > Fabaceae > Vicia > Vicia sativa. The sequence continues at coordinate 240,890,551 of CM038793.1, forward strand.
GAAATGCTGATTACGCACAGTTCGCGGCGCCAACCAAGGATGCGGCGCGAACTAAGGCAAATGAGGTTCGCGGCGCCACAGAAGGACGCAGCGTGAACTGAGCTGCTTCATGCTCCTTTGACTTTTCCTTGCCTTGCCTAGACTTGATTGCTTCTTCCAACTCCACATGCATCCAAGTACAGCTTTTTCTCTAAAAATTCTACAAAACTAACAATTGAGGTGAAATATCTATTCTACTAAAATAAAAACAATGATAATTGCATATTTATGAATTGTGTGAATAAAAGGATAAAAATTAAATAAAACTTGGTTAAAAGGACCAATAAAAATGTATAAAATTAGTACAATTTGGTCCTTAACAACTCTCCCCAACTTACCATTTTGTTTGTCCCTAAACAAAATTTTTCACCAAATTATCCAAAGTATAATGAAACAAGAGAGGGAATGAAAATTAATCAAAAACACTTGGTTGGTTCAAAAGTATACGGCTTCCATGATTCACTTACCTCAATACTAGAACAAAGCACGAACAACATAATGGTTGGGTGCAAAGTACATACCAAAGAATTCAAAGCGATACATGTCAAAATTGAATCAAACCTACACAGATATTATAATAAATAAACACGAGGTTTTCTTTCACTCATCCGAACAATTAAATCAACAACAATTCGAATCATGTGGCCATCAAAACAAATACCAAGTCATGTGAAAAATGAGAATCAAGAGGTCTTTCATGGGTTGTAATGCGGTTTGGGTTACAAAGAAAGGATAATATCAAGGGGAATCAAACAAAATACTTATCCTAAGGGAGCACTTTTATCAATTCAACTCAATAGCACTTCTTCTTTGATCCAATTTTTTTTTGTTTTTCAACAACATACAACCGGGAGCTCTTTGATATTTTTCATTCTATTTACTCCATGGTTTCCAAAAGTATCCACTTGTTCTTAATAAGGATCACTTATTTTCTTTTCTTTTTGATCAACTTTTGTTCTCTCCCCAACTTTAGTTTTCAACACAATTATTAATACAAAAAATGCTCCCTTTAGGAAAAACAAATTTGCAACCAAATTGGTTGAGGGTTAAAATGAACAAAAACAAATTTCTAAGATTCATTCATTCACACGATTTTTGCAATTTTCAATTGAATGAATCCTAAAAAAGCTCAACGGGGTTGACTAAGGATCACTCCTCACAAGGTTAGTTGATTCAAACTTTTTGGCCAAGTGGTTTTTCTCAATAACAAACAATGCCTCTATCATTTTCACAATTTTCACAAAAAAGGACTAATGCATGATTTAGCATGATAAGAACGAGTTGAAATAAAATTCGGTGTCCCGCATTTAGTGTACAATGGAAAGTCACCTCACAATTGGTTAAGTTCTACTTTGATTCAACATGGACATGTATCTCAAAGAATTCATGATATGTAATTTGCACAAACCATCAACTATTCATGTTAATTCTAGAAATCGGTAAAAGTGTACCTTGAAATGTCGAGTACCAATCTTATCATCACTGTCCAAAGTGTCTTGTATTCCTCTCTTGAAACCGTTACTTTGTTACTTCAAGCTTAACTTAATGAACAAACAATTAAACAAATTTTTTTTTAAAAAGTGGGGTGTCCCAAATTCTATAAATTCAACTAATAAACTTTTAAAACACACAATTAAACAACTATGCAATTAACACAAAAAAGTTTAAACGGTGAACTAGAGCCACCAAAAGTACATAAAAAAACTAAACGGTGAACTAGAGCCACCAAGAGTACAATTAACAATAATAAAGAAAAACTGAAAACTAAAATAAATCTACTTCTACCACTAGTCTTTAACTTTCATCATAATCACCACCACCCACTGGACCAATGGCTTCCTCCATCTCTTCATCCACTTGCGCACCAGTAGTCTGTCCACTGCTGCCAGCACCCCCCATAAAACTTGGTCTGCCCTCAGGCCAATTAGCATAAGATACATACTCCGCCTGAGTGGGGAAAGTGCAATCCTCGGGTGCCAAAAAAGTATTTTGAAATTGTTGTTGCATGGCATCAAAAAGGAAAGCTTGAGATCTCCTCGAAGCCTCAAAGTTTTCGCAACAATAGCTAGCAAAAGCCATTTGATCAAAAGCGGGAGCACGGCGGGGTTTGGGCCGGGAAGATGAAGTACCTGCTCCTTCTGCTTTATCTAAAGGTACCTGACAAAACCTGTTCACAAATTAATCATTAATAGTGCTTGTTATGGTGTAATGGACCTCATTAGGAATGATCACATTTGCTTTCTTGCAAAGTCCCATGATTAGGCCCGGGTAAATGAGAACACCAGCCTTTCCACCATGCTTAGTCCCGCTTGTAGCTACTTTTCGCATTTCTTCCGCAATGATGGAAGCTACATCCACAGATTTTCTAGACAAAATATAAGAAAGCAGGCAGCCAACATCCAGTGGTATAGTTGTGGTATGGCTACGCGGTCAGATGTTATTCAAAAGGAGAACCAAGACGGCTCGAGCTTCCAAGGTGAGGTCATCTCGCTTCCAATGCTTGGGCAGCCCTTGATCATTAAGGAGATAGCTCCTTCCTTGAAGGCACAAATGCTCATTAACCTCATTAAAATCCCACTCTTGAGTCGCCATCTTTTTGCGATATTGACATCGCTCTCCTTCTCGCAAGGTGAGAGGGTTCCCAAAAAAGTGTTCAACGCATCTCTATTAAAGATGATAATCTTACCTCTCACTTGCGTTTTGTAGTGATACGCTCTACCTTCCTCCACTTGAATTGCATTGGCGTAAAACTCACGGACAATGTCATAATTAATCTCCCTCTCCGGTTCGCACAACTTATGCCACTTTCTATCCTCAATAAGCTGCACGATCTTGCTGTATTTCCCATTAGGAGCGAAATTCACAAGTCGCTCGGCTTGGATTGTTCTTCGCACAAGGGCCTCATATCTTTCTTCGCATTCATCGCTTGAGAACCGTCGCACGCCTCTTAAAGGTCCGAAACTAGTGGATTTCTGGCGCTTAGACATCTGCAAAAATCATACCAAGCCAAAACAACACACAAAACATCAGTATCACAAAGCAATTAGCTTTGCTGGAATTGTTGGGTTTGCGGCGCGGCCAGACCTTCGCGGCGCATCCTGGGCGAAACCCAGAAAAACCAGCAAGCTCACAGGCAGCCATCTCAACCATTCAAGTCTAATTCTAACAATCAATATTAACAGAAGATTCCCTAATGCTTATTCCTTAATCATTCTAACAATCTCTATCCCTAATTTCCTAACACATGCAATTGAAATCCCTAACCCTAACAATTCAAAATTCAGAATTTAAAATCAAAGAGGGAAAGGAGAGTTGAGATTTCATACCTTGATTGAGATTTGGGTTAGGAAATTAGAGAGGAAGTGATTAGGGTTTGCTTGAAATAAGAAGGAAGGATAATTGATTTTGTGTGTGGGAGAAGAGGGAAAATGGGTTTTTAAAAAAAAGAAACTAACTGAGATAAGCAAAATAAGGAAAACATGGAAACTGAACCCGCACTAGTCGCGGCGTGCAAGGGGTACGCGACGCGTACTGAAATAAAATTTCATCCTGGAAAGTTGTTGTCCAATCAGTTCGCGGCGCCAACACCTTACGCGGCGCGTACTGAATGAGCAAATTAAAACCAAAATGCTTCTGCCTGCTCCTTCGCGACGCCATCAATTTCACGCGCCGCGCACCTTGTTTTCTGCTAAGGACGCGACGCGAAATCCTGATGTGGCGCCAACTGAAATAGTTTTTGAAAAATTTTACAGGCTGTAGATTTTTGAGTTTTAAGCCAAACTTAACCAGAAGAAGTATTGCCTCTCAAAAGCTGAAAATTACTCTAAGAATGAAAGAATTACTTACTACGTTGGGTTGCCTCCCAACAAGCGCTTTGTTTAACGTCGTTCGAGCTCGACGGTTCATTGGTGCTTCACGGCTCGATGAGCGAAATGACGCACACTTGTCGGTTGAAATCGCCACCTTGGTAAATTTTCAGTCGCTGCCCATTTACCGTCCAGCTTGCTTTTGTTTTAGGATCCTCCACCACAATAGCTCCATAACTTTTTACTTCTTTAATCACAAACGGTCCCGACCATTTTGACTTCAATTTACCCGGAAAAAGCTTAAGTCTTGAATTGAACAAAAGCACCATTTTCCCCACTTGGAATTCCTTCATTTTGATCTTACCATCATGATATGCTTTTATTTTTTCTTTGTAGAGTTTGTTTGAATGATAAGCATTGTTCCTTAACTCTTCAACTTCATGAAGTTGATCTTTGCGCTTTTCTCCGTCTAAATTAGGGTCGAAGTTTAGGAATTTGAGAGCCCACAATGCTCTATGTTCCAATTCCACCGGGAGATGACAAGTCTTACCGTAGACCATTTGGAATGGCGTTAATCCGATGGGAGCTTTGTATGCAGTTCGGTATGCCCACAATGCTTCATCCAGTTTTGAAGACCACTCTTTTCTTGAACTTGAAACTGTTTTCTCAAGAATTCTTTTGATTTCTCTGTTAGATACCTCGGTTTGACCATTTGCTTGAGGATGGTAAGGGGTGGTGACTTTATGTTTGACACCATAATGTTCCAAAACTTTTTCTAACGGTGCATTGCAAAAATGCGAGCCACCATCACTTACCAACACCCTTGGCGTACCAAAACGTGAAAAGATGTTTTTCTTCAAAAAATTTATCACCGTTTTGGAATCAGCCTTGGGTGAAGCAATCGCTTCCACCCATTTTGGTACATAGTCAACCGCAACCAGAATATATTCATTGGAAAAAGATGGTGGGAACGGGCCAACGAAATCAATACCCCAGCAATCAAAGACCTCAACTTCTAACATATTGGTTAGGGGCATTTCATCTCGTTTACCTATTCCACCATTTCTTTGGCATTGGTCACAACTTTTTGAATGCTCATGAGCATCTTTGAATAGCGACGACCAATAAAATCCCGATTGTAGGACTTTAGTGGCTGTCCGCAAACCGCTATAGTGTCCTCCGTAGGGAGAGTTGTGACAATGCCAAAGAATGTCTTTGGACTCTTCGGTTGTTACACACCGTCTCAATATGCTGTCCACACCTACTTTGAATAAGTATGGATCATCCCAAACATATTGCTTGACATCCGACAAGAATTTCTTCTGGTATTAACCCGGTTGCTTTAAAATTAGCAAAATCAGCAAACCAAGACCTCACTTGTATCGCATAAAGTTTCTCATCCGGGAATTCTTCCCTCACTTCCGTTTCTTTCTTTGTAACTTTTACATTGACCAATCGGGACAAGTGATCCGCTACCAAATTTTCGGAACCTTTTTTATCCCGGATTTCCAAGTCAAATTCTTGTAACAATAGAATCCAACGGATTAATCTTTGTTTGGAATCCGGTTTGGTTAACAAATACTTGATAGCCGAATGGTCAGTGTAAATTACAACTCTTGAACCGATCAAATAAGCTCTAAATTTTTCTAATGCATACACTATAGCTAGTAATTCCTTTTCGGTAGTTGCATAATTGATTTGTGCCTCATTTAAGACCTTACTAGCATAATGTATAGCATGAAAAACCTTTGCTTTTCTTTGACCCAAAACAGCACCAACCGCATAATCGCTTGCATCACACATAAGTTCAAAGTCAAGTTTCCAATTAGGTGCAACGATTACGGGTGCGGTGATCAACTTTTCTTTTAACTCATGAAAATCTTTTAGACACGACTCATCAAAATTAAATTGCGTACCTTTGTTGAGTAAGTTACTCAAAGGTTTAGCTATCTTTGAAAAATCCTTGATGAACCTTCTATAAAATCCCGCGTGGCCAAGAAAGCTTCTCACTCCTTTGATGTTGATTGGTGGGGGCAGCTTTTCGATTACTTCAACTTTAGCTTTATCCACTTCAAGCCCCTTTGAGGAAATTTTATGACCAAGGACTACACCTTCATTAACCATGAAATTACACTTCTCCCAATTGAGCACAAGGTTTGTCTCAACACATCTCTCCAACACCACATCCAGATTTTTCAAACATAGATCAAAGGATGCACCATATACGGAAAAATCATCCATAAACACTTCGATGCATTCTTCAATCAAGTCGGCGAAAATGACTTGCATACACCATTGAAATGTTGTTGGAGCATTACATAACCCGAATGGCATCCTCCGATAAGCAAAAACACCAAAAGGACAAGTAAAGGCTGTTTTTTCATGATCCGCCGGATTCACCGAAATTTGATTGTATCCCGAATAGCCATCCAAGAAACAATAGAAATTTTTACCGGCTAACCTTTCCAACATTTGATCCATGAAAGGTAGCGGAAAATGATCTTTTCTTGTTGCTTGATTCAACCTCCGATAGTCGATACACACCTCCACCCGGTCACCGTTCTTGTTGGGATTAATTCATTCTTGTCATTACGGATAACCGTCATACCACCTTTTTTTGGAACCACTTGTACCGGACTCACCCATTCACTATCGGAAATAGGATAAATCATCCCGGCCTCTAGCAACTTCACTACTTCTTTTCGCACGACTTCCTTCATTGATGGATTTAAACGTCTTTGGGGCTGTGCAACGGGTTTGAAATCATCTTCCATCATTATCTTGTGCACGCAGTAGGCTGGACTAGTTCCCTTTAAATCGGACAGCACCCAACCTAATGCTCCTTCATTCTTCTTTAGGACTTGAATTAACTTGTGTTCCTCCTTCGGTGATAAAGTGTTGCTAATGATCACCGGTTTTGTGGCATTATCACCAAGAAAGACATACTTTAAATGCGCGGGCAGCATCTTTAGTTCTAACTTCACCTCTTCAACCTCCTTGTTCTTATTCAAATCTTCCATTTTCTCCTCCTTATGATCGATTTCTTTACAAGCCTCCAATTCACCCAAGATTTCCTCAATCTCTTTGTATTCATTTTCGGATGAAATGGTATGAGCTCCAATGAGAGATCTTTCTAATGGACTAGAAATATGCACTTGATTTACAACTCCCATTACTTCTTCTTCGATAGCATCGATTTGGAAAATGTCATGCTTGTCTTTGGGATGCTTCATGGCTTCAAAAAGATTAAAAGTCACCTCTTCATCTTGCACCTTTTCATAAGCCCATCATCAATGTCAATCATCATACAGGCTGTTTTCATGAATGGTCGACCAAGAATCAATGGGACATCTCTATCTTCTTCCATATCAACTACCACGAAATCAACCGGAAACAAGAATTTGTCTACTTTCACTAACATGTCTTGAGCAACTCCATATGGTGAAGTGGTAGATTTATCGGCTAGTTGCAAAGTCATCCTAGTAGCTTTCATCTCGATGTTCCCCAATCTCTTAATAATGGATAAAGGAATCAAATTTATGCTAGACCCCAAATCAATTAGACCATTTCGATGTAGGTATCCCCAATAGTTACGGTAGGATAACTCGTCCGGATCGGCTTCCTTTCTTGGGAGAGTTCTTTGGATTATGGCACTACAACGGGCATCAAGCAAAATTGTTTCATTATCCTCATATCTCTTTTTCTTGGTGAGGATGTCCTTCATGAACTTGGCATATTTTGGCATTTGCTCTAATGCTTCGGCCAATGGAATATTTATTTGAAGTTGCTTAAATATATCCATAAACCTAGCATAATGCCTTGCATTTTCCTTCTTTGATGGTGCATGTGGATATGGTAGGTGTTGGAGAGGAATTGTGCTCACTCCTTTATCTCCTCTCTTATTTCTTCTTGTATTTTTCTCCTTTTTCTCATTTTTTTTCCTCATCTTCTTTTTCTTTTTCAACTAAGTCATCCTCCTTTTTTTTCTAACTCCTCTTTTTCACCTACTACCTCTTCATCATCCTTATTTTCAATCATCACTTCATTATCATCTTCAACTACAATTTCATCACTTATTCCGTTGTTCACCCCTTTACCGCTTCTAGTAACAATTGCCTTGCAATGCTCCTTTGGGTTGGTGTGAGTATTGGCGGAAAAGGATGGTCCCGTTTGTTGCTCGGCTAATTGCTTAGCAAGCTGCCCCACTTGATTCTCTAAATTCTTTATGGCAGCCACATTGCTCTTTTGATTCTCCATAGAAACTTGCATAACTTGGTTGAGTGTTTCTTCCAATTTTGAGCTTCCACCTTGAGATTGTTGGCCTTGAGCATTTGTACTTTGGTATGGACTTTGATGTTGATAATGTTGATTGTTGAATCTTGATGGTTGGTAGCCTTGGTTATTTCTTTGATAAGGGTTGTTGTGATGTGGAGGTTGCCTTTGGTAGCCTTGATTTTGATTGTTCACATAATTCACTTCTTCGCCGAGGTGGAGAAGTAGGATGATCACCTTGACAAAGTTCACAACATGCCACTTGATGCTTGATTTGAGCTCCTTGCATTTCTTTCATTTGTTGTGGAAGTTTGGACATTTCTTGAGTAAGTAACTCCACTTGTTGTGAAAGTAGCTTGTTTTGAGCGAGAATTGCATCATTGGTGTTTAATTCAAGAACACCCGGTCTCCTTTGTGAAGGATTCCGATCATGTTGACTTTGAAGATCATTAAGTTCCATTCGATCAATAATCACTATAGCATCTTCCGCACTTTTAGACATCAAAGAACCACCCGCGGTAGCATCTAAAAGTGTTTTGTGCACCGGTTGGAGTCCATTCCAGAATATATGGATTTGAGTGAGTTCATCAAAACCATGACCTTTGCATTTTCGTAACATAGACTTGAATCTTTCCCAAGCCTCGTTTAGAGACTCGTTGCCTCCTTGAGTGAATACCGCAATTGTCGTTTTGGCTTCCATGAATCGGGATTATGGAAAATACCTTTCTAAGAACTTTTCTTCTAATAAATTCCAATCCGTCATCACTCTTGGTAATTGATCGAGATAACACTCTTTAGCTTTTCCAATTAAGGAATGTGGAAACAATCTCTTGAATAGTGCCTCCTCACCCGCTTCATCTACCCCCGTTGCACCCGCAATCTCATAAAATTTGGTGAGATGCGTGAAAGGGTCTTCATGGTCCATTCCGGTGAAAGGACTTGCATAAAGTAGTTGAAGGATTCCGGTCTTCATCTCCGAGTTCCTTCCACCTTGAGCATTACGAGCAAATTGAGCGGTGCGTCTTGGACTATTTGCAGACATTTCGGTACGAACTTCACCCGCCATGTTTCCTTCGAAAGTGTTGGCACCTACTTCCTCAATTTGAATTGTTGAAGAAATAGATGCTTCTTCTCTTAGTCTCCTCTCTTTGGCCAATTTTTTTCTTCTCCGTGTTTTGCTATTGAGCTTCCGAATCGTCCTTTCAATTTCGGAATTGAAGGGAAATTGTTCTTCGGTGGCTTTTTCCCGCATACACAAAAATTCTACAAAACTAGCAAACCAAGTGAAACACAAGAGATATTAATAAAGTAACAAAACTTAAAACAATGAACTATTGCAATGTTTGTAATATCAAACGCCAATCCCCGGCAACGGCGCCAATTTGTTGAAAAGTATCTTTCCGGCAAATATTTTTATATCGTATCCATAGAGATTGGGTAATATTACCGCCGTTCTATAGTTAAAATTGCTTTAAGTTTATAAATTGAAAATGGTTTGATTATGTTTGGAAATTTATCAATCACTTGTGACATAAAATGAAAATACTAAAAATGTGGTTTTATCAATTAAAAAGAATTTGTCAAGACTTGGTTTCACTATTCCATTTTCATATATTTTCTTATAACTAGTATGTGAACTCAATAGGTTTGAATCTAATCCAATATCCTCTCAATACCATTTATGTCTAAATGATAATGTGATATATATTAAATTAATCCCTTAGATAATTTCTTCATCCAAAATATTAATCTAACAATCCCTAATTCTTGATATAAAGGAAAAGCAAGAAATAACCTATTTCTACAATTCAATTCTTACTTGAGAAAATGCTTGAAGGTGTGATACGGTGAACTGACTTTTGTGGATTTGGTATCGCAAATGTGCGGATAGCAAGAGTCGCCACCGACTTTTATTTTTATCCAATTAAGGGAAGGTAAAAGTACAGAAAAAGACCTTCGTTAGACTCTGAGTAAGGGAGAAGGTTATGAAAAGGGAAGGTATTAGCACCCCTTTCCATCCGTAGTTATCTACGGGCTCTTAGTTGCTCTTAGATCACTTTAAAAATTGCTTTCTGTGTGTTTAACAAAAAATGTTTTGAAAAGGCATTTCGCTTTGACTTTGTAATGATTCATGTAGGAATGTATACAAAGTGTTCGGAAATTTTTTGTTTTGAAAAGAGTTTGAACTTTGACAAAAGTGTGAGGTGTGAAAAGCATTTGATTTGAGCAAGCAACTAAAAAGTCTTATTACCTACTCAGAATTGGTCGTTTTCGTGTTGTTTTACATTCCTTTAGAATAGCGCTATCCATACCATTGGTTGGTAGGTAACTCCATTCGTTGGATGTAGAAGGGACATTCGAAGGGACATCGGATGGTCATAGAAAGCAACTTGTAGGAAGTATCCTAGCACATTTGAAGGGACTATCATCATTTTTCGTAGGCGACAATCGAGGGTCAAGATCATGTATTCGGAGGCGACATCGTGGGTCTTATGATCTTTGTATCGAAGGGACTATGATGATTTGTTTTGAAGGCAACGGTGCTAGAATACCTCTACGTTCGAGGGACACGACCAATTGAATTCGTAAAGGCAACGAGAGAGAATTACCCTAAGGGGTGCATGTGTGAAAAGAGTGTGTTGATTCGGATATTTTATCTTGAAAATTAGTGAGCTATGATGATTATTATCTTGCCATACACGCCTAGTTACTAGCAGTTTATAAGTGCGGAAAGTAAATTGCGGAATGTAAATGTCCTACGCTATTACATGGCTTTGGGGCAGATACATAATTTAAACTTGCGGAAAATAAAAACCTAATTTAAACTATTACATCCCATAAACAGTTACATTATTGGAAAAATGAAAACGGTAAAAGAAACCGTCTAAAACGGAATAACCTGTAAAAGAATGAGAAATCGGAAAATACGAGATGAATCGAATAAGAGAAAAAAAATGTTAGAAAAATACAAATTTTTGAATGAGAAAAATATGACACGCTGGAAATAATATAAATATGCTAAAATAATTTTTTGGGATTTTTTAGATGCAATTTAATAATTTAAAACTAATTAAAATTGATTTAAATGCAAAATTATGAATAAAAATAAATATGCATGCAAAATTGTATTTTTTTAATTTTATAAATTAAATAAGTATTTTCTGAAAATAAATGCAAAAAGAAAAAATATTTGGATGATTTTTTAATGCATGACAAAAAATATTGAAAAGAAATTAAAATAGATGCAAAATATTAAAATAAAAAAAGAAAATAGAAAAATATGAGAAAACATGAGTTTTGTAAAAAAGAATGCAAATCTGGTCTCAGGCTGACTCGAACTGGAGACCTTGGAGAGTATCCTGGAACAGGCAACGCCTTAACCGCTGCGCCATCTGTCATTTGGTGTTGGAAAAGTTGAAAAACAAATGCATTTGAATGATGACGCGTCAGGGATGAGTTTGAAACACAGTCAGCCTTGTGTGGACCCCAGGTAATTCAAACGAACGAATCAGAACGCTGGATCGCGCCACGCATGCTCCTCGCCGGTCTTCCTCAGTCAACGACGCCGGAGCCCTAGCCCCGGTCGTCTTCTCCGGTCGACCTGGAATTGAAACAAGAAAAACACGCAAAATAAATGGGAAAGGGGGACCCTACCCCCCTAAATCGACCCTCCTGAATCCATTGGTGGTATTAGTTTTGGTTGAAAACACCTGTAGCTATCAATTCGAAGCTTGACAGTTCGAAAAGCCCTAGGTATGGCATCTCACGATTTTGACGTCCAAACTCCATAGCGATTGACAAGATCGGATCCTTGGCATCTCATGAACATATTAGAAGCATTAAAATCAATTGAAACACACGAATATTAAAAATGCAAAATCAAGAAAGTTTTGAATATGTGTGGATGGATATGCATCGATTTAGCTTGTTTTGATCAATGATAAGAGTGTATACTTACTCAACCTTACCTCCTGAACACGTTTGGATGGCTGGAAGAGGCTGAGAGAGGCTGCAACTTAGAATTCGAATTTCAAAAGTTTATGAAATTTTTTGGCAAAATAAGGGTTCTTTCTTGGGCTAGGGTTTCGTCCCTTTGGCTTGTGATCTTGCTGGCTATTTATAAAGGAATTGTGAGAGGAAAAATAAGGCAAGAAGATTTGATTTGGAATGCATTCAATAATTTTCAAATAAAATCAATTTTTTTGAAAGAAATTTGATTTTCCCTTTAATGCATGATCATGCACAAATTTGGCAATTGTTATGGGCTTTCTTGGACTTCAAGTTTGGTATAAAATCAGCCCTTTTGGAAAAACATATTATTTTCATATTTTATATAATTTAATTTTGAATTAAATGTTCTAAAATTCAAAAATAAATTAATAAAATAGAAAATTGCCATGGCCAAGCATTTATGGGTCAAGAATAATGTCATGAACAAGTTTGGATCAAAAGATTTTAGGCCCATTTGGAAAATTTTGCATTTTGACCAAAATGTCTTTTTGTGCAATTGTCCAAAATTGCCCAACTTCTGAATGGTGTATCTTGCTCAATTTTCCACATTTTTTAGTGTTCTTGGACTTTTTGGAAATCTATAAGAGTCCTCTAACCAACCTTTTTGGTCTCATCTTAATTGGAGTTTCCATGCTCAATATATCTTCAAAACAAAATGTTGACTTTTTGTTGACTTTGAAAAGGACTGTAATGTTTTGATCCATACCTTCCAAATGAAGCATTTTTGAACATTCTGTGAGACATGAAGTTGTATAGAATTGAATTTCCTTCAAAACAAGAGGTGGTGGAAAAATTTAGAAAGTATGAAGAAGTTATGATCAACAAAGTTCATTGACTTTTCATCTAGAAACCCTAATTTAGAAAGTTTGACTTTTGAGCAAATCTTGAGTTTTCTTGATGAATCATGATCAACCCTTGATCAAATGATGAATGTAACTTCAAAATGAGGATGTTGACCAAAATTATGAAGTTTGATCATGTTGACCACAGTTGACTTTTTGTCCAATACAACTGATTTTCAACCATCTGAGCAATTGTCTGAGGAAACTTGACTTGTAAGGCTTGAAACTTGACATGGAGAATCTTTGAAGCATATGAGGAGGCATGATGAACATTGGAGATGTTGGAGGTCCATCTGGAGCTGAGAATTGTCAAACCCTAGTTTGGATTGATTGTCTAGGAGAGAGTTTGTCTGATCAACTCTTGAGGAATCCTTGAGCATGGATGTATGGAATGTCTTGAGAATATGGAGGGCAAATTTTGGGGTATGACAGCTGCCCCTGTTCAATCTTCTTGTACTGGAAGGTTAGATTGGCATGCGTGCCTTTCGTGACCTGGAGGTAGAATATGATTGAACACTCGAGTACACCTGAAAATTTGCACTCGTTGTTGGTGGATGATGCGGGAATGGGTTTACAGATGCCATTTGGAGAAGGTAGAGACTTCGCTGGGGGATGAGTCGTATGCTAGACTAAAGGTTGTTGATAGGAGAATTGACGGGGATGGGCTTGAGATGCCATCTGGAAAGGTCAATGCTGGGGAGTGAGCCGTACGCTAGGCTCTGTAGACGTTTCTGGAAGGAGCACGGAGATGGGCTTAAGATGCCATCCGAAAGGAGTCGTATGTTACACTTTGTGCTCATCTTTGAATGGAGTTATTGGTTTGTATTGATTTTTAACCATATATGCAGCATTCCAAAAGGGAGAAATGTTGATAAGTAGTCGGAGATGGGCTTAAAATGTCATCCAGGGCAACTGAGTCGTACGCCAGACTCTGTAGTTGTTGCTGATAATAAGAAGGATCGAATAGATCTTGCCGATTACTCGAGGGATAGTAATTGGCAAAGTGTGGATATCGTCCCTGTTGTGCATCGGGTGTTGATCCACTGCCTGTTATCGGAGGATAACTCGCGATCGTTCAGATTGGGTTTCCCGTCTAGCTTCGGGTATTAATCCTGGATCCATTGTCGGAGGACAACGAGGGCGGTCGTTCAGATAGTTTTCCCGTCGAGATTCGGGGCTTAATCTTGGACCAGCTGTCGGAGGACAACTAGGGCGGTCTTCGATAGTTTTCCGTCGAGATTCGGGCTTAATCCGGACCTGCTTCGAGCGATTTCCACCTGTTTTGGAAAAACAAGAGAAACTTTGATAGAATATTTGTTAGTCTTATGCAAAGTATGATGCATGAGAATGTGTATGAATGACATATGCATGAATTATGACTTTATGAGTAATGTATGAATGATAGATGTTGTGATATTTCAAAACATATCCATCTTGAAGAAGATGTGGATGTTCTGCTTGAGGATTTCCTTCGCTGGGGACCGGTAGGTGAGAACCCCGCTTTGAAGGAGAAGAAAGATATCCCGATTCCTCCGATGCACTATCTGACCAAGTCTTGGGCCTAGATATTGTTGAGGAAGGTAGAGATTTGAGAAGCTCGTTGTTGGAGATCCCATACATAGACCCTGCTGGGGAGAGTCTGGGAGGCAATTTGTTGGGGATCTTGCATGTAGATCCTGTTGGGAAGAATTAGGAGGCGCTCTACTAGGGATGCTGAGTGCGGATCTCACTCGAGAGCATTTGATGGTTGCTGGGAGACCGGGTCAGTCCGTTGGAATCTCTCGATGAAGAATAGAAGATGTAGATTTCTCCTGCACTATCCGACCAAGTCTCGAGTCCGGATACCGGAGGAAAGGGGAATGTTGAGAGATATCCACTGGGGATAAACATCTTAGCTGGGGATGAAGTGTTATTGATGTAACATTGCTCAGTTGAGTGGAATCACTGCTCGTGGATTAACATATACTCCGCTGGGGAAGGTTTGTTGTGAGTGACACCGTTGTGGGGATCATGCTCTATGGGGAAATGCATTGGTGACTTTCGTCGTCATCTCAATTCCTGGAGCCTGTAGTAATTACTTTTGTATGTCCTCTTTTCGTATGTTTGTGAAGAGATTCTTATTGTCAAATGCATATAATCATTCAAAGCAAACGTTGGACTTTATGCAAACAACAATAGTGAAATTTGTAAAGAGAAAGAAGCTTGCGTTTATTTGAAAGGTGGCGTATGGCCAAGTAGTTTGTACACAAGGAAGGTAAAAAGCTATGCGGAAACAATCTCGTTAAGTTCCAACTATGCTAGTACTCATATATTTTAACTATCTCATCTCCTTGCTGTCAGTAGAAAGTGAGTAGACTGATCTTCGCCATTTGAATCTTGAATGCTGATAGTAGTCTGGAAGCAGGTGATCTGGAAGAGATATAGTCGTATGCTTAAATCCCTAACTTTTGCCTAGACCGCCTTTCGGTTTTCGCCAATGGATACCCTTTTTGCCCAAGCCGCTTTTTCGTGTTTCGACTTGCCGGTGTATGTGTTTTGTATATATCCTTAACTTTTTCCCGAACCTTTTGGTTCACCAGATGCCCTTATTTTTGCCTAGGTCACGACCTAGCGGGTCTCTTTATGCGTAGTATTTTTGACTATGTCTCGCTCACGTGGTGGGAAGTCTTCACCATCCATGGTGCTAAGTATCATAGCTCCGCCAAAACACCGCCTTGACTACAAACGGTCCTCATAGGTGGGAGTCCATTTGCCCTGGATCACCTTGTGGCGAATGATGCGCTGACTACCGATCACCGACTTGGTAGACCCGTGCTTGACCTTCTTGTTAAATGCTCGATCATTCGCTTCGATAAATGTCCATGGCAAATGGACGCGAGTCGCTTCTCATCAATCAAGTTAACTGATCAAGGCGAGTCTGGATCCAATCGCTTCGCTTAACTCGGCCCTGAGGACTCGTTGAGGGTATCTCGAACCTCAATGGGTAGGACTGCCCATACCATATACAAGAGAGAAGGGGTTGCCCTGTTGATGTCCGATCAGAAAGCGATAACCATGAAGAGCAAATGGTAACATTTCATGCCAATCTTTGTAAGTCACCGCTATCTTCTCAGATAATCTTCTTAATGTTCTTATTGGCGGCTTCCATCGTTCATCTTAGGCCGATATGGAGAAGAATTATGATGCTTGATCTTGAACTGCGTGCAGAGTTCAGTGATCATCTTATTGTTGAGATTGGAACCATTATCTGTGATAATCCTTTCGGGGATGCCGTACCGACAGATAAGATTACGCTTGATGAAACGAGCCACAACATTCTTGGTAACAGATGCAAACGAGGCTGCTTCTACCGACTTGGTAAAGTAATCGATTGCCACAAGGAAGAAACGATGTCCGTTGGAAGTTGTGGGCTTAATTTCTCCAATAATGTCAATGCCCCACATTGCAAAAGGCCAAGGAGCTGTTAGAACATTCAGAGGTACTCGAGGTACGTGTACTTTGTCTACATAACCGCATTTGTGACAAGATCGAGCGTAGGGTGACAATCGCCTCCATGGTGGACCAATAGTAACCTGTTCTCAAAATCTTCTTAGCCATGGTGTGTCCACCGGAGTGGGTACCAAATGCGCCTCGTAACTCTTCCATGATGCGTATTGCTTTTCTCGTCTACACGGAGTAAGCACAAGTCATGGTTGCGCTTGTATAAGATGTCGTTGTCGAGGAAGAATTTGATGCAAATCTTCTCATGAACTTCTTATCATTGATGATGCCCTCCGGATATTCCCGAGTCTCAAGATACCTTTTCACGCCATAGTACCAAGGTTTCTCTTCCAGATCAAGCTCATAGCAATACTGGTTCGTCAAACTTCTCAATGATGATCTGGGGAGCCTCGTTGTCCCATCTGACCTTGAACATAGATGACATAGTAGCCAATGTGTCTGCCAACTGATTCTCTTCTCGTGGAATATGATTAAAAGTAATCTCTTCGAAGTAGGGGATCAAACTCAGAACATGCTCTCGATAGGGAATAAGATTTGGATGCTTCGTATCCCACTCGCCCTTAATCTGACTGATCACTAAAGCTGAGTCTCCATATACTTGCAAGAACTTGATTCTTAAATCAATAGCAGCCTTGATACCCATGATGCATGCTTCATATTCAGCCATGTTGTTCGTGCAACCAAACATAATCTGGCGGTGAAAGGCGATGTCCGTAGGGATGTAACGATGGCGCCAATGCCATTGCCAAGTGCGTTGAGGCTCCATCAAAGACCATGGTCCATCGGATCCTTGTTCGTGTCCTTCGTCCGGCCCGGTTCTTCACAATCAGAACTAGTAAAACATCTTCATCTGAAATTGAATCGCATAGACCGATAGTCATCTACGGCTTGATGAGCCAAATGATCGGCACTACACTTCCTTTGATCGCTCGAGAAGTGTACCGATGTCATATTTGGTCGATCATTTGCCATCTTGCTATTCTTCCGAGAGAGCTGGTTTCTCAAATATGTATTTTATCGGATCCATCTTGAAATCAATAAGGTAGTGTGAGTCAACATATACTGCCTTAGTCGAGCAGCTCAAGCCAAAGCGCTGCAAGTTTTCTCGAGTGTGAGTATCTTGTTTCACAATGGTAAACTTTTGCTAAGGTAGTATATTGCATGCTCTTTTCGACTGACTCGCCATGTTGCCCCAACACACACCCCATCGAATTCTCTAACACCGTCAAGTACATGATAAGAGGTCTTCCTTCGGCGGGCGGCATCAGGATGGGAGGATTCTGTAGGTATTCCTTGATTTTGTCAAAATCGATCTGGCAATCGTCATTCCATTCTACCACTTGATCTTTCTTAAGTAACTTGAAGATTGGCTCACAAGTAGCAGTTAGGTGTGCAATGAATCTAGCAATGTAGTTCAATCGGCCCAAGAAACCTCTGACTTCCTTCTCGGGGCGGGGAGCTGGCATCTCTTGAATAGCTTTAACCTTAGCAGGGTCAACTTCAATACCTTTTCCACTGACAACAAACCCTAGGAGTTTTCCGGATCTGACTCCAAAAGTGCACTTGTTAGGATTGAGTCTCAACCTGTACTTCTTTAACCTGTCAAATAGTTTATGTAGATGATCAAGATGTTCTTCTTCAGTCTGTGATCGAGCTATCATGTCGTCGACGTAGACCTCTATCTCGTGATGAATCATATCATGAAATAATGTCACCATAGCACGCTGATAAGTGGCGCCCGCGTTCTTCAGTCCGAATGGCATAACCTTGTAGCAGAAAGTGCCCCACTGTGTAACGAAAGTAGTCTTTTCCATGTCTTCGGGAGCCATTTTGATCTGATTGTAACCGGAGAAACCATCCATGAAGGAGAAAACCTTATGCTGAGCGGTGTTGTCAACCAGAACATCAATATGAGGAAGTGGGAAATTGTCTTTCGGACTCGCTTTGTTTAGATCTCTGTAATCCACACACATTCGTACCTTACCGTCCTTTTTAGGCACAGGAACCACATTAGCAACCCATTGTGGATAGGAAGTAACAGCTAGGAAACCGGCGTTAAACTGCTTCATAACTTCGGCTTTGATTTTCTCGACATCTCGTGACGATGCGACGAACCTTCTTTCACCGAGAAAACCTTCTTTGTTGGCAATCGGTGTACCACAATATCAATGTCTAAACTGCATGTCTTCGTATGACCAAGCAAAACCTCAATATAGTCTCGTAGCATCCGAACCAACCTTTCTTTAACATTGTTCTCAAGACCCGCCCTATCTTGATCTCTTTTCTGCCTTCGCAAGTACTCAAATTCACAACCTCAACTTGCTCTTCATGTGGTCAGATAACTCTCTCTTCTGTAGCCCCGACAAGTTCTCCGGCACTTCACAATCTTCCTCACTTTCGCCTTCGGCTTGGTAGATCGGATTATCAAGTCATATTTAGCAATAGCATAGCTGTTATTAACTAGATTCGGAGTGATTCTCAGTGTATCACGGGTGTGTGTAAGAAACACATAGCTTTTTGAAGGGTGATAAAGTAAAGAAAGAAAACAAACAATGAATGCAAAAGTCCAACGAATTTATTGAATGAAAATACGCAAATGATGATAATAACCTCGCAACGAGCCATGATGCCCCGCAAGGCACTAGGCTTTAGAGTTTATTGTTCAAACATAAAGAAATACGAAAAGCAAAACAAAACAAGAGCAATTACTCCCGACTAAAGGAGATTGGTATGACGCCTTCGGTCTTCCAATTGCCGAGCCCTTTGTCCGAGTTGAAGATCCATTTGTTGATGTCAAGTCGTTGTCGCCGCCTTCTATAGCATGGATTCCACTGCCGATGCGGAAAGGAAGTTGGCGGCACGCTGCGGCGTATCATCTTCGACCGATGGTGAAGCCTAAACCGCCTTGTCGGATTTGAAAGGAAGATCAGGGAACTGACCCCAAACAGTACTACCTCCTTGTTCAACAGCAGCTTGAGCATCTTTCAGTGAGAACATCCTAGGTGGAACTTGCGTAATTTCAGGAGTGACAAGAAAGTCAACAGGCATGACTCTGGGTATTGTTTCAAAAGCTTGACAGGGAGTCTCGAAGAATTCTCCTTCCATCTCAAGGTATCGGAATGACTGTAGATGACTGACCATATACTCCTCTTCACCACACACTGTAACAACCTTCCTTTCACCGGTACTTCACCGATGTAAGGTAGAGGTAACCCGCCCCATGTATCCAAGGGCGTCCAAGTAGGCAAGAGTAAGTCGGACGGATGTCCATGACAAAGAAAGTAGAGTCGAAAGTCCGAACCGACTTTAACAGTGAGTGAGCTCTCCAAGCTCGCTTAGAACCATCAAAAGCTCTCACAATAATGTCACTGGTCTCGTAACCAACCCTTCGACATCAAGTCGATCAAAAGCGCTCTTCGGAGGATATTCGAGCGTAACCGTATCAACCAAAACATGAGATAATGTAATGCCCTTGCATTCGACTGAGATGTGCAAGGCTTTGTTGTGTTTCTTTCCGGCCGGAGTTAAATCAACATCAGAGAAGCCTAGGCCGTTGTTGGCAGCCAGCTAGCAATACAAACTTCAAACTGTCAGGTAGTGTCTTGCGTACATGAGCATTCTTCGTAAACTTCACCAAGGCATTAGCATGAGCCTCAGAGCACAAGAGCAGAGCAAGCATGGATATCTTGGACGGAGTCTGTCCCAACTGTTCCACAACATTGTAGTCACTCTTCTTGATAATCTTCGAATTTCCTCCATTTCTTGTTTGAGGTGTCTTCGAACTTCCTTTGGTACTTCGGCCGAAAGGTGATGAGTCCTTTCTTGGGGAACTGATGGAATAGTTGGAATGCGAGCTGGAGTCGCGGTGTCTTTTGGAGGAGAGATATCTGGAGAGAATACCCTTCCGGTTTTGGTCACCTTACTTGATCCGGTGATGTTGTCGATGTCAGGAATGGTAGCTTCAACTGTAAGATCTTCAATGGTCAGAGGGTCTTGCTTGACGCCATGATAGTAAACATCAGCTCCATAGTTCCAAGGGATAGCCTTGTCAGAGGAATACGGAACTGGCCTTGGAGAAGTAATAATGAGAGGTGCCACTCTAGGCATAGGATCAGCAGAGGAAATCCTTATAGTGTTAACGTCAGCATAGTCTTCTGGGAAATCGTCACCCCATCCGGTCACCTTAACATCTTCAATAGGAATCTTGTAGCTTTCAGGAACAGTGTACTTCACCATGTAATCATACTTTCCACTTGGCTGCCCCAAGGTATCCCACACAGATGGTACAGTTTCGTTCGCATTGTCAATCTTCAACTTAGACATTTCTTCACACTTCCGCATGTGGTTTCAAGAATAGTATTTCACGGTTATCCATCATGCACCGAACACGCCTTCTCAACCACACCACCATCGTGCGATGGGCACCAACGGCAATTCTCGGGCATCCTGGTTGACACCGCTTGCAACAAATTCTTCTTAATACCATCGAGGAATGGTCAAATCATCTATGTTGAAAATGTAAGTATCTTCACCAACAAAGATTGGAACTCTTGTCATGATTAGGCATAGGCGCGTTGATCACATTCGAGTCTCAACAGAGGATCAAACTCAATGCTTAGCTTCAATCATATCTTGAATCTTGTTCTTCGAGCCCAACAATCATCGACTATGTCCGGCTATTGGAATGGTAAGCATACTTAGCATTAGGATTGTATCTCGAGAGGAAGTGTTGACATTCGAGGAGGATCCTCAAAGTAATCACCGCTTTCAATATGTGTTGCAAGGCTTGCGACAATGGCATGTTGATCTTCAGAACTGCCTTCGTTGCTGCGTTACGCTGCTGTCACCGAGGTTGTCCGATGTAGGATCGAGATCACAACCGCCCACGGATTGAGCACGGTCTTGGCTCGGCTTTTCGACCATACACAACATTGACTTCTTTCTTACCCCAAAGGATCTCTTCGCAGATTTGAAGATGACTCTACATGAATCTTCCCACTCTTGATACCACTTCAATACGCCGTCAAATCAACTCGGTGAATCCGGTCAAGAGTTTCCAATCGATGATTGAAGAATGGGTGTCGTTGTTCCCATAAACATATCAACCAACTCCCTATTGGACAAGGGTGGTTGAACTCTGCTAAATCTCTCCATTTCGAGCATACCCTTGAACTTCGTCACGACCCATAGACATGCTTTGTAGTTGCATGCGAGTGGGTGTCAATTCAAAGATTGTACTCATACTGTCAGAAAGCATCGCCTAAGTCACCCAAGTATGGATACGGTCATTCTCTAGCCGATAGTACCATTCCAACCGGTTCGGACAAACTCTCTTGAAAATAGTGCATCCACAACTTTCTCATCATCGGGGATTGATCTTCTGGACATAAGACTTCAAATGCAGCTTAGGGCAAGACATGCCATCATACTTAGCAAAAGTTGGAACTTTGAACTTGGGAGGAATCACAACACCAGGGACGAGACTCAAATCATCAAAATTCAACCCGGACATCTTCAGGTTTTCCACAGCATTCAAACGGTCTTCAAGCTGCTTGTACTTGTCATCTTCATCAGAGTATTGGCCATCATCATAGTTTTTCTCAGGCTCATGCTGGCTGCCTTCGCCATCACCCTTGTTACTTTGCTCATCCTCCTTCTTGACACTTCCTTCAGAGAGCTCAATTCGACTAACCACTCTAGGACCTCCTTTGTAGCGTCTGCCCATGTTGAGGAGACCAACAACCTTCTTCTTTCTGTTGATGAGCTTCTTCAGATCTTCTTGGCCTTGGACCAAGCTGCTGAACATCTGCTGAAATTGAGCATTCTGAGCTTGAAGATCTTTGACAGTCTGTTCAAGAGCCATTTCTGCTAAAATAAATAGCGAGCAAATGAGAAAACCAATCTTCAATGTACCTGTGATGCAATGTTATGCTATGATATGCAATGTTTATGTGGATGCAATGCAATGTTTTCAAGGACCTTAGAGATTTAAATTTGTTAAACAAGCAATGAACAAACATTTATTAGTACTCTTTTTATTCCTTTTTCTTTTTAAGTACAAAAGATAGTTCAAAACAAATAAAAATCCTAAAGCTCTAAGTCTCCCATGGGCGCTTCCTCTTGGTGCCGATGTAGGCGTTGATGTTTCGCTCCTCGTGAAGTAGCTTGGTCAACTCTAGTACTTTCTTCTCACTTGCATAACACTGAGCTTCAAAGGTATCCCTCTCCTCCTTGAGCTGAATCCAAGATCTCTTCAAGTCTTCAAAATCAGTAGGCATGTCAGGATGGGAAACAGTATAGGATACGTCACCTATAGCAGCAGGTTCCATAATTACGGGTAGAACAGGCGTGAATGGCATCATGAGGTTTTGAGCTCGAGCTCGCACCCATTTGAGGTAAGGTTCCCAAGGAATGGAGTTCGTGCCCCAAAGTCTTGGTATCGCCTTCTTTACCATGCCCCAAGCGTGTATGAACCTTCGTCGGTAATTCTGGAGATCGTGATTGTAGTCGAACACAATATCTTGGAGAAGCATATCATGTGGACCATCTCTTCGAGCAAAACCAAACTGACGTAGAGCTAGAGAAGGGTTGTAAGTAATACCTCCCCTTATACCAAGTAGCGGTACATTAGGGAATTCTCCACAACGCTCAATGAAGGTGAGGTCCTTTTGAGAGAAAAGGCTCCAACGGATATCTGAATGAGAGAGTGACATCAATCTTTGAGACCACTTCATCCTTTATTCATTCTTCAAAACTGATGGAGGAAGGTGCGAAATAAACCACCTAGAAAGTAACGGTATGCAACACATGAGAGTTCCCTGTCTTTTGATGGTACGAGTGTGGAGAGAATGTAGGATATCTCCAAGTAAAGTAGGCACTGGATTGCGGGTGAGGAACAACTTGATGGCGTTGACATCTATGAATTGATCCGAGTTGGGAAACAGAACCAAACCGTAAATTAGCAAGGCCACAATATCTTCAAATGCATGGAAACTCATAACTTTGAGGAATTCTCGGGCTTTCTTAATTAGGAACTTGGAAAGTAAACCCTTAACTCCACTTCTGGTTTCCCAATTAGCTTCAATGTCTGAGCGCTTAAGATGTAAGGCAGATGCGATGTCTTCGTACTTAGGAACCTTTTCTAAACCGTTGAATGGCATTTGATCAAGAATAGGTACCCCAAGTAGTTTAGAGAATTCTTCCAAGGTAGGAACCAACTGATAATCTGGGAATGTAAAGCAATGGTGTTTCGGATCAAAGAACTGGAAAAGGACATGCATCATATCTTCTTCAAAACCGGAGATAACCAAATCAAGTAGATAACCATGTCTTTTGATGAACTGAGCATGGTCGGGAATTTCTGAAACCAATTCTTTGAGCTGAGAAGGTATACCCATGAAGTTGATTCGGATAGTCTTTCTAGAAGCCATAATACCCTACAAAACAGAGGAAAGATAAATTCCTAGGTCCTTGAAATAGTTAGAAATGATATGCAATGCGAATGATGTCATGATGTCATGTTTAGCACACACAAACAATTCACACAATGAGCCTAGGTTTAAGGCTTGCATGAGGTATAGGTGATTACCCCACCAAAAGTTTGAGTTGGTTCATCCTGTCCTATAATAGTAACCGGGTTCTAGGAATCTCACATCATTGATCTTTCTCATAGGCGTTTATTTCAATACGACTACCAAGTGGTCGACCGAAAATATCCCAAAAGTCTGATCTCAATGAGCGTAGTATCGAGTATCACCCAACCTCGGTCTACACCAAAGCCGCCATCTCACTACCTTCTAATGGCCAAGATGGGTCAATTAAGGTTCTAAAAGTTTAGTTAGCGCTTGATGACACCACGCAGAAGCCAAATACTATCCTCAACTTGGGAATGAAGAGTATCAGGACATCCAAAGTGTCACGCTAACGTAGCCATCATGTTGACCGTTTTGATATACGTCTAACGGTCGCGACGATTTATTGCTACTTACCTAAAAGGAAACCCGGATCCGGGTGTAGGATCCCCCACAAACATAATACCCAAGCAACCCTTAAAGATAAAGCATACAAATCAAACAAAAAGCAATAAAGGTGATCTAGAAATCCCTAAGGCATTCTCTCTTTGGTGTATCCTCAGAGTCGTCGCGCTCGATACGTGAACTCGACTTTTGTGGATTTGGTATCGCAAATGTGCGGATAGCAAGAGTCGCCACTGACTTTTATTTTTATCCAATTAAGGGAAGGTAAAAGTACAGAAAAAGACCTTCGTTAGATTTTGAGTAAGGGAGAAGGTTATGAAAAGGGAAGGTATTAGCACCCCTTTCCATCCGTAGTTATCTACGGGCTCTTAGTTGCTCTTAGATCACTTTAAAAATTGCTTTCTGTGTGTTTAACAAAAAATGTTTTGAAAAGGCATTTCGCTTTGACTTTGTAATGATTCATGTAGGAATGTATACAAAGTGTTCGGAAATTTTTTGTTTTGAAAAGAGTTTGAACTTTGACAAAAGTGTGAGGTGTGAAAAGCATTTGATTTGAGCAAGCAACTAAAAGTCTTATTACCTACTCAGAATTGGTCGTTTTCGTGTTGTTTTACATTCCTTTAGAATAGCGCTATCCATACCATTGGTTGGTAGGTAACTCCATTCGTTGGATGTAGAAGGGACATTCGAAGGGACATCGGATGGTCATAGAAAGCAACTTGTAGGAAGTATCCTAGCACATTTGAAGGGACTATCATCATTTTTCGTAGGCGACAATCGAGGGTCAAGATCTTACTCAACCTTACCTCCTGAACACGTTTGGATGGCTGGAAGAGGCTGAGAGAGGCTGCAACTTAGAATTCGAATTTCAAAAGTTTATGAAATTTTTTGGCAAAATAAGGGTTCTTTCTTGGGCTAGGGTTTCGTCCCTTTGGCATGTGATCTTGCTGGCTATTTATAAAGGAATTGTGAGAGGGAAAATAAGGCAAGAAGATTTGATTTGGAATGCATTCAATAATTTTCAAATAAAATCAATTTTTTTGAAAGAAATTTGATTTTCCCTTTAATGCATGATCATGCACGAATTTGGCAATTGTTATGGGCTTTCTTGGACTTCAAGTTTGGTATAAAATAAGCCCTTTTGGAAAAACATATTATTTTCATATTTTATATAATTTAATTTTGAATTAAATGTTCTAAAATTCAAAAATAAATTAATAAAATAGAAAATTGCCATGGCCAAGCATTTATGGGTCAAGAATAATGTCATGAACAAGTTTGGATCAAAAGATTTTAGGCCCATTTGGAAAATTTTGCATTTTGACCAAAATGTCCTTTTGTGCAATTGTCCAAAATTACCCAACTTCTGAATAGTGTATCTTGCTCAATTTTCCACATTTTTGAGTGGTCTTGGACTTTTTGAAAATTTATAAGAGTCCTCTAACCAACCTTTTTGGTCTCATCTCAATTGGAGTTTCCATGCTCAATATATCTTCAAAACAAAAAGTTGACTTTTTGTAGACTTTGAAAATGACCTGTAATGTTTTGAGCCATACCTCTCAAATGAAGCATTTTTTGGACATTCTTGTGAGACATGAAGTTGTAGAGAATTGAATTTCCTTCAAAACAAGAGGTGGTGGAAAAATTTCTGAGAAAGTATGAAGAAGTTATGATCAGTCAAAGTTCAGTTGACTTTTCATCTAGAAACCCTAATTTAGAAAGTTTGACTTTTGAGCAAATCTTGAGTTTTCTTGATGAATCATGATCAACCCTTGATCAAATGATGAATGTAACTTCAAATGAGGATGTTGACCAAAAATTGTGAAGTTTGACTGTATGTTGACCACAGTTGACTTTTTGTCCAATACAACTGATTTTCAACCATCTGAGCAATTGTCTGAGCAATCTTGACTTGTAAGGCTTGAAACTTGTCATGGAGAATCTTTGAAGCATATGAGGAGGCATGAAGACCATCGGAGATGTTGGGAGTCCATCTGGAGCTGAGAATTGCCAAACCCTAGTTTGGGTTGATTGTCTAGGAGAGAGTTTGTCTGATCAACTCTTGAGGAATCCTTGAGCATGAATGTATGGAATGTCTTGAGAATATGGAGGGCAAATTTTGGGGTATGACAGAAGGACATAAGTTAAATTATCTTTTTCAACAATAATATAACTTGATATATTCAAATAACCACACAAGAGTTTCTCTACATTCAACCTCAAATTGTTCACATACAAAGAGTTACAAGAAATACATAATGGATTTGGAATAGTTACTACCTTAATCTTGACAAAATTTGGGAATTAGCTCCTCATCACCATTGTTGACATTCAAGAAAGCTTGAGAGTTTTTCCCCAAAGTTCTCTAATGCTAAAAATCTGATTGTCTCTAATTAATCAACCACCCACAAAACTATATTTTTTTCTTTTCTTTTGTCTTTGTTTTGTTTCTTTCTTAGTCATGATTGCAAATGATATGACATTTTACATGCAACCACTCCTTTCTCTTGGCCCAAAAAGTGACTAAAAGTAAACTTTCACGCTACCCCAAGACGACTGACCCAAAGATACTTCTAATCATTTCAAACAGAAATGCTGATTACGCACAGTTCGCGGCGCCAACCAAGGATGCGGCGCGAACTAAGGCAAATGAGGTTCGCGGCGCCACAGAAGGACGCAGCGCGAACTGAGCTGCTTCATGCTCCTTTGACTTTTCCTTGCCTTGCCTAGACTTGATTGCTTCTTCCAACTCCACATGCATCCAAGTACAACTTTTTCTCTAAAAATTCTACAAAACTAACAATTAAGGTGAAATATCTATTCTACTAAAATAAAAACAATGATAATTGCATATTTATGAATTGTGTGAATAAAAGGATAAAAATTAAATAAAACTTGGTTAAAAGGACCAATAAAAATGTATGAAAATTAGTACAATTTGGTCCTTAACAGGTATTCAAGAATTGTATTGGATACAATTGGAATGAGTTCCTACCTAAATAACTGAGTTTTGTGTAATCAGCCTAACGCTGACTTAAAACAAAGTGAAATATGGATCTCGACCCACTAGAAAATCTTCCAACGGGATTTTCCGAATCAAATGATAAGGGTCATTTGGTTTGAGTAAAATAGTGGGAGCATATTTGATTAAAGGCCTAATTGAATATGTTGTTTTAATGATACTAATAATTTTATATCTTTTATGTAGATTACCATGACTCAAAACACATCATCTAACAACATTTTGCGATCAATCCTTGATAAGGAAAAATTGTCTGGGACAAATTTTCTGGATTGACACCGAAATCTGAGGATTGTCCTAAAGCATGACAAAAAACAGTATGTCTTAGAGACACCTGTTCCTGAGGAACCTCCTAGTTCTGCACCTAAGGCTGAAAGAGATGCTTATAAGAAGCATGTCGATGATGCCAATGAAACCGCTTGTCTCATGCTTGCCACCATGAACTCGGAGTTGCAAAAGCAACATGAGAACATGGCAGCGTTCGATATGATCGGACATCTGAAAATGCTCTATCAAGATGAGGCAAGAAATGAGAGGTTTCAGGTTTCAAAGGCCCTTTTTTAACAGCAAGTTGGCTGAGGGAACCCCTGTAGGTCCCCATGTACTCAAAATGATTGGGTATGTGGAGAACCTTGAAAGATTAGGGTTTCCACTTGGAAAGGAACTTGCGACTGATCGAATCTTGCAATCGTTGCCAGATAGCTTCAGTCAATTTGTTTTGAACTTCAATATGAATGACTTGGACAGAAATCTTCCAGAACTGCTAAGTATGTTGAGAACTACTGAGCAGAATATGAAGTCAAAAGGGAAATCCATTCTGATGATCAGTAATGGAAAGAAGCTGAACAAAAGGCCTACCAAGCAGGTGGATAAAGGGAAAGGCAAGGTTGTTGCTAAATCCAAATCTACCGCTCCTGCTTTAAAGCCTAATGGAGGGATAACAAAAGAGGGCACTTGTTTCCATTGCGGTAAGACCGGACATTGGAAAAGAAACTGCCCAAAGTACCTGGAAGATAATGAAAATGGAGTAGAGACTTCAAATTCAGGTATTTTTGTTATAGAAATTAATTTATCTACTTTTGCATCATGGGTATTAGATACTGGATGCGGTTCTCACATTTGTACCAATGTGCAGGGGCTAAAAAGAAGTAGAGAATTGGCAAAAGGTGAAGTTGATCTACGAGTTGGCAATGGAGCAAAGGTTGCTGCTTTATCTTTTGGAACTTATGTATTAACTTTATCTAGTGGTTTAATAATTCAGTTAGAGAACTGTTATTATGTACCTGCAATTAGCAGGAATATTATTTTCATTTCTTGTTTGGACAAGTTTGGTTTTTCATTCATAATAAAGAACAATTGTTGCTCTATTTATTTGAATGATATATTCTATGCTACTGCACAAATGAACAATGGATTGTATATCCTTGATCTTGAAATGCCAATTTATAACATTAATACTAAAAGGATTAAACCTAATGAGTTAAATCCAAGTTACCTTTGGCATTGTCGCTAGGCCACATAAATGAGAAGCGATTTCAAAACTCCATAAAGATGGTTTTTGACTCATTTGATTATGAATCATATGAGACATGCAGTCTTGTTTAATTGAAAGATGACAAAATCCCCATTCACGTGAAAAGGTGAAAGGGCTAATGATCTTTGGCACTCACATACCGATGTATGTGGACCACCGAACATACCGCCAGAGGAGGTTTTCAATACTTCATCACATTTACCGACGATTTCAAGAGATATGGTTATGTGTATTTAATGAAACACAAATCAAACCTTGAAAAGTTCAAGGAATTTAAGAATGAAGTACAAAACCAGCTAGGTAAGAATATCAAAGTTCTTCGATCGATCGAGGCGGTGAATATTTAAGCCTAGAATTTGATGACCATCTAAAGAGTGTGGATTGTATCCCAACTTACTCCTCCTAGAACACCACAATGGAATGGTGTGTTCGAGAGAAGAAATCGAACCTTGTTGGACATGGTCCGATCCATGATGAGTCACGCCGATCTTCCAAAATCCTTTGGGGACATGCTCGCTGACATCACCACACACTTAACCGTGTTCCTACCAAAAGGTTGAAAAGACACCATATGAGATATGGAGTGGTAAGAAACCACATATGTCTTACATGAAGATTTGGGGTCAAGTTTATGTGAAACGCAGATCTCAACTAAGCTTGAGCCCAACCGACAAATGCTTATTTGTGGGGTATCCTAAAGAAACAAGAGGAAATTACTTCTATAATCCTTCCGAGGGCAAAGTGTTTGTCGCCGAATCGAGTTTTCTTGAAAGGGATTTTATTTCCAAAGGAATTAGTGGAGGAAAGTAGAGCTTGATGAAATTCAAGAATCACAAAGCATTGATACACCTATGGAGGAATTGAGCAGAAACACAAGTAGTTGTGGAAGAACAACTCGCCCAAGAGAACAAGACCAACGAGGTCAAACAGATACGCCACCAACCCGATAGATATGGATATCTTATAAATGGTCAAAATGATGTATTGCTCATGGATCAAGATGAGCCCGGACCTACCAAGAGGCCACATCGTCCGTAACCGAGAAGTGGCTGAAGCCATGAAATCTGAAATGGATTCCATGTACACTAACCAAGTTTGGAACTTGGTAGAGCCACCTAAAGGAGTTAATCCTATAGGATGCAAGTGGGTCTTTAAAAAGAAGACTGACATGGATGGTAAGGTACATACCTATAAGGCAAGACTGTTGGCAAAAGGTTATAAACAAATTCATGGGATTGACTATGATAAAACCTTTTCTCCAGTTGCAATGCTTAAATCTGTTCGGATTTTACTTGCAATCGCTGCATATCATGATTATGAAATATGGCAGATGTGTGATACAGTGAACTGACTTTTTAGTTTTTGTATCGCAAATGTGCGGATAGCAAGAGTCGCCACCGACTTTTATTTTTATCCAATTAAGGGAAGGTAAAAGTACATAAAAAGACCTTCGTTAGATTCTGAGTACGGGAGAAGGGTTATGAAAAGGGAAGGTATTAGCACCCCTTTCCATCCGTAGTTATCTACGGGCTCTTAGTTGCTCTTAGATCACTTTAAAATTGTGCTTTCTGTGTGTTTGACAAAAATGTTTTGAAAAGGCATTTCGCTTTGACTTTGTAATGATTCATGTAGGAATGTATACAAAGTGTTTGGAAATGTTTCGTTTTTGAAAAGAGTTTGAATTTTGACAAAAAGTGTGTGGTGTGAAAATATTTGATTGAGCAAGCAACTAAAAGTCTTATTACCTACTCGAATTGGTCGCTTTGTTATTTTACGCCCTTTAGAATAGTGCTATCCATACCATTAGTTGGTAGGTAACCTTATTCGTTGGATGTAAGCGGACATTCAAGGGACATCGGATGGTCATAGAAAGCAACTTGTAGGAAGTATCCTAGCACATTCGAAGGACTATCATCATTTTCGTAGGCGACAATCGAGGGTCAAGATCATGTATTCGGAGGCGACATCGTGGGTCTTATGATCTTTGTATCGGCGGACTATGATGATTTGTTTTGAAGGCAACGGTGCTAGAATACCTCTACGCTCGAGGGACATGACCATTTTGAATTCAGAAGGCAACGAGAGAATTACCCTAAGGGCATGTGTGAAAGTGTGTCAAATTCGATATATTATCTTGGAATTAGAAATGATCTACGCTCATTTTATCTTACCATACACGCCTAGTTACTAGCTTATAGGTGCGAAAGTAAATTATGGAAAGTAAAGTGCGGAAAGTAAATTTCCTATGCTATTACATGGCTTTGGGGCAGTTACATAATATAGGAGTGCGGAAAGTAAAGGCGGAAATATAAAGGTGCGGAAAGTAAAGTGTGGAAAGTAAATGTCCTACGCTATTACATGGCTTTGGGGCAGATACATAATTTAAACTTTGCGGAAAAGAAAAGCCTAATTTAAACTATTACATCCCATAGACAGGTACATTATTGGAAAAAATAAAATGATAAAGAAGAATCGTCTGAATCGGATCAACCTGTAAAAGAATGAGAACTCGAAAAATACGAGATGAATCGAATAAGAGAAAAAATGTTAGAAAAATACAAGTTTTAAAATAAGAAAAATATGACATGCTGGAAATAATATAAATGTGCTAAAATAAATTTTTGGGATTTTTTTGGATGCAATTTAATAATTTAAAACTAATTAAAATTGATTTAAATGCTAAATTATGAATAAAAATAAATATGCATGCAAAATAATATTTTTTTAATTTTATAAATTAAATAAGTATTTTCTAAAAATAAATGCAAAAGGAAAAAATATTTTGATGATTTTTAATGCATGAAATAAAAATATGAAAAGAATTAAATTTGATGCAAATATTAAATAAATAAGAAAATAGAAAAATAAGAAAATAGTTTGAGTTTGGAAAAAGAAAACAAAACCAGGTCCCAGGCTGGCTCGAACTGATGACCCTTGGGAGTATCTTGGAACAGGAAACGCCTTAGCCACTGGGACAAGTGATGTTTGTTGTTTGGAAGACAAAACAATAGGTTTTAAGTGTCCGCGTGTCATGGATCTAAATTCAAACCCAACAAGAAGCCGGCCCACCAACTTATGAAGGAGCGAATCAAGACGCCATCGCGCCACGCAATCCTCGCGGTCAAGAAGTCACGACGCCGAGTCTCTAGCTCTACTGCCTTCCCCACGACCCTATTTCTCAAACCTGCAAAAAGACACAAAATCAAAAGCTGGGATTAAGGCTACCCCCCCTAAATCGAGGTCTGCGAATCCCATGGTGGTCTCAGCCGAATCGCCCGCAATTTGAGATTCGAAGCTCACAGTCCCGAAAACCCTAAGTATGGCATCTTACGATTTCGACGTTCAAACTTGACAACGATTGCCCAGATCGAACCATTGGCATCTTATGAACATGTTAGAAGCATTATAATCAATGAAAACACGCAGAATAGTAAAATGCAAAAGTCAAGAAAAATTGAATATGTATGTATGTATATGCATCGATTCAGCTTGCTTTAACCATTGGCAAGAGTGTGTACTTACTCAAACTTACCTCCTGAAGACAATGGAATGGTTTTTGAGGGCTGAAAGTGGCTGGAGAATAAAACTCGAAAATTGATAATTCTTTGAAAAATTTGACAAAATAAGGGTTGTGTATTGAGCTAGGGTTTTTGTTCCCTTGGCTTGGCATATTGCTGAGTATTTATAGAGGCAATTTGGAGAGAAAAAAGAGTGAAAAAGGATTCATCAATCAATGTGCAATATTTTTCCATTTAAAACAAATCAAATCTTTGAAAAAAGTTGATTTTTCTTCCATGTAAGAGGCTAGCACGAATTTGGTAAGAGTTTTGGGCTATCTTGGACTTCAAGGAAGATAAAATCCAACCTTTTTGAAAAACTTATTTTCATATTTTACATGATTTAATTTTGAATTAAATTTTTAAAATGTTTCAAAAAATAGAAAATTACCATGGCCAAGCATTTATGGGTCAAAATCATGTCATGAACAAGTTTGGACCAAAAGATTTTAGGCCCATTTGAAAATTTTGCATTTTGACCAAAATGTCCTTTTGTGCAATCATTCAAAATTACCCAACTTCTGAATAGTGTATCTTGCTCAATTTTCCACATTTTTGAGTGGTCTTGGACTTTTTGAAAATTTATAAGAGTCCTCTAACCAACCTTTTTGGTCTCATCTCAATTGGAGTTTCCATGCTCAATATATCTTCAAAACAAAAGTTGACTTTTTGTTGACTTTGAAAATGACTCAATGTTTTGAGCCATACCTCTCAAATGAAGCATTTTTTGGACATTCTTGTGAGACATGAAGTTGTAGAGAATTGAATTTCCTTCAAAACAAGAGGTGGTGGAAAAATTTCTGAGAAAGTATGAAGAAGTTATGATCAGTCAAAGTTCAGTTGACTTTTCATCTAGAAACCCTAATTTAGAAAGTTTGACTTTTGAGCAAATCTTGAGTTTTCTTAATGAATCATGATCAACCCTTGATCAAATGATGAATGTAACTTCAAAATGAGGATGTTGACCAAAAATTGTGAAGTTTGACTGTATGTTGACCACAATTGACTTTTTGTCCAATACAACTGATTTTCAACCATCTGAGCAATTGTCTGAGCAATCTTGACTTGTAAGGCTTGAAACTTGTCATGGAGAATCTTTGAAGAATATGAGGAGGCATGAAGACCATCGGAGATGTTGGGAGTCCATCTTGACCTGAGAATTGCCAAACCCTAGTTTGGGTTGATTGTCTAGGAGAGAGTTTGTCTGATCAACTCTTGAGGAATCCTTGAGTATGGATGTATGAAATATCTTGAGAGGATGGAGGGCAAATTTTGGGGTATGACAGCTGCCCCTGCTCAATCTTCTTGTACCGAAGGGTTAGATTGACACGCCTGCCTTCGTGACCTGAAGGTAGAAGATGATTGAACACCGAATACACCAAAATTTGCACTGGTGGATAATGCGGAACGGGCTTACGATGCCATTCGAGAAGCCGGATACTACTGGGGATGAGTCGACGCTAGACTCGAGAATGTCGATAGGAGAATTGACGGGATGGGCTTAGGATGCCATCCGGAAAGATCGATGCCGGGAGTGAGCCGACGCTAGGCTCAGACGCTTCGAAGGAGCACGGAGATGGGCTTAAGATGCCATCCGAGGAGTCGATGTTAGACTTTGTGCTCATTTTTGAATGAAGTTATTGGTTTGCATTGATTTTTAACCAAATATGCAGATTCTGAAAGTGGAGAAATGTTGACAAGTAGTCGGAGATGGGCTTAAGATGCCATCCAAGGTAATCGAGTCGCACGCCTCAGAGTCATGTTGATAATAAGAAGGATTCGCATAGATCTTCGCTACTGATTACTCGAGGGAATTAGTAGTTGGAAAAATGTGGATAGCTTCCCGTTGGCATCGGTGTTGATCCATTGCTCGTTATCGGAGGATAACCAGGGCGGCTTTCGATAGTTTTCCGCGGTTCGGGCTTAATCATATACCAGTCGGAGGACAACCAGGTGGTCTTTCGATAGTTTTCCGCCGTTCGGGCTTAATCGACCACGTCGGAGGACAACCAGGGGTGGTCTTTCATATAGTTTTCCGCCGGTTCGGGCTTAATCTCGACCGTTTGAGGTGACTTTCACTGCTTTTTTGGAAAAACAAGAGAAACTTTGATAGAATATTTGTTAGTCTTATGCAAAGTATGATGCATGACAATGTATATGAATGACATATGCATGAATTATGACTTTATGAGTAATGTATGAATAAT
This sequence comes from Vicia sativa, assembly GCA_021764765.1. Lineage (NCBI taxonomy): Eukaryota > Viridiplantae > Streptophyta > Magnoliopsida > Fabales > Fabaceae > Vicia > Vicia sativa. The sequence continues at coordinate 240,925,318 of CM038793.1, forward strand.
AGATGTTGTGGTATTTCAAAACATATCCATCTTGAAGAAGATGCGGATGTTCTGTTTGAGGATTTCACTCGCTTGGGATTTGGGTAGTGAGAACCCGCTGAAGGAGAAGAAAGATATCCTGGATTCCTCCGATGCACCATCTGACCAAGTCTTGGGCCTAGATATTGTTTGAGGAAAGTAGAGATTGAGAAACTCGTTGTTGGAGATCTCATACATAGACCCTGCTGGGAAGAGTCTGGGATGCAATTTGTTGGGGATCTTGCATGTAGATCCCGCTGGAAGAATTAGAGGCGCCATCGATTTTGAGTGCGGATCTCACCGAGAGCGTTTGATGGTTGCTGTGAGATCGGGTTGAGGCCCGTTGGAATCTCTGACCGGGGAATATGAGATGTAGATTTTCTCTGGTGTAATATCTGACCAAGTCTCGAGTCTGGATACCGCTGCCGGAGAAAAGGGGGATTGTTGAGAGGCATCCGCTGGGGATAAACATCTTAGCCGGGGATGAAGTGTTACTGCTCGGAGACTGATGTAACATTTCTTAGTTGAGTGGAATCACTTCTCATGGATTAACATATACTCACTGGGAGGTTTAGTGAGTGACACCTCAAGGAGATTATGCTCATGGGAATGTTTTTTGGTGACCTTCGCGCCATCTCAATTCCTAGAGCCTCGTAGTAACTACTTTTGTATGCCCGTCAGATGTTTGTGGTTAGATTCTTATTGTCAAATGCGATAGTCATTCAAAACAAACGTTGGACTTATTGCAAACGACAACAACAAAATTGTAAAGAGAAAGAAGCTATGCTTATTTGAAAGGTATGCGATGGCCAAGTAGTTTGTACACAAGAAAGGTAAAAAGCTATGCGAAACAATCTCGTTAAGTTCCAACTATGCTAGTACTCATATATTTCGACTATCTCATCTCCTTGCTATCAAGAGAAAGTGAGTAGGATCTTCGCCATTTGAATCTTGAATGTCGATAGTAGTCTAGAAGGTGATCCGAAGAGACATAGTCGACGCTTAAATCCCTAACTTTTGCCTAGACCGCCTTTCGGTTTTCACCACGATACCTTTTGCCCAAGCCGCCTTTTCGTGTTTTCGACTTGCGGTGTACATGTTTTGTATATATCCTTAACTTTTGCCCGAACCTTTTGGTTCACCAGATGCCCTTATTTTTGCCTAGGTTCGCCGACCTAGCGGGTCTCTTCATGCGTAGTATTTTTGACTATGTCTGCTCACTGGGTGTGGAAGTCTTCACCATCCATGGTGCTAAGTATCATAGTCCGCCGAAAACATCGCTTTGACTACAAATGGTCCCTCATAGGTGGGAGTCCATTTGCCCTCGATCACCTTGTGGAAGAATGATGCGCTTGACTACTAGATCACCGACTTGGTAGACTCGGTGTTTGACCTTCTTGTTAAATGCTCTAATCATTCGCTTCGATAAACTGTCCATGGCAAATGGATGCGAGTCGCTTCTCATCAATCAAATTAACTGTCAAGCCGTGTCTCGAACCCAATCGCTTCGCCTAACTCGTGTCCCGAGGACTCGTCGAGGGTATCCGAACCTCGATGGGTAGAACTGCCCATACCGTATACAAGAGAGAAGGGTTGCCTCGCTGATGTTCGCAGTGCTATATCCATGAAGAGCAAATGGTAACATCTCATGCCAATCTTTGTAAGTCACCGCATCTTCAGATAATCTTCTTAATGTTCTTGTTGGCGGCTTCCACTGCGCCATTCATCTTAGGCCGATAAGGAGAAGAGTTGTGATGCTTGATCTTGAACTGCGTGCAGAGTTCGGTGATCATCTTATTGTTGAGATTGGAGCCATTATCTGTGATAATCCTTTCGGGAGTGCCATATCGACAGATAAGATTATGTTTGATGAATCGAGCCACAACATTCTTAGTAACAGATGCGAACGAGGCTGCCTCTACCCACTTGGTGAAATAGTCAATTGCCACAAGGATGAAACGATGTCCATTGGAAGCTGTGGGCTTGATTTCTCCGATCATGTCAATTCCCCACATTGCAAAAGGCCAAGGAGAAGTAAAACGTTCAGAGGTACTGGAGGTACGTGCACTTTGTCTCATATATCCGCATTTGTGACAAGATCGAGCGTAACGGTGACAATCGCCCATGGTGGACCAATAGTAACCTGTTCTCAAAATCTTCTTAGCCATGGTGTGTCCACCGGAGGGGTACCAAATGCGCCGTAACTCTTCCATGATACGTATTGTCGCTTTTCGATCTACACAATGAGTAAGCACAAATCATGGTCGCTTTGTATAAGATGCCGTTCGAGGAAGAATTTAGAAAATCTCCTCATGAACTTCTTATCATTAATGATGCCCCTCTGGATATTCCCGAGTCTCAAGATACCTCTTCACATCATAGTACCAAGGTTTCTCTCGTGTCAAGCTCATAACAATATGCTGGTTCGTCAAATTTCTCAATGATGATCTGGGGAGCCTCGTTGTCCCATCTAACCTTGAACATAGACGACATAGTAGCCAATGTGTCTGCCAACTGATTCTCTTCTCGTGGAATGTGATCAAAAGTAATCTCTTCGAAGTAGGGGATCAAACTCAAAACATGCTCTCGATATGGAATGAGATTTGGATGCTTCGTATCCCACTCGCCCCTAATCTGACTGATCACCAAAACTGAGTCTCCATACACTTGCAAGAACTTGATTCTTAAGTCAATAGCAGCTTTAATACCCATTACGCATGCATCGTATTCGGCCATGTTGTTAGTGCAACTGAAACATAATCTGGCGGTGAAAGGAGTATGTCCGCCTGTAGGGGATGTAATGATGGCGCCAATGCCATTGCTAAGTTGAGGCTCCATCAAAGACCATGGTCCATCGGGATCCCGTTCAGTCCTTCGTCTGGGCCTCGGTTCTTCGCAATCGGAACTAGTAAAACATCTTCATCCGAAATTGAACCGCATAGATCGATAGTCATCTACGGCTTGATGAGCCAAATGATCGGCTACTACGCTCCCTTTGATCGCTTTCTGAGAAGTGTACTGGATGTCATATTCGGTCAGGATCATTTTCCATCTTGCTATCCTTCCTGAGAGAGTTGGTTTCTCAAATATGTATTTTATCGGATCCATCTTGGAAATCAATAAGGTAGTGTGAGTCAACATATACTGTCTTAGTCGGCGAGCAGCCCAAGCTAAAGCGTTGCAAGTTTTCTCGAGCTATGAGTATCTTGTTTCACATTCGGTAAACTTTTTGCTAAGGTAGTATATTGCATGCTCTTTCGACTGCACTCGCCATGTTGCCCCAACACACACCCCATTGAATTCTCTAACACCGCCAAGTACATGATAAGAGGTCTTCCTTCGCGGCGGCATCGGATAGAAGGATTCGTAGGTACCCTTGATTTTGTCAAAAGCGACCGGCAATCGTTGCTCCATTCCACTACTTGATCTTTCTTCAAGAACTTAAAGATTGGCTCACAAGTAGCGCTAGTGTGCAATGAATCGAAATGTAATTCAATCGCCCAAGAAACCTCCGACTTCCTTCTCAAGACGGGAGCGGCATTTCTTGAATAGCTTTAACCTTGAGGGTCAACTTCAATACCTTTACCATCGACAACAAACCCTAGGAGTTTTCCGGATCCGACTCAAAAGTGCATTTGTTAGATTAAGTCTCACCAGATTTCTTCAATCACAAACAGCTTCGCAGATGATCAAGATGTTCTTCTTCACCCGGACCGAGCTATCATGTCGCCGACGAGACCTCTATCTCGTGATGAATCATGTCATGAAATAATGTCACCATAGCACCGATAAGTGGCACCCGCTTCTCATCCGAACGGCATAACCTTGTAGCGTAAGTGCCCCACCGTAACAAAAGTAGTCTTCCATGTCTTCGAAGCCATTTTGATCCGATTGTAACCGAGAAACCATCCATGAAGGAGAAAACCTTATGCCGAGCGGTGTTGTCAACCGTAACATCAATATGAGGAAGTGGGAAATCGCTTCTGACTCGCTTTGTTCGATCTCGTAATCCACACACATTCGCACTTTGCCATCCTTCTTAGGCATAGGAACCACGTCGAACCCATTGTGGATAGGAAGTAACTAAGAAACCGCGTTGAACTGTTTATAACTTCGCTTTGATTTTCTCTCGACATCTCAGACGCATGCGATTTAACCTTCTGCTTTACCGAGAAAACCTTCTTTTGTTGGCAACCGTGTACCACAATATCAATGTCTAAACCAGCATGTCTTCGTATGACCAAGCAAAACCTCAATATAGTCTCGTAGCATCCGAACCAACCTTTCTTTAACACGGTTCTCAAGACCCGCCTATCTTGATCTCTTTTTGTCTTCGCTAGTACCCAAATTCACAACCTCAACTTGTTTCGTGTGGTCAGATAACTCGCTCTTCTTGTCAGACCCGCAAGTTCTCCGCACTTCACAATCTTCCTCACTTTCGTCTTCGCTTGGTAGATCGGATTATCCAAGTCATATTTAGCAATAGCATAGTTATTAACTAGATTCGGAGTGATTCAGCAGTGTATCACGTGTGTGTAAGAAACACATAGCTTTTGAAGGGTGATAAAGTAAAAGAAAGAAAACAAACAATTGAATGCAAAAGTCCAACGAATTTATTGAATGAAAACGCAAACAATGAGATAATAACCCTCGCAACGAGCCATGATGCCCCGGCAAGGCACTAGGCTTTCAAAGTTTATTGTTCAAACATAAAGAAATACGAAAAGCCAAACAAAACAAGAGCAATTACTCTTGACTAAAGGAGATTGGTATGACGCCTTCGCCTTCCAATTGCCGAGTCCATGATCCGAGTCGAAGATCCACTTGCGATGTCAAGTCGTTGTCGCCGCCCTCTATAGCATGGATTCCACCGGCCGATGCGAAAGGAAGTTGGCACGCTCGCGCGATCATCTTCCGACCCTTGATGGTGAAGCCTAAACCGCCTTTGTCGGATTTGAAAGGAAGATCGTGAGTCGGCCCCAAATAGTACTACCTTCTTCAACAGCTGAGCATCCATCAATGAGGACATCCTAGGCGGAGTCTTAACCATCTCAGAGGGGAGAGTCAACATGACTGGGCATTGTTTCAAAAGCTTGACAGGAGTCTCAAAGAATTCACCCTCCACCTCGAGGTATCGAATGATTGTAGATGACCGACCATATACTCTTCTTCACCACATATCGAACAACCTCCCTTTACCGGTACTTCGCTTTTGATGCAAGGTAGAGGTAATGCCCCATGTATCCAAGGGCGCCCAAGTAGGCAGAGTAAGCCGGACGGATGTCCATGACAAAGAAGGTAGAATCAAAAGTCCGGGAACCGCTTTTAGACAGAGTGAGCTCTCCAAGTACCGCTCGCTTAGAACCATCAAAAGCTCTCACAATAATGTCACCGGTCTCGAACCAACCCTTCGACATCGAGTCGATCAAAAGCGCTTCGTAAGATATTCGAGCGTAACCGTGTCAACCAAAACATAAGATAATGTAACGCCTTGCATTCCATGAGATGTGCAAGGCCTTGTTGTGTTTCTTTCCAGCAGAGTCAAATCAACATCGAGAAGCTTAGGCCGTTGTTGGCATCCGTGCTAGCAATACAAACTTCAAACCGGTCGCTGGTAGTGTTCTTGAGGTACGTGAGCTTCTTCGAAACTTCACCAAGGCATTAGCATGAGCCTCGAGCATAAGAGCAGAGCAAGCATGGAAATTTTGGACGGAGTTTGTCCCAACTGCTCCACAACATTGTAGTCACTCTTCTTGATAATCTTCGAATTCCTCCATTTCTTGTTTGAGGTGTCTTGAATTCCTTTGGTACTTCGGCGAAAGGTGATGAGTCACCGGTTCTTGGGGAATGGAATAGCTGGAATGCGAGCTGGAGTCGCAGCGTCTTTTGGAGGAGAGATTTCTGGAGAGAAAATCCTTCCGGTTCTGGTCACCTTACTAGATCCGGTGATGTTGTCATTGTCAGGAATGGTAGCTTCAACTGTAAGATCTTCAATGGTCAGAGGGTCTTGCTTGACGCCATGATAGTAAACATCAGATCCATAATCCCAAGGAATAGCTTTGTCAGAGGAATACGGAACTGGTCTTGGAGAAGTAATAATGAGAGGTGCCACTCTTGGCACGGGATCAGCAGAGGAAATCCTTATGGTGTTAACATCAGCATAGTCTTCTGGGAAATCGTCACCCCATCCGGTTACCTTAACATCTTCAATAGGAATCTTGTAGCTTTCAGGAACAGTGTACTTCACCATGTAATCATACTTTCCGCTTGGTTGCCCCAAGGTATCCCACACGATGGTGCCATTCGCATTGTCAATCTTCAACTTAGACATTTCTTCACACGCTCGCATGTGGTTTCGTAAATAGTATCTCACGGTTGTCCATCATGCACTGAACACGCCTTCTCAACCAAGCACAACCATCAGCGCGGATGGGCACCAACGACGCTCGGGCATCCCTGGTCGACAATCGCTTGTAGCAAATTCTTCTTAATACCATCGAGGAATGGTCAAGTCATCTATGTTGAAAACATAAGTATCGCCACCAACAAAGATTGGAACTCTTGTCATGATTAGGCATAGTTGCGTTGATCACATTCGAGTCTCAACAGAGGATCAAACTCAATCTGCTTAGCTTCAATCATATCTTGAATCTTGTTCTTCGAGCCCAACAATCATCAAGACATGTCCCGGCTATTGGAATGGTAAGCACACTTAGCATTAGGATTGTATCTCGAGAGGAGGTGTTGACATTCGAGGAGGATCCTCAAAGTAATCACCGCTTTCAACATGTGTTGCAAGGCTTGCGACAATGGCATGTTGATCTTCGAACCGCCTCGCTCGCTCGTTACGCTACCGTCTCACCGAGGTTGTACCGATGTAGGATTAGAGATCACAACTGCCCCCAAAGATTGAGCACAGTCGGTCTTGGCTCGGCTTTTCTGACCATACATAGCATTAACTTCTTTCTTACCGCCAAAAGATCTCTTCGCTGCGATTGAAGACGCCTCTATCTAAATCTTCCCACTCTTGATACCGCTTCAATATGCTCGTCAAAATCACTTGAATCCGGTCAAGAGTTTCCAATCGATGATTGAAGAATGGGCCTGTCTGTTCCCATGAACATATCAACCAACTCCCTATTGACAAGGGTGGTTGAACTCCGCTAGGTCTCCACTTCGAGCATACCCTTGAACTTCTCATCACGACCCATAGACATGCTTTGTACCGCATGCGAGTGGGTGTCAATTCAGATTGTACTCATACGTCAGAAAGCATCACCAAGTCAATCCAAGTACGGATACGGTCATTCTCTAGTGATAATACCACTCCAATTGAGTTCGACAAACTCTCTTGAAAATAATGCATCCACAACTTTCGTCATCGTGGGATTGATCTTCCGACATAAGACTTCAAATGCACTTAGGGCAAGACATGCCATCATACTTAGCAAAAGTTGGAACTTTGAACTTGGGAGGAATCACAACACCAGGAACGAGACTCAAATCATCAAAATTCAGCCCGGACATCTTCAGGTTTTCCAAAGCATTCAGACGGTCTTCAAGTTGTTTGTACTTGTCATCTTCATCAGAGTATTGGCCATTATCATAGTTCTTCTCAAGTTCAGGCTGACTGCCTTCACCATCACCCTTGTTACTTTGCTCGTCCTCCTTCTTGACACTTCCTTCAGAGAGCTCAATTCGACTAACCACTCTAGGACCACCTTTGTAGCGTCTGCCCATGTTGAGAAGACCAACAACTTCTTCTTTCTGTTGATGAGCTTCTTCAGATCTTCTTGGCCTTGGACCAAGCGGTGAACATCCTAAACCGAGCATTCGAGCTTGAAGATCTTTGACAGACTGTTCAAGAGCCATTTCTGCTAAAATAAATAGCGAGCAAATGAGAAAAACAATCTTCAATGTACCTGTGATGCAATGTTATGCTATGATATGCAATGTTTATGCGAATGCAATGCAATGTTTTTAAGGACCTAAGAGATTTAAATTTGTTAAACAAGCAATGAACAAACATTTATTAGCTCTCTTTTTATTCTTCTTCTTTTTTTTCTTTTTAAGTACAAGAGATAGTTCAAAACAATAAAAGAAAACATAAACATCCTAAAGCTCTAAGTCTCCCATGGGCGCTTCCTCTTGGTGCCGATGTAGGCGTTGATGCTTCGCTCCTCGTGAAGTAGCTTTGTCAACTCTAGCACTTTCTTCTCGCTTGCATAACACCGAGCTTCAAAGGTATCCTCTTCTTAAGTCGAATCCGTGATCTCTTCAAGTCTTCAAAATCAGAGGCATGTCGATGGAGAACAAGATAGGTACGCCACCTATAGCAATAGGTTCCATAATTACTGGTAAAACAGGCGTGAATGGCATCATGAGGTTTTGAGCTCGAGCTCGCACCCATTTGAGGTAAGGTTCCCAAGGAATGGAGTTTTGGTGCCCCAAAGTCTTGGTATCAGTCTTCTTTACCATGCCCCAAGCGTGTATGAACCTTCGTCGGTAATTCTGGAGATCATGGTTGTAGTCGAACACAATGTCTTGGAGAAGCATATCATGCGGACCATCTCTTCGAGCAAAACCAAACTGACGTAGAGCTAGAGAAGGGTTGTAAGTGATGCCTCCCCTTATACCAAGTAGCGGTACATTAGGGAATTCTCCACAACGCTCAATGAATATGAAGTCCTTTTGAGAGAAAAGATTCCAACAGATATCTGAATGAGAGAGTGACATTAGTCTTTGAGACCACTTCAACCTTTGTTCGTTCTTTAAAACTGATGGAGGAAGGTGCGAAATAAACCACCTGGAAAGTAACGGTATACAACACATGAGAGTTCCTTGTCTCATTGTAGTACGAGTGTGGAGACAATGTAGGATGTCTCCAAGTAAAGTAGGTACAAGATTACGGGTGTGATACAACTTGATGGCGTTGACATCTATGAATTGATCCGGGTTAGGAAATAGAACCAAACCATAGATTAGCAAGGCCACAATGTCTTCGAATACATGGAAACTCATAACTTTGAGGAACTCTCGGGCTTTCTTAATCAGAAACTTGGCAAGTAAACCCTTAACTCCACTTTTGGTTTCCCAATTGGCTTCAATGTCTGAGCGCTTAAGGTGTAAGGCGGATGCGATGTCTTCATACTTAGGAACCTTTTATAAACCGGTGAATGGCATTTGGTCAAGAATAGGTACCCCAAGTAGCTTAGAGAACTCTTCCAAGGTAGGAACCAACTGATAATCTGGGAATGTAAAGCAATGGTGTTTCGGATCGAAGAACTGAATAGACATGCATCATATCTTCTTCAAAACCGAGATAACCAAGTCAGTAGATAACCATGTCTTTTGATGAACCGAGCATGGTCGGAATTTCAAACCAATTTTTGAGTGAGAAGGTATACCCATGAAGTTGATTCGGATAGTCTTTCTAGAAGCCATAATCCCTACAAAATAGAGCAAAGATAAATCCCTAGGTCCTTGAATAGTTAGAAATGATATGCAATGTTATGATGTCATGATGTCATGTTTAGCACACACAAACAATTCACACAATGAGCCTAGGTTTAAGGCTTGCATGAGGTATAGGTGATTACCCCACCAAAAGTTTGAGTTGGTTCATCCTGTCCTATAATAGTAACCGGGTTCTAGGAATCTCACATCATTGATCTTTCTCGTAGGCATTTATTTCAATACGACTACCAAGTGGTCGACCGAAAATATCCCAAAAGTCTGATCTCAATGAGCGTAGCATCGAGTATCAGCCAACCTTAGTCTGCACCAAAGTCGGCCATCTCACTACCTTCTAATGGCCAAGATGGGTCAATTACGGTTCTAAAAGTTTAGTTAGTGCTTTGATGACACCACGCAGAAGCCAAATACTATCCTCAACTTGGAAATGAAGAGTATCAGGACATCCAAAGTGTCACACTAACGTAGCCATCATGTTGACCGTTTCGATATACGTCTAACGATTGCGACGATTTATTGCTACTTACCTAAAAGGAAACTCGGATCCGGGTGTAGGATCCCCCACAAATATAATACCCAAGCAACCCTTAAAGATAAAGCAAGCAAGTCAAACAGAAAGCAATAAATGTGATCTAGAAATCCCTAAGGCATTCTCTCTTTAGGGGTTCCCCAGCAGAGTCGCCAGTTCTGTAATACGGTGAACTGACTTTGAGATTTTTGTATCGCAAATGTGCGGATAGCAAGAGTCGCCACCGACTTTTATTTTTATCCAATTAAGGGAAGGTAAAAGTACATAAAAAGACCTTCGTTAGATTCTGAGTACGGGAGAAGGGTTATGAAAAGGGAAGGTATTAGCACCCCTTTCCATCCGTAGTTATCTACGGGCTCTTAGTTGCTCTTAGATCACTTTAAAATTGTGCTTTCTGTGTGTTTGACAAAAATGTTTTGAAAAGGCATTTCGCTTTGACTTTGTAATGATTCATGTAGGAATGTATACAAAGTGTTTGGAAATGTTTCGTTTTTGAAAAGAGTTTGAATTTTGACAAAAAGTGTGTGGTGTGAAAAATATTTGATTGAGCAAGAAACTAAAAGTCTTATTACCTACTCAGAATTGGTCGCTGTTATTTTACGCCCTTTAGAATAGTGCTATCCATACCATTAGTTGGTAGGTAACCTTATTCGTTGGATGTAAGCGGACATTCAAGGGACATCGGATGGTCATAGAAAGCAACTTGTAGGAAGTATCCTAGCACATTCGAAGGACTATCATCATTTTCGTAGGCGACAATCGAGGGTCAAGATCATGTATTCGGAGGCGACATCGTGGGTCTTATGATCTTTGTATCGAAGGGACTATGATGATTTGTTTTGAAGGCAACGGTGCTAGAATACCTCTACGTTCGAGGGACATGACCATTTTGAATTCGTAAAGGCAACGAGAGAGAATTACCCTAAGGGGTGCATGTGTGAAAAAGTGTGTCAAATTCAGATATATTATCTTGGAATTAGAAATGATATACGTTCATTTTTATCTTGCCATACACGCCTAGTTACTAGCATTTTATAGGTGCGGAAAGTAAATTGCGGAAAGTAAAGTGCGGAAAGTAAATGTCCTACGCTATTACATGGCTTTGGGGGCAGTTACATAATATAGGAGTGCGGAAAGTAAAGGCGGAAATATAAAGGTGCGGAAAGTAAAGTGTGGAAAGTAAATGTCCTACGCTATTACATGGCTTTGGGGCAGATACATAATTTAAACTTTGCGAAAAATAAAAGCCTAATTTAAACTATTACATCCCATAGACAGTTACATTATTGGAAAAAATAAAATGATAAAGAAGAATTGTCTGAATCGGATCAACCTGTAAAAGAATGAGAACTCGGAAAATATGAGATGAATCGAATAAGAGAAAAAATGTTAGAAAAATGCAAGTTTTAAAATAAGAAAAATATGACATGCTGGAAATAATATAAATGTGCTAAAATAAATTTTTGGGATATTTTGGATGCAATTTAATAATTTAAAAACTAATTAAAATTGATTTAAATGCTAAATTATGAATAAAAATAAATATGCATGCAAAATAATATTTTTTTAATTTTATAAATTAAATAAGTATTTTCTGAAAATAAATGCAAAAGGAAAAAATATTTTGATGATTTTTAATGCATGAAATAAAAATATGAAAAGAATTAAATTTGATGCAAATATTAAATAAATAAGAAAATAGAAAAAATAAGAAAATAGTTTGAGTTTGGAAAAAGAAAACAAAACCAGGTCCCAGGCTGGCCCGAACTGATGACCCTTGGGAGTATCTTGGAACAGGAAACGCCTTAGCCACTGGGACAAGTGACGTTTGTTGTTTGTGAAGACAAAAAACAATAGGTTTTAAGTGTCCGCGTGTCATGGATCTAAATTCAAACCCACAAGCCGGCCCACCAACTTATGAAGGAATCGAAGACGCCATCGTACACGCAATCCCTCACGGTCAAGAAAGTCACGACGCCGAGCCTAGCTCATTGCCTTCCCCGACCCTATTTCTCAAACCTGCAAAAAGACACAAAATCAAAAGCTGGGATTAAGGCTACCCCCCCTAAATCGAGGTCTGCGAATCCCATGGTGGTCTCAGTTTTTCCTGAATCGGCCTGCAATTTGAGATTCGAAGCTCACAGTCCCGAAAACCCTAAGTATGGCATCTTACGATTTCGACGTTCAAACTTGACAACGATTGCCCAGATCGAACCATTGGCATCTTATGAACATGTTAGAAGCATTATAATCAATGAAAACACGCAGAATAGTAAAATGCAAAAGTCAAGAAAAATTGAATATGTATGTATGTATATGCATCGATTCAGCTTGCTTTAACCATTGGCAAGAGTGTGTACTTACTCAAACTTACCTCCTGAAGACAATGGAATGGTTTTTGAGGGCTGAAAGTGGCTGGAGAATAAAACTCGAAAATTGACAATTCTTTGAAAAATTTGGCAAAATAAAGGTTGTGTATTGGGCTAGGGTTTTTGTTCCCTTGGCTTGGCATATTGCTGAGTATTTATAGAGGCAATTTGGAGAGAAAAAAGAGTGAAAAAGGATTCATCAATCAATGTGCAATATTTTTCCATTTAAAACAAATCAAATCTTTGAAAAAATTGATTTTTCTTCCATGTAAGAGGCTAGCACGAATTTGGTAAGAGTTTTGGGCTATCTTGGACTTCAAGGAAGATAAAAATCCAATCCTTTTTTTGAAAAAAAAAACTTATTTTCATATTTTACATGATTTAATTTTGAATTACATGTTTTAAAATTCAAATATAAATCATAAAAATAGAAAATTACCATGGCCAAGCATTTATGGGTCAAAAATCATGTCATGAACAAGTTTGGACCAAAAGATTTTAGGCCCATTTGGAAAATTTTGCATTTTGACCAAAATGTCCTTTTGTGCAATTGTCCAAAATTGCCCAACTTCTGAATAGTGTATCTTGCTCAATTTTCCACATTTTTGAGTGTTTTTGGACTTTTTGAAAATTTCTAAGAGTCCTCTAACCAACCTTTTTGGTCTCATCTCAATTGGAGTTTCCATGCTCAATATATCTTCAAAACAAAAAGTTGACTTTTTGTAGACTTTGAAAATGACCTGTAATGTTTTGAGCCATACCTCTCAAATGAAGCATTTTTTGGACATTCTTGTGAGACATGAAGTTGTAGAGAATTGAATTTCCTTCAAAACAAGAGGTGGTGGAAAAATTTCTGAGAAAGTATGAAGAAGTTATGATCAGTCAAAGTTCAGTTGACTTTTCATCTAGAAACCCTAATTTAGAAAGTTTGACTTTTGAGCAAATCTTGAGTTTTCTTAATGAATCATGATCAACCCTTGATCAAATGATGAATGTAACTTCAAAATGAGGATGTTGACCAAAAATTGTGAAGTTTGACTGTATGTTGACCACAGTTGACTTTTTGTCCAATACAACTGATTTTCAACCATCTGAGCAATTGTCTGAGCAATCTTGACTTGTAAGGCTTGAAACTTGTCATGGAGAATCTTTGAAGAATATGAGGAGGCATGAAGACCATCGGAGATGTTGGGAGTCCATCTTGACCTGAGAATTGCCAAACCCTAGTTTGGGTTGATTGTCTAGGAGAGAGTTTGTCTGATCAACTCTTGAGGAATCCTTGAGTATGGATGTATGAAATATCTTGAGAGGATGGAGGGCAAATTTTGGGGTATGACAAGATGGATGTCAAAACTGCTTTCCTAAATGGGAACCTTCAAGAGGATGTGTACATGACACAACCTGAAGGATTTAACATTCCAGAAGAATCCCAAAAGATATGCAAGTTACAACGATCAATCTATGGATTGAAGCAAGCTTCCAGAAGTTGGAATCTTCGTTTTGATGAAACTGTAAAACAATATGGATTCATCAAGAATGAAGATGAGCCTTGTGTCTACAAGAAGGTTAGTGGGAGCATGATCGTCTTCCTAGTATTATATGTAGATGACATATTACTCATTGGAAACGATGTCCCTACCTTGCAACAAGTAAAAACTTGGCTAGGGAAATGCTTTTCTATGAAGGACCTTGGTGAAGCAGCCTATATATTAGGAATCAGGATCTATAGAGATAGATCACAAAAACTGCTTGGCCTAAGTCAGAGTACATACATAGATAAAGTGCTGAGACGCTTTAATATGCATGATTCCAAGAAGGGATTCATTCCTATGCAACATGGCTTGTGTTTATCAAAAACACAATCCCCTTCAACGAAGGAAGAGAGGGATCGCATGAATAAGATTCCATATGCATCTGCAATAGGATCTATCATGTATGCCATGCTATGTACTCGACCAGATGTCTCGTATGCTTTAAGTGCAACGAGTAGGTACCAATCTGATCCTGGTGATGCTCACTGGGTGGCTGTCAAGAATATTCTTAAGTACTTGAGAAGGACTAAGGACTCATTCTTGATATATGGAGGTCAGGAAGAGCTTGCTATAGTTGGATACACTGATGCTAGCTTCCAGACCGATAAGGATGATTTTAGATCGCAATCTGGTTATGTGTTTTGCTTAAATGGTGGCGCTGTGAGCTGGAAGAGTTCAAAGCAAGAAACAGTTGCTGATTCTACAACCGAGGCCGAGTATATTGCTGCCTCAAATGCAGCAAAAGAAGCTGTTTGGATCAAGAAGTTCATTAGTGAACTTGGCATAGTCCCTAGCATTGTGGATCCCATTGATCTCTATTGTGATAACAATGGTGCTATCGCACAAGCTAAGGAGCCTAGATCTCACCAAAGATCCAAACACATACTTAGGCGTTATCACCTCATTCGAGAGATAATCGATCGGGGAGATGTGAAGATATGCAGAGTACCAACACTTGACAATGTCGCTGACCCACTAACAAAGCCTCTTGCACAGCAGAAGCATGATGGCCATACTAGATCTATGGGCATTAGGGGTATGCCTGATTGGCTCTAGTGCTAGTGGGAGATTGTTGGTGTAAGCCCTAGAGGCCAATACCTTTTGGTACTTGTATCGAATTATTTATTAATAATAAAAGGCTTTTCTTTATTATGTTTTCTTTTTTGAAATAATAAAGTCCCTAGAATAGTTGGTTTGTTTAATGCAATGTTAAGTGTGACTTAATCATGAGATCCATTAAACACAAGGACACTATTCTTAAAGTATCCATAATCGAGCTTTATTGTGAAGTGGGATAACATTAAAGCATTGAGATTATTATGAAGATAGACTGATGATCACATCTCATGGATCATGGATAAGGAGTTATCAAGTCTTGACATAGGTATAAATATTAGGAGTAATATTTATACTGGATTGACCCGCTATGAGAGTACTACATAGAATGTTATGCAAAGTGTCATAAGTTATTCTCATGGTGATAAGTGGTGCATACCACCCTTCGACCTGAAACCACTATGGACCCTAGATGTAGAGTCAAGTGCTTTATTGTCGATCAAACGTTATCCGTGAATCGGATGATCATAAAGACATTGATGGGTACTTCAAAGCATGCCGAGGGACATGAGTGACCTAGATGGAATTTGCCCATCCCGCGAAGGATAAATGTCGAGGGCCCAATATTGAACCGACAAGGATGACACGGTCCTTGTGTTCAATATAGACATAAGGGCAAAAGGGTAATTATACACAAGTATTATCACGGAAAAGTTTTGTCGATCACATGACATTTTCGTGACTTGGTAGCGATGATGTGTTAGATACCGCTCATCGCTTATTATGTTAAATGTGATTTAATATAATTGCCAACGTCGCGAAACCTACGTGGTCACACACATAAGGACAGATTAATGAGAGATAGTGTAAATAAGGAACATCGTAGGTACATGTACTTAA